>JAPMOQ010029355.1:4944769-4970876 GCA_026543055.1 Argiope trifasciata | reverse complement strand
CAATAACTTTTTTTATTGTCTCGAAAGTTATTACAATAACTTTTTTTTACTGTCATATTCTTATCTTATCAAGTGATGCATCATAATATTCTAACGGTCGGTTTGCAATCATTTGCATTTATTAAATCATTGAATTAATCCTGTCATTCCTAAGATTTAAATCCTATTTGATTTGTTTGATTTATTCTTTTTATATTTACTTCGCTTTCACCAATGGAATTTTAAATATTAGGTGCTTGCAGGTATTTTAATAATTTTTTTCACTTTAAAAAGGAATTTAATGAGTAAAATTGGTATAATATATAAGTCAAAATATTTTCCATTATTTTCTACAACATTTTCTCATTTTCATCCAATAAGTCTTGCTATTGATTTCTTCGGATTTTCTGGTCCTCCAGGCATAATACGTTCTTTGTCATTGACATCGAAATCACCACTCTAAAATCATTGAAACCAAAATTGACAATTGGGATATGACAAATCAACTACACCATAAGTTTCTAAATGAGCTTCGGCAGAAGATTTCTTCAAATCAAACAAAAAAAGCAATGAAAATGCAATTTGAGGCGTTCCATGATTGGGGTCATTATACACTGAATAACTCAATAATATTAAATAAAATATTTATTAAATGGTAACAATAAAATAATAGTAAATTAGTGAAACCAAAAATCACTGCCTTTTGTATAGATACTTCTCCACATGTTTATCTATAAATGTCGCTGATTAAAATACATGCAAGCACTTAATAATATTTGCGAATGTTTATCTATAAGTTGAACCATTGAGAACTGAATCAGTTCTTAATATTAAACATGTTGCAATCTTTCATCGTACCATAACTTCTAGTGCCAAATGAAATACTGAAAAGCATTATTTTATTTTCTATAAAGGATGTATTTATTTCCTAACACAATTCGAGATCTTCTGCTTAATTTGGTTCTATGTATTAATTTAGGAAGTATTGATAAGTTTAGGGTGATTGACCTCCCTTTCAATTTAGTTTTTTATCCTATTATTGTAGTAACAACGAACAGAAAGCATAATACAACAATTCATGCGCCTGTGATTATAACTTGTATAGTTATTTAAATAGTTATGCTGGTGTAGAATGAAATAGACATTGAAGACACTCCTGACCTCTTTATCAACTACTCTACTGGGGTCTTTTTTAATTACGTAGATAAAAAAAACATTTTCACAAAGTAAATTTTTGGGAAGAATCAAAGATAGGAAAATAATAGAATTTTGGTACATTACTTAAAGCATTTGATAACGCGATTTAAGCAGTAAAAAAATCTAATCAATCTTTTCTTAGTACTTTTTTTTTGTAAAATTATATCAAACAAATGTATATTATAATGATCTTTCAATCCTCATTCATTTTCAACCTTTAGAGAATCGTATAAACTTATTAACAGCACCCATAATTTTTCAAGATAATACTAAGGAATATATGTGCCAAATTTCGTTCGAATCTTGGGAACGCTTTGGGAATTTCGTAATTATGTAAGGCTCAAGCAAACATACTTTCAATTTTATATTTATAAATTAAGATTGAAAGCTGAAATAATCTAAAAGTATATCTAAATTTTTTATTGTGTCCTACATTTATTTAATTCTTCATAATCTAAAGATTTAATCTCATCTCAAGACATATTATCAAGAAACATTGTTTGCTTCTTCTTATTTTGGTGTACGTCTGTACATGGTGATAATTGATTATTTAGATTTACGTACCAAATACTTAATGCTGTCATTCAAGTGCATTAATGAATATTATCCATTTTTTATTACTGAAAGTCATATTTGATACTCCAAACACAATATAAATTGAAATTCGATGCTCCTATTCTAAACCGAGCTTAGCCTGATTTAAAAAAAAAATTAAAAAGATTGAGTAGAATCTAAGCCTTGTGAGAACTTAGAGTATTAAAAGTTTCACACAAAAGTCTTCATTTTCTCTACGGGCATTTTTTGTAAAATCATCCCAAGGAGCGTTTCAATGACATTCGTGTTCTGCGATAATCCATCAGACGGATTCCAAAATGTGCCAACTGATGACACACTTCGTTGCTCAACAGTGCGAGAAAGGGTTACGCTTCAGTTTTTGTGGTGTTGAGGGGTCATTATGTCGGTCGTTTGCTTACATAAAAGCGAATTCTTTATACACATTTTATAATCCTTTCTAAGATAAAAATAAACATGTAATAAAAAGATTATTTATGATTCTCTTAAATAAATCATCGGACAGAGAATGAATTTCATAAATCAGATCAACGTATATCATTAAAAATACTTAACAGGTTCTTTTCCTTCTTCTATTCGTGCATTTATATTTATTATGAAATTCTTTTCTTCAAAACATTATTGAATTGATCAAATGCCTCTGAGATGGCTTTTAAATTGTTTATATAGTTAGTTGCCTTTGGCAGCACTTAATTTCGTTTAATCATTTATATATAAATTAATATTCATGATTCTACTAAATTGTCGGATATTAAAATTGTATTATTTTAATGGTTTTACATATTATTAATTGAAACATTATTATTAGTTGAAACATTTATTAATTAGATGTTTCAACTTTCCCAAAAGAGACCTGTTCATGACATCATAGCGTTCTTAAAAAATGTAAATGCGCTATTTATCTGTCTTCTAAATTTCTTGGCATTGTAACTTCACTTTTTATTCATTTTGTTAACTACATAGATATTACATAGAATCCTTCTGTTTTAACTTTCAACAATGGAAGAAAATCAGGCAATTAAATTCTTGTTGAAAAATGAAAACGATTTGAATTTCAAAGCGGCAGAGTGTTCTTGGAAATTAGGTTTTATAATGTATTAAAAAAATTGCCAAAAGTCAAGAAAATTTCGCACTATTATTTAATTAATATTATTAAAAAGACTATTCTTTAGCTTTTGAAATGATGTAAAATAAATTCTTAGTAATATAATTTTCTGTAGTTATCATGAAAAAATGCTTAAATTTCGCTACTTTTTACTTATTAAAATTTTTAACAAATAATCTCCGAAATCAATTATTCCCACTTTTCAAAATATATATAGTGGCTTTTATATAAAAGGGTCAAACCTGTAGATAGCTAAAATGCATATACATTCGTCTTTAGCATTAGTAAAATTTAGTTGATACAAGGAACAGTAAGAACTTATGCATTCTAAAAACCTATTTGCATCAGTTACTTTAATTATACTTTTATTAATACAAAAGAATGATATAAATATAATTATTTATAAATTTAATAATGATATAAAGATAATTATTTTATATTGGCTGAATTTGGTTATCATTTGGTTCATTGAGATTAATGATTACTAAAAATTTCAATTGAATATTTTTTATAACGTCGTCTTAATGACTTTCACGTCAAAATATTTGATGAAAATTTTGATAGGCATATTATTTTAGAAGTTCTTGCAAAGTTCTGTTCATAGTCTTAAATATTTCTTTAAACTTATATCTGCATATTTATAAATCCAATTATATGGCAGAAAAATGCAGTAATGTTTAAAAATGAGCAAAAACTGTCATGACTGCTTAATTCTGAAATTAGGCTTCAGTTTTAAACAGAACACAATTCCAAGAAATTTATTGAAAGCAAGCTATGTACTAAACCTGCTATTCAGATTATGGGCATGAAGAATTAAAAAACGAAATGAAATATTATAATAACAATGCAAACGATTTCAGTTTCACTCCAACGACGAAACATATGGTAAAATCCGCTTAAAATGTTCAATGAAAGTTGATTAAAAAGAGAAAAAAAATTCTGACAAAAAATATCGGTATAAATTGAAATGATATAATTTATAGATAATTCAAAAATAAATTTTGTAATAATTTTCGAAGTTATTTCAGGAAAGTACCAAAATTTCTCTTGATTTTTAAGTAATTAAAATTTAAAAAAAAAATTGCTCCCTATTGACTTTTTAAGTATATATGTGTCAAATTTGGTAACTCCTCAGATGTCAAGAAGACCCGAGTAAGTTTAATTGGGCAAAAACTACTTCTGGGGGCCCCCTCTACTCTACTGCTTTTGTAATAAAGAACCAAACTTTGCGGAGGTATTTAAATTTTTCACTTCATTATAGATTATATAACAAGAAATTAGACTAGAACTTAAAATAGCTATAAAGTCCCCCCTCCAATGGTCAGACGAAATATCGTTCCTTCCATTTTATTGATTTTCCTGCAATTTTATGTTCATCATTAAAAGGATATAGCATAGATGTATAAAGTGGTCAATAGTGGGATAAAAAATAATTTTCTTTTAAAATTTAAAAATACACACACACACAAAACATATTATACACTGTACTGATATTTTGTTTTGAAAAAGTTAATTAAAAAAAAAACGTTAAAAAAATTATGGTCAATTTGAGGTCCCCCCCACTGATGTGGGGGCCCGGGACAACTGCCCGTATGCTCCTACCTTAGTAAGTCTCCGGATTTCAAACTTGTAGAGTATAAGAACACACACATCCATTTTTATGATAAGAAAAGTCCCCCCCCCTCCCATAATTTTCAAAACGATAGAATAGGTACATTTCTTCTATTTCTTTCTGTTTCGTGCAAAAAAAATATCTAATTTGTTTTGTCCCACAGAAAAAAATAATTCTTTGACGAAATTCTTGAAATTTTAGAAAAAGCTTATAGAAAAAGCTCCCCACTAAACTAAAAAAAACCCACACATATATATATTTAAAAATATACAATATTTGAATTATCTTTAAAATAATACAAATGAATATTTTTTTACCATTTATTCTTGAAATATGTAGGAATTTAATATATATTCTTGCGAATGACTGATGGAAGCCTATAATATTTAATTTAGTGATTCCTTGCTATTATTAGAACTCCTTTTAAGTAGCAAGAATTTTTTTACCTGCTCGGTAAATTTAGTTTAGCAGATTTAAAATTTCATTTCGAAAGAATATGATGAATATTTTGGCATGGATTTTGTAATTTTGAATCATGATCTGTAGAAGAATTTCATTAATAGAAGAAAATAGAAAAACAGAACATTCCCATAGTAGAATTTTTCAAGTAAATGGATCGATACCAAGCATTGCTAGGAATCCACTATTCTGCCTCATAATCTCACTAAATCAATACTGTTTACCCTTGAATACAACCCACTGGGCTTTTGCAGATGCGCCGAGATCAAACTACTAATTTTTACTATTTGATGAGGGGATAGATGGAGAAAGAAGCATCTTTCTAAGCAGTACAATAAAACTAGATTATCAATGAAATTAGCTGACTAGTAATCTGAAAATTCAACTCGTCATACGATAAGTCACGTTTGGAATTAAAATAAAATGGTGGCACGATTTATCATGACAAGTAAAATAAATAAATAAAAGATATTTAATGGAATGAAAGTCAAGGCTTAAAAAAATTCCAGAAATGTTTGCATCGTATTCAAAACAACTCTATCACGACATAAAATTTCCCAGAAGTGACAGCCTCGTTTACATAAAATGAACAATGTGCAGATATGTTTTCATTTTATCAGGTAATTAAAGCATTCTAAAAAAGCTTTACAAGTTCATTAATCTTTTCAAATGTATAACATGAAATAATCAGCAGATCAATTACAGAATGTTCTTAAAAATTTGATTTTCTCTGTACATACGATTTAATTTTTGGTCACTTTAAATAAATTTAAGTATTTAATGCATTATTATTAATAATAATAATAAAGTCAGAAACAAATAAAATCACAATCATTCAATAAATGCAATTTCTTTTTAAAATTTTGAAATGTAATAAAAAACAAAAAGGAATTATACAAAAGAAAATCCCCATCATCTGATAAAAGTTCTTTTTGTCTTATTTCTTTCTCGAAAGTGCGATGTTGTTTTATCTTATTTGTTATGAACATTTCTAACAAATATACATTGAATAGTTCAAATCAATATGAATGTTCAATAGTTCAAATAAATATACATAAATAACAGTATACATTGGCAGTAGTGGCAGAATTATTTATGTTATTTTATGGTAAATTATTTAATAATTTTAATGATACCATCAAACGAAATAAAACAGGAATTTTTTATCAAAAGATTTTCAATTCTCTTTCAGTGGAAAAATCGACTAAATCCTAATTTTAAATATAATTCAAATTTTGAGGCAAGGAAATTTCAAAAATATATTTAAATAAATATTACGAAAACTGATTAGATTTACTTGGATTAAACATGAAGATATTTCTAGATTTAAATCAGGTGCAAGATAAATAATACTCAAAATTTATGATTAATTCTTAATTATATCTAATTCCATCCTTTAAGTTGTCCTTTAGATAAGCTTTATGTTCCAAACTTTTGCTTCGTCACATCAGTTACATACATTAATTTTAGGATTGAAAAAAAACATTACATTTGAAAACTGAAAAATTTCAAACTGCATATATTTAAAACATCACAAAATAATGTTTAATTTTTTATTAAACCCTCTAACTATTTTATTTAATAAAATAAAGCTGACCTGCTTCTTTCAATGCTACATAAAATTGTAAATAATAAAATCTAATTCCATTAAGAGTAAATAATAGCTATAAAGTTTGTAAATAAAGCAAACGACATTTTTTAAAAATATTTCTATTAGATTTTGCTAGCTTGTCATTCCATATAATTTGAAGAATTTTGATTGCATATTTTAAAAATCACAAAGTCATCCTAAAAAAATTTGAATATTTCCATTAGTTTCCACAATTTTGTTTTGACACTAATTTGATATTTCGAAATAAAGCGAATTCAACCATAAATCGTTTTTCTAATATTTTTTTATTCTTTTAATTTACACACAGAGAGAGAAATAAACAAAATTTAAAGCTCTAATCTTTAACCATTTTGTCATGAAATGGGGATATCATTTAAATTTGATAAAAGTATTAAATAAAATGACTACAAAAAAATAAAAAACAGAAATTTCGGAAGTTTTAAAATACACTGAAATTTTTTTTTTTTAGATTTCAAAAAAAAAAAAAAAAAAACTCTTCGAAAATAGAAGTATCAATTGTTTCCATTAAAATTTAATAAAAACCATTTAAAATGGGTATCGTTTTGGAAAAAAATGATACCCATTTTCAGAGGTTAATGTTTATTAATTTTTACATATAAAAATTAATAAAACTCAGCAATAATAAACATTAAATCCCATTTTGAAATAATTTGAACTAAAAATGAAATCACAGTTTTGAAAAATGTTGAAATAATTTACTTCTGACTATGCGAAAATCAGATTTTATGGGTGAAACTTACTTTTGTCAATTCCGATTATCAACTAATAATTCAAAATTGTATAACATTCTTTGATGAATAAAATGACTATAATAAGTGCATTAAATTTTACTATAGAATTTGCATATTAAACTGAGCAAAATAAATTATTGCTCAGGAAATGTAAAAGGTGTTTATTCTCCTTTCAACGTCTATATATACTTAAACATTAAAATATTGCTTAAAATCTTGATCGAAAATAATAATAATTCTGCTAAGATGTAATGCAACCAAAAATTCCCGACTGGTGGTTTTGGCATTTTTCCCAATGTCGGTTTTGCTTTTCCCCACTTTTTTTCACAATTGTGTTCTTTTCGATAAATAATTACCATCTGCGGAAAATATATTTCCATACTTAAAAATATTGTAAATTCAGTGGACCAGTTTGATTATCGGTTTAAAGTTCATCTAATTTTCATAATTTTTTAGAGTTTATTTTCAGTTTTATTTATTATAACTGATTTACATAGGAAAATAACATCCATATGAAATAAAGAGAATAATTAAAAGCGTATATAATATTTTCTTTGTATATGAGTGGAAATAGTAAAATAAATATTTTAATTTGAAATCCCATTGTAATCAATAATAATCACTTAAAAGTAATTTTTAAAATGGGAAATATAATGATAAAAAATAATTTTAAAAAAATAAACATGTCTTCCTTTTCAACCTCTTAATTCGTTTTTGTATCATTTCAAAAACACACATTTACCAAACGACATTTTATTTTTTAAAAGAATTTTAAAAAGGCTGAAATCATGCTCCCTTTGGTAAAATAACTTTTCTCACCAAGTTGCGGTGGCATCTCTTTATTAGCAATCTAAAAATGGATTGTTTCCGCATCAACAGGTTGTGATTACATGTAAGAGGATCGTCTTAGAATCCAAAAAGGGGACGCAGCCCTAATCAGAGCGTGGATTTCGTTTTTGGTTAATTTCACTTTTCTAGTGAATATTGAAGAAATTGAAAAACAAGAAATCATTCATTGAACCCCAAAATGGAAACTTTCTACTATAATGAGGTTTGCATGTTTATTGAAATAAACAAACACTAATTCTCAAATATCTATTAAAATCTATTTTTAACGGTATTCATTTATATCTGTATAAGAAATAGTTAATATCAGAAGAAGGGAATATTATAAATAAAATTTTGACAATGAATTCATTTTTTATGCATTCAGATTTATATATTTTTAAAAATCATTTTCTATTTCTAATGATAAAAAGAACTTAACATATTTCCACTTTATTTACACATTAATATTTGCAGATATATTTTTGGCTAAAACTCTATTTCCTCTCAAGATTTCTTAATAAAAAATATTATAATTAAAGCATATTTCCATATAATTGAATATTGTATTATAATTTGAGATTTCCGAAAGTCAGATGTTAACTATATAGCCAGATCCTATGACTGAAGTAATTTTTTTAGATAGCTTAATTGTCGGAGAAAAGTGAATAAAATAGGAAGTTAAATGTTTAATTTGAAGTGGCAACTCTTTTCCTATAACTAAATTGAATTATTACTCTTTATTTAATTTAAAGGATGACTCTTAAGTCTTCGATACTTCTCTTTTGAGATCCATAACGAGTAATTTCTATTTTTAAAAGGATTGTTCCTGAATTCTCGCTCAGAAATTGAGTAAATGATTATTAAAAATTGCTCCAGATTAAAAATAAGTAATTATGAAATTTCTTTACTATATTCCATGTAATAAAATATATCTTGAATGAAAAATTATGCAAAAATATTTTTTGAGGTAAGCTGCGAAATTGGACGTTACAACAAATTATCAGTATTACTTTTCATTTCGAACATGTTCTCTTCAAACCCATTCATTATTATTACAGGAAGACATAACACACAACTTCAATTATTCTATAGTCACTGGAATAATCGGTAACAAACCTGGGGCATTATGAATATTGCTATAACTAAGATAGGTTAATTAATGAATTAAAAGGATATGACATGATCCAAGATATGATTAAGTACTCACATAAATCACCGATTTACTTTCCATCCCATACGATCAATACAAATAGAAGAAAATATAAGATGTCTCCGATTTCAATGCTTTACTTTACTGTTGTTTTCGTCTGAAAGTGGATTTTTCAGTTTGCCTAAGTTGATATCTGAAAGCTATTTCCATGTGCTTTGAACTGTACTTCCTTTAATCGTATAATTCTGATCATAGCAGAGTAAAAATACGATATCGTTTGGTTTATGGGATAGTTTACCAACGTAAATGGCTATATATTATTATTGTAAAATATTTTTTCAAAGAAAATCATGAGTTTTCATTTTTTTTAATGAATTATGTTAACAATTGGTGCAATTCTTTTGAAATACCATTTTCTCCATTATCTGGAAAGAGTATGCATTAATACTGGATCTTAGATCAGTTACCTAATTAGCACAATATATTGTATATATCCACGATATTGTCCGATATTTTGAATGTCAGCCAATTTCATAAAGATGTCATAAAAAATTGCCTGGTATTTTGTGCTTATAAGGAATACATCACGAACGGAGTGGGTTGAAGGATAACTCTTTCACCGAAAATATAGAGTTGGAAACGGTGGAGAACTGCATGAAAAATATTACAATTGGGTTATTTTATTGATGGCATATTCAGTCATATAATTAAGTTTCTTCTTGTAGTTTAAACTTTGATCAGAATGAACATCAAGGCTATAATCAGTCTAACTAAAAAATAATAACGATTCCCTAATTACTATTAAGTGTTGAAACTATAATAAAAAAGTAAAATAATTAACGTTGTTCATTGACTGAGCCATGCACAGATACTATTCAACTGTGTATCAATCAATAAAACCCTGTGTCAGTCGAGTGGATTTCAACTTCAGTAAGAAACAAGAAATCAAAGGGAAAGTGTTAAATTCAGCTGGTTTATGTGAATGGGATGGTTGATTACCCAAATCCTGAAAACTCTCTTAGATTTTCCTTTTTTTAAAAAGTAAAAAATCGAATTAAACTAAGGAATAGCATTGTTTTAATTACTATTTTCAGATAATATCTAACTTGTTTTTTTCTTTTTTAAAAAAGATGGATCGTATTCCTAGCAATTCTGGGCATCGCTTGGGCAGGCCGCCACCATAACCAACAAAGTAGTATCGAGAAATTGCTGGCAGCTGGACTGATCGCAAAGGCTCTTGCCAAAGGCGGAGAAGAAGGTGGAGGGGATGGTGGTCATCATTACATGCCAGTGCATGTGCCTATCCATCACCACGGGCATGTGCACGGTAGGGACGCTGGAAGTTCCGCCGCAGCTTCGCACCACCATCATGTTCACCACAAATATGTACCAATTCCGTGAGTATCCACTGTTTTTTTTTTTTTTTCGATAGCTTTTCGCTTTGATAGCAATGCCGTAACGAAGACTGGGACCCATATATTATTTTTTTTATAATTAGTTCATTACCTTATGCACATTTTTTGATGATAAAATATAAGTCGATTAGAGATATATATATACAACATTTTATAAATTTCAATGCCGAAATAACGAGAAAAAAACAATATTTATGAAAAATGGCTTTAAAATACATTAATCAATGCTGTTTATGTAGATGAAGACAATGCTTGTAGATATGATAGACTGATTTAAAGGTAATTTGTGGATTCAAATGTTCTTAATCTTCGATCATACCTTTTGATGTGATGTAAGGCAATTGCAATTTTACAACAAGATATTTTCTCGTACACCGATTTATAAATCTTAAAATAATAATAATGACGACTACATGACAAAAACAAATAAATTACTACACGAATTGCGTGTTGTACGTAAAAAAATTAAGGTATTCCAAGAATATAATATGCAAATAAATGGAACTGCTATCATTTAACGTCATTGAACAAATAGTCGGAAACAAGCTTATACAATTTCTAAGAGCAAAACTTGCATGATGAAATATCAAGATCGTCATATTTCAGACATGAATGCACGTCATCCCTTATATGAAGAGTTACGATTACTTACCATTCGGTGAATAGAAGAGGGCCAGAATCAGTCTTAAATGCTCTGATGGTTAAATAGATCTGATGTAATTAATATATTATGGACTGCATTTTTTTAAAAAAAGAATCAACTTGTCTATACTTATAATAAAGCTCAATGTGTGTGTGTGTGTGTTGGCGCTCTACAGGCCAGACCGTTGGACCCACAGCTACCAAATTTGGTACATGTATACCTTGGAGGTCGGGAATGTGCATCTCGGAGCCCTTTTTTCGAATTTTTAATTAGAATTTGAATTAATTAAAATTTAAGCGAAATTTCGACGTTTTTCCGCTATAACTTCCGAAAATATTATCGCATAAACATGATTTTTACATCAATTTAAAGATAAAAAAATTAGCTTTCTAATGATATTAGTGTTATAATGTATAATTTAAACCTCAATTTTTAACGAATTTTTAAAGAAATATTTTGACCATGTTTTTTTTGAGCACGTGACTGGATAAAATAAAAGAAAATAATGACGGAAGTTCAAATAATAAAAAAGTACTATCATCGTAAATCAAGTCTAACGAAATGATACTTTTTGCACGTGACTGGATAAAATAAAAGAAATATAAAATGTGATATTTTCTAAAAAAAATAAATGCAACGCAAAGGTTTCTATAATCGTTTGCAATATCTAAATCATTTATTTAACAAATCTTTTTTTCTTTATGGTAAACCTGATTGAATTTAGACAGGATATGCATTGAAATCCCGACTTAATGGCATATTTCTATAATCGTTTGCAATATCTGTATCATTAATTCAATAATTTTTTTTCCATTATAAAATGTGATAGTTTCTAAAAAAATAAATGCAAAGCCAAGGTTTCTATAATCCTTTGCAACATCTAAATCATTTATTCAATATTTTTTTTTCCTTTTTCGCTTTCTTTAAAAAAAAAAAAACATTTAATATTTTGGTAGCATCACGGAAAAAAACCTTTTTAATTTCAGGCCAATCAATGCCCTGAATTACTTCAAGGCTAATGAATATGCGACTGAATTTAAAAATTTAGAACGTATTACTCATGGCGAACCAGCTGGTCGCCAAAGGCGGCTAGTAGTTGATATAGCCGTGGAAGACTTTGAAATACAAGTGTTGCAGATGAGGAAAAATGCAATTTGCGAGGAAGAATAGAAACATCAAACGATCCAAATCAAGTCTAGCAGTAGCCACTGAAAGGTTGAAAGAGCAAATAAGTGCAAAAACTTTAGGATGGAGAGTTGTATGCAATATACATGCCAGTACGTGTACACTTCACATCATGCCACCGAAGTAAATAAAAAAAATTCAACGCACATTTATCATTCAGAATACAAGTCAGAGTGGTTTGTAGCCATTATAATTAGTTTAATATTGTTTTCAAAATGTTTGAATGACATTGTTTATCCAGCGAGAGACAGGAATTTGCTATCATCTCAATCGCATCTATAAAAGAGACAAATTTGATAAGACTAATATATTTATGAGAATGGGCAGCTTTTTTAGGTGTATATTATCTTTTATATGCTTCCCGATTTAAGATACTTTAGACAGACATACTGTAGCATCCATTCTGCCTCTTGCAACACTTCAGTTTATCTGAAATGTTTACACTCAAACAGATTTTGCTGCCAACTGAGTTAATAAATGTCACAATTGCGTTTTTGCATAGTTATTAGTAGTGATCACACTCCACTCTGTATCCAATTACATATCGAACTCAGCTACTATGTTTTTGACACATTTTCAAAGACCAAAAATAAGAGTATATTGCTTATCACTTCCATCAAATTTATAATCATTATTTAATTAACATTTAGTTACATTTCTGTTCGTAATAGACTTTCCACCTTAATTTTCCTGATTTTTTGAAAACGTGTATATATAATTGTTGATTGTGAGAGATTTAGTGCCACTAAAGGAATCATATTGCCAGGATGCGTGAAATCTTTTCAAATTCAAGATGAAATGTCTTCATTATCCTGTTTTCTTTTTTGTTTTTAATGTAGGGTGAAACATCACACGAACTTCATTATAGCCCATCATAAGGTTCCGGTGCCTATTGTCAAGACGAAAGTAGTTCACGTTCCTGTGCAGCAAACGCGCATCGTACCCATTATTGTGCACAAAGACCAGCCCCCTCACCGCCCAGACTACCACACACTAGCATCTGAAGACAGGAAGGTGCGGGTCACCAGCCTGGGCACATTGCGTTCCAACGGAACAGCGCCTCTGCAGGTGAGCTCTTTCATCTGTATTAAGTGCCATGTATTTTCTGATAATCCGTAAAGAAATCATTCTGGTCATTCTTTCACCACCTATCTTTTCTGTCAAATTTTAAATTCCAATGTCAAATTTGAAATTCCAATTATTCCAATGTTATAACAACGCTTATAGACGTTGATTAAAAATTCTGTTCAAAAAGTATAAAACATGCATTTATTCAAAGCTGAAAAATACTAGATAATTACAAAGTGTTAATATGAAAAACATTTTCCAATACAAAAATCGTTATTTATAAGCTCAAAATTTCTGCATTAATGTACTATAATTTAATAAATATATAAAACAAATCAAATAGTGAAATACAATCGATTCAAAATATCAAATCGCCTTTTGCAAAAA
This sequence comes from Argiope trifasciata, assembly GCA_026543055.1. NCBI lineage: Eukaryota > Metazoa > Arthropoda > Arachnida > Araneae > Araneidae > Argiope > Argiope trifasciata. The sequence continues at coordinate 4,956,911 of JAPMOQ010029355.1, read as the reverse complement.
ACTTTCTATCGCTTTTCGTATTGTTCACGATTGTGATTTTTTACAATCATGTCCCACATAATAATAAAAATGAATGTATGTGTTTATATATGTGTATCAGCACTCTACAGGGCAGTTCGTCTGAACTATAGATATCAAATTTGGTACACATCTATCTTGAAGGGTGGAAATGCGTATCTGAAATTTTAATTAATTAAAAACTAAGATAAACTTTGGGGTTTTTCCACGATAACTTTCGAAAGTATCACGCTTAAGTTTCAGAACAGTGAGGGTATCTTTGAAACCAATTATCTTAATGTAGCAATTCGACTTTTCTAGATGATAATTTTTACTTCATATTCATCTAAAAATATAATGATGTGCATCTTATATTTTTTCATATTAAAAAAGAGAGAGAAAGAGATTATGTAACCATTTGCGTATATTATACTTTTTTCATCAATTTTGTTTTTCAAACTTAAAATAACAAATTCTTCTTTACAACATATAATTAGATTATTTCCATGAATCACAAATATACGAATTAATTCTCGTTTCAGATAATGGCCAAAACGCTAGGTTAGATTCATTCTATTTAATAAATTAACAAAAAAACTCAAAGGGATACAAGTTTGGTGATTAAACTCGGAGTATAATTTTAAATTAAAAAGTGATTGATATTTGTAAATATTATATTGTTACGAACCTGTGGTTTTGCTTTCCCGCGCTAATACTGTCAACGTAAGGAAGACAGATTGACAGTAAAGTGTATCGAATAGTAAATAGGTGTGACGTCAGAGGTCCCAAGGCTTGGCGACAAACTTGGCGACCATTTGGCGACTTGGCGACGAATTTGGCGACTTTGGCGACAAAATGGATAGTACGCGAAACATCGAGAATTTTCCCGATCCGTCCACTAGGAGCCGAGATCCAGCTAGAACGCTCCTGATTGGACCAGAAGATGTTTAGCCCCGCCCTCCATCACTATATAAGGCAGGAGGCTGCGAAGTCAGTGTGTGAAATCAATCGGGCGAAGTCGAGAGATAAAGTCGAAGCGAAGCAGCGGAGAAAAGGGAAAGGAGGAAGAATCCAGTGGAGTCAAGCCGAAGTGCGGCAGTGGAGATAAGCCGAAGCTGTACGGCCTGGTGTTCAACGAAGACAAGTAGCGCTGTGGAGTTTATCGAGAAGACCTAAGAGATAGAGGTCTTGAACTGTGGAGTCCTGAACAGAGGACTGCTAATCTCTGTGTGGCATATACTGACGAAGCCTGTGTCGTGTGTCGTAGCCCATTGTGTAGTCGTCGGAATCGACAGCAGATAGCGAGTCCGCCAGAGGAGAAAACAAGAAGCGGCGAAGCAAGTGCTGAATTGAGCTGTGTGCCTTGTAGTCTATTGAGGAAGCAGCGTCGAGTACTATAGCTAGTACTGCAGATATTGTTACTACTTGTGAGTTACTGTTGTTATTGTGTGCTGCTGTGTGTTCGTCTCGTCGTGTAAATAAACGTTTGTGTTGTGTCTCCACTAAAGGACTGATCATTCTGTGTGCTCTTCATCTCATCTCTAATACCATACACACCCACTATACAAGTTTAAAAGAACCCGACGGATTAATATAGGAAATCCGTAACAATATATATATTATTAATATATATGTATATATTTCAAAATATTTTATTTTAATATAATGAAAGGAACAATAATGAATTCTATGCTTTTAGAATATCAGTTGAAAATACGGACTGAAATAGATATTTATCAAAATCATATAATCTATTATGGTTACTTAGTCTAATTTTATTTAATTAAAAAAAAAACAACGATGCTTATCATTACTCGAATAACTATTTCCAAATTAAAATAAGATTGATTTTCCTTTTAAAAAAATGCTTTAGAAAGACAACGAATCACATAGTCAGGAATTTCCACTGTTCAAAAATATTAATATGTTTCTCTCTATAGAACTATTGCAATAAGATTAACGTTATCAAGAAGATTAGAGTGTGCTTTTAGATTATGGCATGGTGTTTCTTAAGATTTCTGTTTAACAATTTCAGAAATTATCAATGCAAACAAAAATTTGATCTAAAGAGATACATTTTCTGAATAGATATGATAATAATACACACAAATAGAGACAACTCGAGATTCTCCTGTTCATTATCAATCAAGTTTGCATTTCATTTCATTTCATTTGCATACCTTTTAGCTAAAAAACATCCTTTTTCTTTTCTTATAGTTTCATCGTCCAACCGTCAGCCCTGACAAATGGATCGTAGTTGTGAAAAGCAAGAGACGACGGCCTCATGGAAGAAAAAGCTGAAAACTTCCTTTTCCATTACTCACAACATTCCAACACATCCTCTCCTTCATATTACGATAATAAAGCATTCTTTACCACAACTGAATTCTCTAATTTATGATTTTTGATGAACATACAAATTATATTAACAAATAATTTCCAATCATAGTTTGAGACACATTAGTCTTTTACTATTAGTTTATCTATGCAAATAATAAAGTTGAATGTGTGTGTGTGTTGACGCTTTATAAGTCAGGCCGTTTAACCTATGACTATCAAATTTAGAACATAAATACTTTGGAGTGTGAGAATTTACATTTAGGAGCCAATTTTTTGAAGTTTTAATTAATTAAAAGTTGAGGTAAATATAGCATTTTCAGGAAAAATATTAAAATACAAAAATATATATATATATAGTTTAAAAATTTATAATATTGTCATCTATATGATATCAGTTTAATAGCGTGAAATTTTGCTCAATTTTAATATTTTTATAATTTACTTAATTTTCAACAACTTATGTTCTTAAGTTCCAGCCGTTTTATTGTTCCGTCAACTATTTGATCACTTGATTTTCTTCCCTAGTCGAAATTTAAAGACGAGTGATTTTGTTTAATATCTGTGTAATTTACCCAAATTCTATTGTTGACAACAAAAAAAAACGTAGCAAGATAAATTATTTTAGTTTTAACTTTATCTTATAACACATTAAAGGCGGGAATCGTAGAACTACGATTTGATCCGCGTTACCTAGCATACTTTCGTCAAGATCCCCCGCCTTTAACGTGTTAATATTTATTTAAGAGATATCGTTATGTATTGAAAAGAAATTACTAATGCATTCATAGTTTTTATTTGTACAGATATTATGCCTTTTATCGATTCCTTTTATGTTCTAAGCCCAATGTATCTAACAATTTATTATGTACATATAATTTAAAGCAACATGAACATAATTTTAAAGCAACACTTAAAGCTTTAAATTTTATGTACATATAATTTAAAGTTTAAGAAAAGACTTTGTAGACGCAACGTTTTGATCTGGCAAGAATTTTATTAAAATTCCACTTTTCCATTAATACTTTTAACGATGAATAAGCACTTTTTCTTACAAGAAAAAGGGGGAAATAATGTGAATAAAACGATTTTACATCCGGTTTAGCACCATGATACGCATCTACAGAGATTTTGAGACCCCTATACACCTCGAGACACTAGGCAACCGCCACCACCACCTGGAAATCCGCCACTGAGATTAGCGTTAACAAAAGTTGCTTTAGTTGTTAAGCTTGCTTTTAGAGTTGAATTTTTGAGTGTAATAAAAAAAAAAAAAAAAAAAAAACATGAGCAATGCTTTTAAAAACATATGCATTTTTCTAGTTATTGGCGATTATTATATTAAGAAAATTTAAATCAAATGAAAAAATTTATAAAAACTTCTAATAAACTTATTTTCAAGCTTTAATTTAAAAATATGTAAACTCAATAAAATATATGAAACCTGCTCCTGTATTTCACAAAATTCAATTATCTCTTTTAACCACCGAAGCTAATGTATATCTTAGTTTTTTACCGTTTTGAAAGGCAGCTTGTTTGATTTAGAGCGATTAAATATGAGGTAAAAATCCTTTTTAGGTAGAGTTTTTCGCTAATTGCCTTAAAAAAAAAGTTGAAGTCATATCTTTTTAAAGACAATACATAATTTAAATACATATTCAATTTTAAGATAATGTGCTTGAGATACATTTTTATCCCCAGCATTTCAGTTATTTCTAATTAAAATTTTTAAAGTGCTCAATCCGTGTAGCCCACTCCTACATAAAAAAATGTTATATTATATTATATAACAAATCTTTCCATTGTTGAAATAAAATTCTCCGCATTCTCAGTTTCAAGCAAGTTTTACTAGATTAATTAATTTTAAAATTGTTTCTATTTTCATTTTGATTTCAAAATACATGTAACTATAAGTAATGCAAACTTTTTAATCACTGGGTTCTGGAATTAAAAAAAAAAATTGGCTCCTTTTTTTTAAAAAACATGTTTTAATATTTTACAATCGAAATTACAATTTCTTTTCTCTCTTTTTATCAGTTAGAAAATATTTGCAATTCATTCTAATTTTTCACATAATTACAGAAGTCTCATGATTGCTCATTCGCTGCAGATCAGGAATCTTATTGGAGATGAACAACTGTCGCACAAATCAAAATTTGACATATCTGTACAGAAAAAAGGGGGGGAGTTTTAGATTAGTTTAGTTATATTAACACCCTCATGTAAAGCAACACGGGCTATTTGGAGACAGACCTATTTTGTTCGGTTGTCAGATGACGAAAACGACACCCGAGCCACGTGCTGCCCTTTGACCCCTCTAGCGGTTTCTGGTTTTCTTTGATGCCCGTCGACTCTACCGACTATTTGTCGGTAAACTGCCCAGGCATCAGAGTCCAGAAAACCGTAAGAGGGATCAAAGGGGGAACGCATCTTCGTGGCTATGGGGGAGTGTGGTCCCTCAGTGGGTCGGATGTCTGATTTATGATCAAATCTGTGACGCGGCGGGTCGTGTAACCACAGCTTAAAGCCGTAATACACGACTTCTTCGGTGGAATCGGGATTCGAATCTGAAACCCTACGGTTCACGAGAGGGGAAGAGAAAGGATGTGAATTTTTGCATTACGCAACCGTGAATGGTATTGTTTCGTTTCTCAAAGCGATGATTACGATCTTTTATTCTTGAAATCTTTTAGAAATCGGCCTTCTCTAAATGGGAGAAAAACAAGTAATATATATAAAAAAAATTCATTTCAATTTCTACTTAGGTCAATAAAGAAAAAATTTAATTTTAGTAACTTTTTATTAAATAATTATCAAAAAAAAGTATCAAAAATTTTACATTCTTCACTTTTACTGCATCGATTCTTGAGTTTACCGATTGAGCTACTGCCTGTTGATTTCACTTTTCATTACAAACTGCTGAAACTTAATACTTTATTTAAAGTATTAACAATGAATGAAATCAAATAATATTTGAAATAAAAAAAACTATTAACACCAAGTGTCATCCAATACAAATTTAAAATGTATTTAGAACTTAAGTGGATGAATAAAAAAAGTATTTCATTAATGATTGAACAAAATATATAATGAGTGTGAACTAATAATAGGAATTGAAAAAATAGCCAAGAAACTTAAAAGTCCCTTATTTTCCCAATTTTTATGAAATTTTTTTAAATCTGTTTTTTTGTTTGTTATTTTTTTTATATTTCCTGTTTTCCAGGTGGTAAGATATTTGGTATTTAATTAGTAACTATTAGTATTTTTAAAGGTTAATAGATATGGTATTATATATAAAAGATTAATTAGAATACGAGCAAGTCCATCGAACCAAGAACCATGCTATGAACAATATGTGAATATCTGTGTTATACTTTATATATTTTAAAAATTATAAAATATTCAATATAAATATTATTAAAAATTTCCTTATTCAATTCCTCCTTACATGTTAGATGCATAAAATATGCTCACTAAATTAATTTACTATGAAATTAATTTAATAAGTTTAAATGAAAAAAATATTATGTAGAATACATAAAAATAAAGCCTCACTAGATATCGTTTTCAGGAATATTTGAAATATACAAGCAATTTCATTACCTTCTTTGCAAGTTGTATCTTATCTTTGTTTCATTTTTCTATTCTTATGTTGATAAGATTAGTAACCTTTTATAATACAGAATTTTTTAAAAAATAACCAGGAATAGATTTTCCTTAGCTGAATTTAAAATAATACCTGTTAGAAAATTACAGAAACATTCCAAAATTTTCAGTTTGTTTTTCATAAAATATAAAAATTTTAAAATACCTATAATTTTTTAATATGAATATTTATGAAAAATGTACTCTAATAAATAAAATTTTCAACAACTTCTTTATATTAAAATATTAAAAAAAATAATAATATAGGGATCTTATACTATACACTGATCAATTACAACTTTATAATGCTGCTTCAACTATTTACTTTTTTTTTTTTTTTTTTAAGATTTTTACTTTTGATAATAATTATATATAAATTGCTTAGCAAATCAATATATTTCAAATTTAGTTAAAATAACTTCTCTATTTGAATTAAGTTATAAAACATTAATATTTTATTATAAATTACAGGGGGAAGATGAGGTACAATATTACTAACCTCCCCCTTTTTCCTTTCAGTGACAATATCAAGCAAAGTTCAAGTGATTGGCGACCTCCTATACATTTGTTACATGTAATTCAAGCTAAAAAGAGTAACATTCCAGGATTTGGCCTTTTTCATATCGATGGGTATTGTAACAATGTGTTCTATTGTCAGGTTACAGTGTTGTGTCATAATAAGTTATGAAGAATGAGCTTTTATTAACATTTGAAATGAAGATACAGATATCTATTTCTGAAGCAGCCTTAAAATAGAAAAACTATAAATTACAATGAAACTACAGAAAAACTTCTCAGTTTACAGTATTGAACAATTTTAGCCATCTGACTCTTGCAGGCAGTTTAAACATAATCATATGGCCAAGTTAGTAACAAGAGCAAAAATTTGTGATAACATACAGACCTGTAGCATTCATATTTCCTTCAAACTTATTAAGCTTTTCTTTCTTATAGTCCATTTTCATATTTAAATATTTTGAATGAAATATAAACAAATATTAATATAGTAATAAACATATTTAATACAGGAAACTGCTAATGTATAGAAGTACTGTAAATATTACATTAAAAGATTAACAAATTTACATGAAGAAAAAGGTGTTGGAGGGGAAAAAAAACCCAATCAATTTATTTACTTTTACTATTTATATTTTTCAATTTAAAAGTTTTAAATAAACATGTAAAAGTAACAAAATATAATATGCGAAACATATTCTTGTACAATGTGTTTTAGTTGGATAAATTATATATAAAACAGGTTATCTAATCTTATTCTGTAACACTGCATTTATATTGAAAAAGTTTGTCAAAAAAATTATATCTATATAAAGGACAATTAGAGGACTCATTTTAATTAACAGAACTTAACATAATTAGCTTTACCACAGAAATATTACCATAAATAATAAAAAAAAAGCAAATTTCATTTCAAATGCATAGTTTTACTTTTAGCACAAAAACGGATTTATTCTTAGAAATGTAAGCAAATTTTTCCAAAACATATGAAAGAAGACGATTCAAAACAAATTCAAGCTATTGTTATTATTTTTAAATAACTTTCCTGCAGCTGTGTCCCCATCTTCCTTACTTGAAGATACAGTATCCTTTACAAATAATGAGTTATCATGGATAAAAATGCATCAAAAAGCTTTAAAAGAACAGAGCAATCTTGCAAAATATAAAACTACTCTTCTATATACAGGTTCATTGAATTGATAAGATTGAGGATATATATTTTAATAAATTTGTTTCTTCATTTATATATATCAGAAAAATATTTAAAATAAGAAACATTGTAGTTTTCGTAATTTTTCAAAGACAGTTTACATGATTATACAATTTTATTTTATTAGCAGTAAATATTACAAGTAATAAGAATCGCTGTTAATTATGCAAGTAAAATATACAGTTAAAAAAGTTTTAAATAAAAATGGACAAAACAAACCTGACAGACAAAGATAATTTCACAATCAGTCTAAGAACTCAGGAAGTCCAGTTCTATTTACTGCCGATCCATTTTGCTTTAGACAAAAGGTTTTATAGGGTACAATGACACTATTGTGACCAAAGTAAAAAAAAGTATGTCACTTAAAGACACTAAAATAAAGTTTAAAACAGATTTTTGTCATCTTACACAGAAGTTTTGTCTATTTCTCCTCACACCACTCATTCTCTTTGCGCACCTGTTCTTCCTCACTGGGTGTAAAGTCATTCTTAATGTTGAATGTCTTGCGAATCTCTTCGGGTGTCTTGCCTTTGATCATGTTGGCTACCGTTTTGCATGTAACATCCAGCAAACCTTTGATATCCAAGTAGTTAGCTGCCAAGATCAGTTCAAACAAAGTACCTTGGTCCACTTTCAGAAAGTCAGCATCCCATGAGCTGATATCATCAGTGCGTTTGTCTTTTGAGTCATCGTCCTCAGCTTGAGGTGGATCATCACGATGGTATGTTGCCCATTGGATAACTTTTTTTAGAATAGCTGAATTCACATTAGGCAGTGGCACTACCTCTTGTTCATCATCATCCATTCCAAGATCTTCTAACATAGTTTTAATGGTTACTGATGCTTTTGCAATCTCCACATCCACTTCGAAGATTTCTCCATCTGAACTCTGAAGTTTGATATTAGGCATGATCTGGAATATACAATTATAAATTGTAAAAATAAAATACGAAGATACATTTACAAATAAACATTTTTTTTATATTTAGCACCTTTTTAGATGGTCATAAGTAGAATTAGTATTAAAAAAAATAAAGCAGGTATTTCATTTCTTAAGTATTTATTAACCCATTTTTTATAATTTTCAAGTAATGTAAAGAAAAAGGAAATGTTTGAACAATTTATAATTAATCACAACAAGAATTTCAAATTATTCTTTGAAAAAATATATTTAAAAAATAAAGTATTAAAGTATTTGCATTCAGAATTGGAAAACAGTCAAATCAAGGTGGAATTTATATTATATATATATATATATATATATATAAACACTAACTTTTAATATCAATAAAATGTTTACTTAATATCAATGCAGTTACCTGATGGGAGAAAATATTAAAGGAATTTTATAGCAACTTATGTTTAGACTTATTTTACATATTCAGGTAATCTGATTTTTAAAAATTATTTCAGAATATTTTTGTTAGAGTTTTCCTTAATGCTCTTTCCTTCAACTGGTGATTACACTAAATTAATATTCAGAAAAACAAAGTTCTGCAGCATATGAATGCACTATTAAAATACAATCAATCACTAATTGCTAAAAATTAAAAAAAAAAAAAAATCAGAAAAAAATCTATTATTACATTATATAAGATGGTAAATATAACATTAAAAAATAGTAGATTTATCAACGGAATTTGTTACAATGTGTACACAAAGAAATGGTCTTATGGATCCAAGGTCAATTTTGATTTATATCAATTTTTAAATATACGATTTCTTAGTTCGTTTTATAAGATTTAAATTTAATTTACTTTAATATTAAATGCTATTTAAGAGATTATACATATATATGTGTGTGTGTGCAATGAATTTTTTTTTTTGTTACAATAAATATACACACTTAAATATCATATTTCAAATAAAAATGAAGATTCAAAAACAATACGAAAGAGAATTTCTGTTGCCTGATTTCAACATCCTACCTTTACGTTCAAACGAGAAATTTCAGATGCTCTAAATTCCTTTTTGAACATATTTTAAGTAGTTTCGAAAAATTCAATGCAATAAATAAATTTAGAACATTCATTAAGCGTGACAAAGATGTTTCACATAATAATCTTTTATATACGATAAAAAAAATTCTCAAAAGGATATCTAATCATGAATATACCATTACATTTAAAAATTGGAGATTCTAAAACTTAAATAAGTACATTATAAATAATATTTTAAGAAAAGAAAGAGAACAATTTTCTCCTATCTTATTATAAGCATATTGGAACTACTCTTTCAAACCGTAAATGAATTCATTAGGCAGCACTTATTTTATAAAAAATAAAAAATATTTATGTTTATATTTAACTTCACAATACTTATTTTTACAAAAGCTGAAACATAAACTGTCACAACAGATTAGGCTAAACAAAAGAAAATACAGCTTACGGCTTCAAAAATTATTCAAACGGAATTAAAAATTAGCCAGACAGCAAATAAAATGTGTCACTATATTAAAAAACTTTTATAACTAACCTATGAATCTGAATTTTGAAATGTTTCGCTCACAACTTCTCAAGATGAATTTCAATTAAAATTTCAGTTTGCAGCAGAATTCGTTGAAAGTATTGCCACAGAGCAAAACTAAAAACCAAAACTTATCGATTTAAAGCTGATAGCCTTTGCCAGATTATTATTCTTATATTTTGCCATAAGTGTGAAAATCATATTGCAAGAAAGATTTGAAAACAATACTCAATTATTCATTTGTATCGGCAACTAAACAAATTGAATGTTAATAAAAATTTTGAAAAAAAAATTATATGAATATAAAAATATATAAATAAAATTACTACATCAGTGCTGAACAAGCTATAACTACTACAAGAACATACTTTTTATTACTAATTATGGAAAGTCCCATAAGAAACTCCAAAACCTCTCCATGCTCATAAAATATGTAATTCCTAACCTAAGCGCATATTTTTCCTTTGATGATATTTCAGAAATAATGCCCCGACCTAAACAGTCCTAAAATACATTATACTTGGGACAATAGTTCGTCTGTACCACAAATGGTGTTACTCAGACCAATTATTTATTATTTCAACCAAAAATAGAAGACAGCGAGTACTTAAAAGACTCATCCTCCATTGATAACGCTTCAGTATTTTGGTGCATTTGGACATAGGCTAGTGTTAGGATGGATAGAAAGGTTTAAAAAGAATGTTAGCTAGCATCAAAAGTTTTGCATTAAACGACATTCTCTTTTTGGGATACATTTTAAGAAATTTCTAGTTTTTGATTTAAATATAATTTTCTTGGCCTGCTTCTATGAGTTTCAAAATTAATGAGATCTTGAAACCTATTCTGAATAATTACTGGTTGCAACAATTTTTATTTATTCAAAATGCTCTGGTGCTTCTTTAGCAGGCACATATTGTCACTGATTTGATAGTACAGTAGGAGCTTCCTTCATTCGTGGTTTCACTATTCGCGGATTTAAAAAATGTGACCCAATTCCTGTATTCATGGCTAAAAATTTCTTTGTTCGCGGTTTCTTTATTGAACCTGCCAGTGTTTTGGCGTGCCAATAAGAAAACGGGGGTTAAAAACGCTATTTTTTGTGATTGGTTCCGGAATTGCTTTGTTTCTGAAATTGGAACTAATTAAAAAAAAAAACAGAATTTAGACTTTAAAGCACTTCTAGTTTTAGACAATGCACCAGGTCATCCTAGCGAACCCAAAACTATGCATCCAAATATAAAAGTGACATTTTTACCTCGAAACACAACGGCTTTGCTTCAACCTATGGACCAAGAAATAATCCAGGCCTTTAAGCTCTATTACATTAGACGAACCTTTAAAATCATATTGGATAATATGGAATGTAGATATGAATGTTATGGGATGCTGGAAAAAATTTGACATAGCAAAATGCATCGTAAACATAAAAGAATCATTGGAAGAACTGAAGCCAGAAGCCACACACATTGAAGTCATGATGGAAAAAACTGGGGCCTGCTCTGACTGCGGAAAATGGCAAAGAACCTGTGCAAGTTCAAACTTTGACTGCAAACATAGTCGAAATGACGAATGGAATAGGACGAGATAGAGTCAAGTGACATTCAGCAATTGCTTGAATCGTAAGATGAAGATTTGACTGAAACCGACTTGGGGGGAATGTCGAGTCCATTGAAGATGAGATTTCAACAAGCACTGGAAACGTGACATTTCATTTGAAAAATCTTAGTAGTGAAGGTTTAAGAATGGCATCTGAGCTTTGCTATTTCTTTATGAACGTCTATGGAACGAAGTTTTATTTTTAAGAAAAAAATTGCTAATACGATTGTTTCGTATCAGTCTGAATTGAAGGAGCTTTTAAAAACTCCCAAGCAAGAGAAAATGACAACATTCTTAATTAATCGATTTCATAAACTTCAATTAAATTTATATATATATATATATATATATATATATATATATATATATATATAT
>JAPMOQ010029355.1:4928179-4944759 GCA_026543055.1 Argiope trifasciata | reverse complement strand
ATATATATATATATATATATATATATATATATATATATATATATATAGTCACCTAGGAACGTATCCCCTATAATCCCATATAAATTACCATTCCGTATTCACGGCATGTTTATGGAACATATACCCCGCGAATAAAGAGCTTTTACTGTATATACAATTTTTATCATTCTATTAATTTTGTAAAATGCATTAGTAATTCGTGAAATGTACTGCTGCTTTTGTAATATCTTTGGTTTAAATGCAATTTGTTCTCCCTCACTTAAGGAGAACAAGATGCATTCTTTCCAAATCGATTTTTCATTCTTGTGACTTGTTGCAATAGAAATGATGATTTTTTTCTTTTTCAAAAATGTTGATGACTGTAATGCCAAGGCTTTTATGCCTCATAGCGTTAAAGAAATGCTGTCAATAGTGGGAACATTGCAAAAGTTTTTAATTGAAAGGAATGTCTTTCACAAGATATTTATTTCCCAACTGGGAGAGGGGAAGCTATTATTCTTGACAGGAGGTTAGTACTCTGACAGATTACTGTTTTTACTCTGAAATATAAATTGGTATTTGATGGAGGGGGTGGTTTGCCAAATTTCGTTTGTATTTATGTTCAGAATGTCCAGACAGTATTACAACATTTTTTCTTTCCTTACATCAAATGTTTAGAAAGCTACGGATATTCACACTTTTATTCTATCTTATCTTGATAAAAATTCAAATAAATAATTTCCTTGGATTCTGAATTTTACATACCTACTATAAATTCTATAGCAGTTCCACGTTATAAGGTATAGTTATTTCATATCAGACAAAGAATTCGGGCTATGAAAGATGCAAAGCTGTGTGTTTTTCGCTTGTAACTCCAAGTGTTTGTAAAATCCGAAACTATAACCAATCGATATACAGATAAAATAGCTATAAAAAAGTTGCTATTTTATTTGTATATCGATTGGTAAATAAACTAAATAAATATAAAAAAGCTATATATTTAGTTTATATAAGTTGTATATAAACTAAATAGATATAAAAAAGCTATATAACCAATCGATATACAAATAAAATGTTTATGATAAAAATATATGTATGAAGCAGAGAGTTTGTATGTTTGTGTTCCTTAGATAAATCTTCAGTTTATATATAGTATTGATAATACTTCGTTCGTAAGTCTCCAAAACAGGAGACGATTCACTGTCGAAAATATATTTGATTTAGATACTTTTTTAGCGTTTTCGTATGGGATCTTGCGAAAACATTACCACGAAAATCGACTTTTACACTATCTTAAAACGCAATTTAAAAAAAATATATATTACCAATTTCTCTTGCCGCACAAAATTCTCTTAACTAAATTAATTTTTTTTTCATAAGTTAAAATAATATATTTTTTTTGTTCCAATGAATATAAAACAATATTTTATGAATAAATAAGAGAAATTGCTTGTTTCATCAAAACGTTTACTTTATTAGCACAAAATATTTAATAATAGTATTTCAATATTTTCACTAAAATCATATATCTTGTGCTAATAGAGTAAAGTTTGCTCCCTTTGTTATATTAAACTACAATAACCACATTTCACTTGCTTGTAATTTGATGCTATATATTTTTAAAAAACTTTCTCAATATCAATTCATTTAAAGAAAATTCACTGTCATTAAATGAATTGTTTATTTTCTGTATGGTAAATTTTATTAAAGAAAAAATTTCTCTCGCAAATTACAAATTGGTATTTTTTTTAAAAATGTAATAACAAACGTATGCTTCATAATTTCAGGTACGTAATTTCATTTCAATTTTGCCGTTATTATAATTCGGGTTCTGTATTTTAACACTTAGAGTGAGAAAAATATAAAGAAACTTAAATTTTTAAAATAAAATTTAGTATTTGAAAAATTGTGACATTTAGCACTTCTTTTATTTTCTCGTATAGAAATTATGAAAAGCATTAAAAAATTTCAATACCGAATTTCGACACGCTTTTTTCATTTTTGTCTTCCCAGAAATATGATTTTTGGATCTGATGAAAATTATCTGTCTGTAAATACAGCTCACAACGCAAATAACAATAGCTTACAAACTTTTTGATAGATAGATGAAATTTGGTTTATAAACCTTATATCATTCTGTAGATTTCGCTTAATTTTGAGAGAAATGTATCAAAGAAAGTCAGCTTGACCATGTGTGGAAGTGAACATAATAACTATAAAAATTATATGATAGCTAGATAAATAAAATTTGACACACTGATCTAGCATTGAAAACGTAGATTCTTATCAAATTTTGGATTTTTTGTAAATTTTTATTGAGTGTCAATTCTATCAAAGGCTTGATTGTATACCGGTCGATATCCATGTAAACGCTATGGTTTTAGTAAATGAAATTTATTATGTAATGTTGTGGCTGAAATTGTAGCTTTGTGTCGAATTTTGATTTCAATAGGCCAGGAAACGATCCAAAGATAAATAGTATTTTCGTTTGCTTGTGTATTTATTGATACCAAGAAATAATCATCAAATATCACATGATATATAAGCAAAAATGTCAAATTCACTTCAAAGATCAACACTTCATAAGTATTTTTAATAAATGTCATTCACAATCTTACTCGAAATCCACAATATCATGTGAAATGAGGACGATAACACCTTTCTTAGAGAATTTGTGAATGAATTTTGGAGAGACCACCTCTGCTAGTTAGATGATAGTTTTAATATTTTTCTTGGTAATTTTTTCAGAAATATAGCCCTTTGTTTACTTCGTTTAACAAATCGCCAAAAGTAATTCCCCCTCCCCATATACGTATATGTTTTAGTTTTGTTATATTTAGGTCCCGTTTTAAGCAGCATTGCGGCTATTTTTGAGACAAATCTTGTAATTTTAAGCCGCGGTCAAATGACGAGGACGGAACCAGACCCATGTATATGCAAAACAATGATTTGAAGAAGTATTCGTTCAGTTCTTTGGTATTTTTTATTTCTTATAATTTTAATGAAATAATTCAACTTTTAATAATTAATTAATGGTTTTAATTATTTAGTTATTAATTAATTTTAGTTATCATCAAGATGTCCTTGTCCAAGCTATAGAGAGAGCACAGTGTATCATACCGAAGGAAGAAGGAAAAAGCGAATGTAAGAACTATTTGGATCTTAGAGTTTACGAAAAGAATTTCCGATTCAATGTTTTGATTCCAGTGAAAAATTAATAACCCTTGCTATTCAGAAGTTAAATTTATTGTGAAGCTGCAGTATAAATGATTAGAAATTTTTTGTACCATAGTTAATTTAATTTTTATTACATATGCTTATTACAGGGTGCGTAATGAGAAAGTGCTGCAACAATTAAATACTTTTAAGCACCTTAACAACAACAAAAAATTAAGCATCTTTGTACGTGTACGCATAGTAATCCTGCGTATTTTCTAATCCTAGATTATTTTCTATTTTATAGTAATACATAATCTTTATTGAAATTTTTTTTAAATCTCCATTCTTTGAATTTTAATATTTATTGTTGTATTGCATAATGTCTTCTATTATAAAACAAATTATGACTTTTTGGTTTTGATAAAAACAAAAAAGGATAATAAAAATGAGTAAACTATCAATACCAAAAATTTAAGCCAACTTTTATAAGATTATCAATCAAGATCTTTCTTTAAGAGATACTGAAAAATGCCAAAGTACGAGCTTATTCAGATGGATATATCATTTCTGAAAATGTTGTCCTTGATGTAAATGCATATCATGATCAAAAGTTTTTGATTTTTACTTGATTTGATGAAACAACAAATAAGATTCGACATGTTTGGGATAGAAAGTGTAAATTTCCTTCTGCTAAAAGACGTTATATTTTATATATATAGTTATATATAAAAAACGTTATATATATATATATTTTGAATATCTGCATAAAAAGATTAAAGAAACATCTATAAAACCAAATTATAACAATTAAATGGCAAAATCACTCCCCTCCGTTTCCAGAGAGAAGTATAAAATAAAAATCTTATAGTTTAGAAGTTTATCAAATATGACTTGCCTAAAATTTGGCAGATAACTTAAGAAATATATTATTTAGTTTCTGAACCGAAAAGTAATTTATAATTTTTTAAACATTGGGGTTCAACTGATTAATAACACGAAATTTTAAACTTTTTTCACATTGTGAAACACTAAAACAACTATAAAATATTTCTGAAACAACAGATTACTTATTTTCTGTTTCAAGAGCTGCTTATTCCAAGTCTGAACAAAAATTATACACCAGTTTTTTAATTTGTGAAGGTTTTATTTGTAAGAAAATTTTATCAAAATTTAGAATCTTAAGAAATAGCTTTTAAGGATATAAAATAGCATTGAAATGTACGTAAAGGCAAGTATAAAAATCAGTATGATTCTCAAAAAATTGACTTAGGTATTAAGTTATAATGGTTTTCAAAAGAATTTTATTCCACGAACTATTTTGAAAACTTTGACGTTAAAATTATAACAAAAAAGTGGGAATTTTATTATTATGATGACGTTATAAGAGATAAAATAACGTGACCCAACGGGTACAAAAAAGCAATGATATTGTTTTGAACTTCAGTATAATAAAAATCCATGTTACAAATGATACACAAATTTAATTTTTCAAAAGTTACTGAACTAAAGGAACAAATGCATTCATTCAAACAATATACAGGGTGTTGCCAAATTCGACCGACAAAATCAGAGGAGTGATAGTAAGCACAATGAGGATAAAGAATCACCATACATCACGGGGTCCCAAATGACTTTTAGTAGAGGAAAATCGCAAAAACATAGGGAGTCAGAGAACTGAAAAAAGTTAACAAATGGTGTTTCAACAATGAATTTATTAAAGTGAAAGCACATTACTGAAAGCGTTTTTTCATGTCTATTATTCTTGCTCAGAAATAATCTTTCGAATTTGACAGCGTTCTCTGCGAACATAGGTACTGACGTGTAAGCTGCAGCGATGTTTTCTGGTTCACATTTTAATTTTTCTTGAATAGCTTTAAAACTCCCTAGTTCTCACACTACATACTTACGTCAAATGAAAGAATGCAAAATTCATTCTATTTTCAAGCTTTTATTTTGCTTTAAGTTTTAATATTTTTGAAAATATAGGTTATAACTATATTTTCGTTTGCAGTAACTCACGATCCGCTATATCATCAAATGTGCCTGTTACTAGCATGAAAAAAACCTTTTAAAAGTTGCTTTCATTTAAAAAAAAAACCATAATTGAAACACCATTTGTTATTACTTTCAATTAAAATTTTACCGTCTCCAACAGTTAACCGATTCTCTATATTTCTCGATTTTCACCTACTACAACAAGTTGTTGGGGAACCTCCCCTCCCCCCCGTTGTGTGGTGATTCTTTATCCTTCTGATGCCTACTATCACACCTCTGAGTCTGTCGGTCAAATTCAGCAACACCTTGTATATATATAATCGAAAAGCTACTTTTTAAAAAACCTTAAAACAAGTGCAAAAAACTTTTTATGCGATAATATACTGTGATTTTATGACAAAAACATGTTAAAATACTATTTTTATTTTTGCAATTAAATTTCTATTGAAACTCTTAAAAAATCCGTCCGTAGTTACCCCAAACGGCCTAAAAGTAACTTTTCAAAATTTCATGCTCCCTACTCCAATGGTTTATGATGGGCATTACTCCATCAATCAGGACAAATCTTTATATGCAAAGAATTGGGGAAAAAAATTCTAAGAGTTATAAAAAGAAAAGAAACAAAATGGAAATATCGTTATAAAATAATAGAATTTAAATGCTGAAGAATGAGTTTTGAACAACTTTTGCTTCTTTAAGTGCCAGAATTAGCTAGCTAACTAGTTTTTTTCTCCTTGGTAAAAACTAAATTTGGAGAGATTGCTCCAACAAATAATAATTTTCATATGAGTGACATATTTAAAAAGTACACCATGAAGAAATCGGTATCATTGAAAGTATACAACTTAAAATCTTATCCCATTCAATTATCTCTTAATCGATCTACGAATCGACTAACTTCATCAAACACCACAATTAATTATAATTCAGTACAACAAATTAAAATCCCTCAAATAAAATAATTCAAAAGATTGTTCCAAAACGACATATTAATGAGAATAATGATGGTCGAAAAGTATTTTCGAAGCAGCTGTTTCCTTATTCGAAATATCTTTTGAGCATGAAATTCATCCTGTTGTATTCTTATTTTCCATTGGTCGTACCAATTGGTGTATTTTTTTTAACACGAAAAGGTTAAGCATATGCTTAAAAAGTCCAATTTAACTGAATTCTTCAACATCTCAAAACACTAAAATTTTTAATAGTGTCCGAGAAATTTTTTAAAAAAATTCTTTAACAGAGATATTGAGACCAATAAATACAGTAAAGCACATTTATACATTTTTAAAGGAACAGATATAAATGCATACAAATAGAAAAACGTTTAAATTTTACTAAACAACTTATATATTACATTATATATTATTATTAAAACGCATATAAATTTAACTAAACAACTTTGATTATTACAAATTTATTATTAATGTAACAATATTTAAAATTTAGTGTTTGTAAAAGATAGTTCCATTATATTAAAGTAATTAGAACATTTTACAATAAAAAAAAAAAGCTTATTACTTACACATTTCTTATTTTATGCAAGTTATATGCATGCAGGTAGGCATTATGCTGATTATCTGTAAACTTTAAGTACAAATCAGAATCCCCTTCATTAGAATGAAGTTTGTTAAACGTCCTTTCACTAAGGTTTTAAAGATTGAAAAAAGTTTTTAAAGAAGTACATAAGGTCTGCAAAGGAAGGTGAAAAATCTTTTTCCTACTTTTGGTAATTTGTCAATTGTTAACAATTTTTAACTGAATATTTTCTTGAGTATACCCGCTTTGAATGTCAAATTTAAATAAATTTATTTTTAATGAAAATATTTTTTTTTATTAAATAAGTAATATAAATGGTGACATAAAAATAAATGTTTCATTTAGCATTTGTTGCAAAGAGATTTGGTTTCAATAATTTCCATATCATTTCAATTGAATTTATAAAAAAATTTTACAATTAATTTAGGAAGATATTCATTTTTAAGAATTTTTAAAATGTATAGTACATACGCATTCAGATTGAATTGTAAAGTACAGCTAACTATTAATATAATAAAAATTTTTATTGCACTAAAATAGGAATCAGTTGTTAAAAACTAGATCGAGGAAAAAAAATTCCAAACTGCTATGCTTAAAGTAAATATATTAATACATTAACATATATTAAAAAAAAAAAAAAATAGAAATCTTAACAAAATTTGTATAAGAAAAAAAAAAAAACATAGGCTTTCAAGAACAATTTTCTTTTTTTGTAAACATTTAATTTCATATTTGCTTTACTTTTTTCAAAATGTCATGTAGTAATTATGTAAAAAAGGACAACAAAAATAAGCATTCAAATTTTCATCAAATTTCATCTGTTTTTCGTATTTGAAAGTTGTTATTAATATACACATGACGGAAGTTTACAGCAAGCATCTGTAAAGCCTTGAAAATACAAATTAATTGTGTGTATCAATTCACTGCATCATGACATATCATGGGCCATGATTTTGATAAACTGATTTTATATCAATTAATTTGTAATGAACTTTTAAATAATAGGCTTATGCAGGAATTTAGAATGGAACTAATAAACATAATACCTGAAACAACAAGCAGGGTATTCACTTTAATCTTGGCCAGATAACTAATTTTTAACCATTAGAAAAAGATACACATTCCCATTTAGAAAAATGCCGTAAATCGTATAAAAATTTTTTAAGCTCTTTAGTTAATGAGTGTACTGTAGGAAAAATTAAAAAGTCTATATTGTTTTACAGTCTTTTAGTCATATTTAATTATCTATTTTTGGCATATTAACATTAAAAAAAATCTATGGACAAAATTAATTAAATTAAGAAATTTTAAATATCATGCCATATTATATGTCAATTATTGTCATGAGGAAGCCCTGATTAGTTTTAAATAAAAATTTAAAACTAATTTAAAGCACCTTTCTAATACATAATATATGCCTCTTTCAAATGTATTAGAAATTCACAATTGGACCAGAATTAAAGTAGAGATTCTGCATTTAAAAGGAAACAGAGATAAAATTATTAATTTATATGGAGGCAAATTAAATAATTTTCTTACATGCTTCAACAAAAATAAATGAATTTAAAGGCACAGATAGAAAATAATATTATGTATATAAAATCACATTAAGACAAACATTTTTCTAAAAAAAAGGGCATAGTTTTATTTAGGAAAATGTTTTTTACTGTACAATATACAACAAGATTTTCAACAAATTAAAGTCTGAGACATATTAAAAATCAATTTAAATCGTTACAAATACTCATTATACAGCTTGTCCTCCATAATCATTATGAAGGATAATGCACTGAAAGTTCTGTGAACAAGCAACTCCGGACAAAACTTTTTACAAAATAAATACTATGTAAAAAGATTCTAATTGAGCCTCAGCTGTCATGTGATGGAACTGAACTGAGAATACATCAAGCAGGCAGATGGATGCTTTACTTCTCTGTTACAGATTGAATTAAATTAATATTGACTGCTAATAAATACAGAGAAAGATTCAAAAATAAAATCCATGGGGTCGGAGACATTTTTTTTACAAAATGGTGTACAAAAATACTTCATTCAGTTAAAAAGAGGATGCATCACACAGACAAGAAATCTTTTAATAGTGTCGTCCTGAGTTTCTCTGCTACGTCCATTTGATTTTCTAAATCCTATAAAAAAAATATTGAGTTGTTATAGATTAATTAAATGTACCATAAAAGACATATTAATAAATTAAAAATACTGTATACAAAACAAAATTATTCTGTTTAAAAATAAGTTAGAACTTTAATCTCTTCATGATTTTCTTTTCAAAAGAAAAGAGTTGATAACTAAAAGCTATAATCTGTATATCTTTTATTAAAAAAAATTTTTTTTTTGGTATATCATGTTCTAATTACATTTATCACACTTTTAAATTCACCCAAATATACAAAAGACTCATTCATATTTTAAAATTTATTGAGATTTCATTTACGCAATGTGAAATTTCAAGGTTTCTTCAGTTATCACAAGAACAATTATTTTATAATGTGCATACATTTTCTGTGCTAGTTCTCTGCTTCTTCAAAGATTTTAAAAATTTCAGAGGAAGAAATTAAGTCCAAATTTAGGATTAATGAAGGCATTTTTGTTTCGTTAATCCTAAATTTTGACTTAATCATGGGATATTTTCCCTTCGTCAAAAAATATGTCAAGATATTCCTTTCTCGTGTTTGTGTTGCAAGAAATTACACCACTCTGCACATTAAATATATTTATAATAAATTCAGTTCATTCATATTTTTAAAAATAAATTCTAAAGCTGCTTAAATTATAAAAACAACCCTATTTTTGCTTAACCCTGCTGTTCTGTTTGGGTCTATATGACTTGAAATAAAATTTCTACAATTGTAAAAATGTTTAGTACAGAGATATTTTCATGAAACTTTCCAACATCTTTAGCAAATAATATAAAAATGTATTAGAAAGATTTATGTTTATTCTTCTTGTTTCGAAGAAATATTTTTCAATTTATATCCAATATATCAGTTGGGTAATATAAACCCCTCCCCCCCCATAAAAAATCCCATCTATTTTTACTATACATGTTCACTTTTGTTTGTAATAATTCAAAAGAAAAGAATAACAATAGTTTCTCTAGTTTATTCACTTTTGAAACTTGTTTTGCTGACTATATGTTTGGTCACATGATAAAAGAATGTATGTCAGGTCCAAAGTTTATATGATTGCAGGGGATCGATCTCCTTGCTCTTATTGCAAAGCTCTTTTACTCAATTTTAATTTGATACACTGTAAAACAGTTGTGCCCACGAATGCGAGAGAAAGAATGGCGAATTGTAGAAGTTGAGTCATGCTGACGTAGTTAAACTAATGGAAGCTTCTGACAGTGAAGAAGTATTGGAATATGAAAATCATACAAATGATGAAATTTGGAGTGGAAGTTCCGATAACGATTTTGATACCGATATTCAGCAAATGAAATGCAATGGTGTAAGAAATTGAGAGAATTTTCCTATTTGATCTACCATCCCCAGACAGGACAGATTTTAATAAAATTTGATGTGAACATAGGTTGATATAACGCAAACAAAATAAACATTCAACAGTTATAATAGACACACATATTTGTTCATAACAGCGGTTGCAGAATACACAAAAGAAATGGGTTAATAGGGGGTACGATCCCCTCTTACAACGTGATGTCATAGTGAAAATAATGCAGTTATCAGTGAATGTGGCAATTGGTCCCACTCATTCACTAACGCTGTTTACAGTTCCTGGATGGATCCAGAGGGGGCCTACGAGTTGCAATTGCCCTCCCCAGAGCGTCCCAGACATGCTCGATAGGATTGAAGTCTGGAAACCTGGTAGACAAATCCATCCAGCGAATATCCTCATTCTTGAGAAATTCGAACCAGAAGAGCTGTATGTGGCTTCGCGTTTTCGTCTATTAAAATGAACTCGGGGCCCACTACATCCCAGAAAAGGCAAACACAGGGCTCCAAGATCTTATTCCTATACTTCACACCAGTCACAGAGCCATTGTCAAAGACATGGAGTGGTGTGCAGCCATCTAACATGATGCCTGCCTAGACCATAACATAGCCACCACCATAATTATCTATTTCGCGGACATTGGAGAGTAGGTGGCGGGTCTTGTTTTAACCTAAACACCGATTCTTGTTGTACTTTCATATGAAGACAGCCAGTCCCTGGCCCTTTCTATATGAATAATATTGAAGAAAGGGTTTATGGAAAGAAAATGGAAGAATATTGAAAGTAAAACTTTCAAGCATATATTGGATTATTATTATTAATTGGTGTTTATAAATCATATCTCATCGAGAAACTGGCAGAAACATAATTTGTGTGACAATGTCCCCTGAATACATTTTGTACCACATCTAGAGTTAATCATTTTGATAGTAAATCCACTTGTAAAGAAAGAAGAAACATGGATAAATTAGCTGCAGTGCGAGATATCTGGTAAAATGGATAAAAAGTCTACCATAATTATATAATCCAACTAAATATTACTGCAGATAAACAATTAATAGGATTTCAATGCCGATTACTTTCCAAACAGTAAATACCAAGTATGTCATCTAAATATGAGATCAAAATATGGATTTTGTGTGATAATAAAATTTTGCATGTGCTGAAAACACAAATTTACCCTTGGAAAAAACAAGAGTCAGAGCAGAGAAAAATCAGGGAATGTGAGCAGCTTGTAATCTTATTTATGAGTATTGAGGGCACATTGTTACATGCAATAATTTTTTCACATCTTACAACTTCTTCTACAACAGAAAATGACTTTGCTAGCCATCATTAGAAAAAATAACTCAGAACATACTAAACAAATGGCAAACAAAAAAGTTCACAGCTCATTATTTTCTTTTACAGAAGACACAACAATTGCAAACTACATACCAAAAACAAAACAAGAATGTTACTCTTATGAGCTCTTTGCATTATGATAAAAAAGTTAACAACAGATCTGACACACACACACACAAAAAAAAAAAACAACCCTCAAACATTAATGATCTTAGATGATAAGAAATAGAACAAATAGATAAAGAAAAACAAATCGCAGGCCCATGATAGTACTCTATAATTTGTTTGATATTTCTGCAAACAATGCATTTATTCTATTGACTTCAACACATAATGAATGGAATGAAAACAAATTGACTAAATGAAGGCTATTTTTGTAAGAAGTAGGAAAACCCCTCATTTTCTCACACATTTAAGCAAGGCTGCAATGTCCCAAAAGTGAGGACTCAATAAAAATAGTGAAATGGGTAGAGAGAAAAAGGAAAAATGTACCATCAGGATCTACTGAGAGTACTTCATTGTGTGTTAAATGTGCAAGCTCTGCCTGTCAAGCAATGACAGTACAACTAATATGCTATGCTGTAATTTTACGAATAACATTCGAAAATCTCATATAAAATATTATTATATATATTATTGTTCAAATTGTAAGTAAAAATAAGTTTCAATTTCAAATATTAATATATATTTTTAATAACAGTTTTATGATATTAACCCTTTGCACTCGAGCGGCGTCGATACGGCGCCCGGCCGATTCGAAGTGGCAACTCGAGCGGCGCTGCTGCGGCGCCCGAGTGTTTTAAAACTTTAAATCGAACTACGTATTACTGTGATACGTGTCCTGACAAACCTAGGATGCATCTTGTATATTGTTTCACAAAATATCACACCAAAACTAATTACAGAGTGTAATATTTATTAAAATTTTGTAATACTTAATAAAATTTCTTGTTTTCGACATATAAACGAATAAACTAGTGAAATTTTATTATTTATATACGTTTGTTTCCTTATAAATGTTTTTCAATTACTTGTAATATGTTCGCCGAATTTGGCCAAAATCGTTTCGAGTTGCTGGTTCGCGCAAGCGAAAAAGGCCTCGAGTGCAAATGTTAAATCTATTTTTAAACTTATACTATTGCATAAACTCTTTCTTCAATGGCACTTGTCAAATATTGCAAGAAAAGTTAGTTTTCAGAATTGGGTCATATTGACCCCAACGCTACATACATATAGTAAATGTGAATAGAACAGCAAGGTTAATTAACACATGAGTCTTTATTCATTGTCACATCTCAAAATTTAATGCTGCAACATTGACTGTTCAAAGATAAAATAGTTTTATTCATAGCTTCATAGTCCCATAAAATTGTCAAATTAATAATTTTCTGTAATTTCATATTCCCATGGAGAGGAATTCCTTTTTCTTATAAATAAAAATTGTGGATGAATTTTGATGGTCTTTTTGCTTTTGCTTTCAACAAAGAGTAAGTTACTTTAATTAATGATCAAGCATAGACAATTTATCTTGAAAACTGCCTCCAATATGAATATTTCTAATTATTAACAAAATAATAAATGACATTGTCCAACAGAAATTTCTTCTTCTCCTGGCACACACAATACATATTCAAATATCTATTTGTAAAATTAAATATTTTCAAACAACTTGAATCCAATTTGACTTTAACTTAGAAGTTGTGAGGGTTCTGACTTTCTATATGAAACAGCAAAATAAATGCTTGTTTAATTAAGTTTTAGTAAGTGCCCTTTTTAAAGATATATAAGCCCTGAATATGATTTACATTGCTGTGTCGATTATGTTAATTTAATACTGGTTATGACATGGTCAAAAATTTTTAAAACCAATTTTAAAAATCGAACATTCTGCCTCATAATGAAAAAGAACAAAATTATAAACTCATATTAATCTTTCTTCAACTCCTTTTTTAAAAAATCAGTTTTTATTATATATATGTATGCAATACATTCAATTCATTTGAATTATATATACATTCATTCTAAATAACTTAAATTAAAATTTTTAAGTAAGAGTTTATGAACATGATTCATTTTTATTGCATCGCAGGATTAATATACATAAATTTAACTAACTAAACTGCTGCGAAATAACTTATTAATTTTAGTTTCAGTTTTGAAATTTTCTGTTAGAGATGAAAAATGTCAGAAATCAACAAGCAGTAAATTGATAATAAACAACCACAACAGTAGAAAACACACAAGAATTCATTGGAGATCAAGATTCCAGAAAATTCAATTGATTATTCATTTTCAATTCAACTTAACTATTACAATAATAATTCCTTCCAGCTTTGTGCCTTGGTGTTTAATAATTTCTGCGATAAAGCAAAGAAACTTTTACAAGGATATTTTAATCAAGATATCCCAATAGTCTCTAAAATTTTAACTTTTGTCATTAAACAGGGTGCATAGTGACAAAGTGCTGCAAAAATTAAGTACTAAAGTAAAAAAAATTCAGCCTTTTTGTACATGTACACACATGCAAAACTGCTTATTTTCCAATCCAAGCATATTTTCTGTTTTATTATAATGCATAATTTTTATTAAAAAATTTAATCCTAGATGCACATTTTTTAAATTTTAATATTTATTTTAATATTTTCATAATATTTGCTCAATGTCTTCTATTCTTAAACAAATTATGTCTTTCTGATTTTGGCGAAAATAGAAAAGAATAATAAAAATGAAAAACTATTATTACCAAAAATTTAAGTGAACTTTTATAAGAAGAGAACTGTTTAGAACATTACACGTAAAAGAAGTTCAAACGTTTTTCGAGTTGCAACAAGTTCGGCATATTTCATATTTCACTGTTTTGGAATAACCAATCCAATATTTTAATATAGTGCTCAATGTTGAAAAATAGGAGCAAAATAAAGTTCATTAATCCTTATTTCAACATGAGTTTAAACTCTTGTATCCCTTTACGGAATGCTTCCCTTTCGTCAGTTTTCCTTTTTATTATATCAAGTGAACAAATATTTATTATTGTTATTGATTTAGCTTATTCATTAAATTCTGAAACAAAAAAGAATATCTTTTTTCACTTCTCAAAAAATCAAACACTTTTAAGGTACATAAATTTAAGTACTTTTTAAGGACATTTCATGATGCTATGCACCCTGTTAAAGTCAATGATGGTATCCCTTCAAACTATCGGTAAAACTCCTATCCTTTCAGTGTTACCATGAAATTCAAATGCACAGGGCAGTAATGTTACAAATTCATAACAACAATATATATATTTCATATACATAACCATAACACATTTAATTTGTAGCTATAATATTTTATATATAAAATTAATTTTCTATCATACATTGAAATACAATTTTTTTTTTACCCAATTGTATATTTAAAACAGAAGAAACTTTGAATTTCTAAGATGGATATTTTTTGGCATTCATAATTAATCAAAAATGATATGAGCAGTTGCAGATTGCATAATATAGATAAATGTGAAAAATTGAAATAAATCACAAAGATTAAGACACTTTTTTAGTGATTCTTCCATTCACACACTAATGATTTTCAGCATTAATCAGTATTTGTATTGAATTGTAACAGAAAATTTCCATACCCCTCTGTCAGTGCTTTCAGCTCTTTCTACTTTCCAAGACAGATTTTCAATCTCTGCTTCCAGCTGAGCTTGCTGATATTCAAACTAAATAAAATGCAAGTTTGATTTTAATTTTTCATGCAATAATTATTAATAGAAATTATAATTAAAACTTAATCAACTTATCAATATTATGATTTTTTTTTAAAGTTATAAGTCGATATCAAATCACATGAGTTTTTTTAGGAAAATAAAATGACATTCTAATAAATTATTATCTTTAAAATGTATTAATTTAAATATCTGATTATCTAAAGTATTACTAGAATATTGCTTAGCGACACCAGAAAAAAGATTTTAAACTATTAAGGATGTTTTGAGTTTTAAAACTTTGTATTTAACCAATAGAAAAGAAATAACAGCATTTAAATATTTCAAATTGGTCAAAGGATAATTTTTGTCTTCTTTACAACTTGTCTCTAAGGATTTAGATGCCTGATTTTGTGGCACTTAAGAAAAAAATATAGATATGTAAAAAAGAACAATTAAAATAAAAAAAAAGAATCATATATGAGAGGAATATGTAACAGATGTAACATTTTTGGAAACTAAAACAAGCTTTTATAGTTAGACAAGGTGTCTTTAACTAATTAGTATTTAGAAATAACTGAACTGAATAAATATGTTACAAAACCCTCATTCTTATCATTATACCATACATAGCATTTCTACTAAATCATTAAAGAAACAAATCAGATGACTAATTTTTTTAATAATTAATTATTATGCCTAACTGTCATATAATTAACAAGCTTTGCAACAACATACAACTTTTGTTCATTATTATTTTATACCAATAAAATTATGTAAATTTATAAATTAATAAAATTATGTAAATTATAACTTATAGTTTGTATCATTAACAATAAAAAAGGGAATACATTTTTTTGTTAATAATTTAAAGTATAACACATAATTTATATATTTACAAAGTAATGAGAATATTTACATAAATGTAACCGACTCCAAATGGAAAATTTCTACATTGTATTTTCAAACTAACAAACTAATGTATTAAAATTTCTAAATTTAATCATAGATAAAAAAAAGAAAAGGACTTTATTTTTTGTTTTAAAATTTTGTTATTTAGAATAATGAACAAACCTTTACAAAGGCGGAGATATAAAGAACGTTTGTTCTAAATGAATGCAACAAAACAGGCAATAATAATTCAACTTAAATAATTCTCAAATTAATAAAACTACCTACTTTTAAAAAAGGAATTCATCATTTCCAAACAAAGCAGCAAAAATCAGCAATGGATCTTATATTGACTACATTCAAATAATTTCATATAACTACAACTGTTACAATAGAATAGAATCAAAAGTATTTCTTAAAAAAGACTTACCAATTGTTTCCTAGGACCATTCTCCATATAATATGCATATGGATAAGTATATTGTAGAGTGTACCGACACTGAAAAAAAAA
>JAPMOQ010029355.1:4808331-4919293 GCA_026543055.1 Argiope trifasciata | reverse complement strand
CCTTTTACTCGTAACGCATGCTATTTATAAACACGATTATTTTTAAATCACAAAATCACAAAATTAAGGTAAAACAAATATAAAAGAAAAAAATAAGGATAACTTTGATATTTTTACTAAATTTTCTTTTAAAAAAGTACGATTCTAATTCCACTGCTTTTTATTAAGGAAAATTTGTTAATGAAATTTTGAATTTAGCGCTCGTTCGTTTACTAAAAAGATTCGCTCTTTTTGATTCGTTCAAAATTCCAATTTCCAAATATTCAGATTTCCAAAAAAGCATTTAGGGAACTGATTTCGATTTCAAATCACCGTCAACAAAGTCCGACATTTCAACATTCATCAGAAAAAAATAAGGATAACTTTGATATTTTTACTAAATTTTCTTTTAAAAATGTACGATTCTAATTCCACTGCTTTTTATTAAGAGAAATTTGTTAATGAAATTTTGAATTTAGCACTCGTTCGTTAACTAAAAAGATTCGTTCTTTTTGATTCGTTCAAAATTACAATTTCCAAATATTCAAATTTCCAAAAAAACATTTAAGGAACTGATTTAGATTTTAAATCACCGTCAACAAAGTCCGACATTTCAACATTCATCAGATTTCAAGCCACATTTTCAACATGCAGAACGCACCTCTACATGAAATTCTTCAAGGAGCCGGAATTTTGGAACAAAAAGCGATCAACTCAATTTTACCCGCAAATGGACAACTAGAAGACACCGTCATTGTCAGAATGCTTCTCCATTACGCCGAACAAGCTTACCCGACCGTTAAAGTTGCCGTACTTCACCCTGAATTTGTCGCACGCTTCTACGTTACAACCGCGGATGGCGCTTATGAAGGACTGGCTCTTCTCAACGATATCAGCGACCAGAACAAGGCTTCCAACTATCTATACGGCGTTCAACAAGGATTCGACGTGCTACTCATTCCCATTCACAAGAGAGCTAAAATGGATAGAGGCGAGCACTGGATGCTAGGAATTTACGAAGCAGACTATGGAGAACGTCAACTATTAGTCTGCGATCCAGTCGACAACCCGCTGCCCATCGATGCTGTTTTGAGAAAAATACTGCGACACGTTTTGAATACCGTTGTTACGAATGAAAAACTGAAAGGATGCATCGTGCAACCTCGCAACGCTTACAACCACCAAGATGACGCGTCTTCCTACGGAGTTTACATCGTCTTTTATGCTCGACATTACCTCTCTCATCGACGCCTTTTCCTGGACAAGAATTTTCAAGAAGCAGATGAACGGAAGCAAATTTACGAATTCGTTGTGAATAGTGACCAATTGAACATGTCGGGACCATCTGAAGCCGCATCTTTCACATCTTCGACCAATATGCAGGCTTTGAATATCCAAGACCCGATGATAACGCCGTTGCGCCCGACAAGAGCAGTCAAGAAGCGTAGAAAGGCCAGAAAACCCGAAGAGATTATGGGAACTGTTTAAAGAGGACCTCGCGGAAGATTTCATTCGAGAAGCAAGACGCACTGGTGGTTCCATAGAAGAAGCGATAAAGCGTGCCTACCGAATCATCGCGCATAAACTGAACACCGAAGCTACCGAAGGCCGCAACTTCCGATACTGGGTGCAGACACATGGCATGGAAGACATCGACAACTATGAGCAAGATTTGGATCACTATATGATCGACGTCGACGAATCAACAGCAATCGGAGACCGCATGTACCAGCAACTCAACGAAAAGCAGCGTGAAATCGTCGACACCATAATCCAAGCACTTGAAGACCCGACTCCTGCTGCGAAATGCTTCTTCATAGATGGACCAGGAGGAACCGGGAAGACATTCGTCTACAGCACGCTGTATCGCATCGTTACCGGAAGGCTTAAGAAAGTGAAATGCATGGCTTACACCGGGATAGCAACGATTCTTCTACCGAGTGGTCAAACAACGCACCGAACCTTTGGCTTGAAAGTCCCGCTTACATCCGACTCAAGATCATCCATCAAACCAGGATCACCGAAGGCGAACGCACTCAAAGAAGCCCACATGTGTCTGATGGACGAAGCTCCGATGATGTCAAAATACGGTTTGCACAACATCGACGAACTCCTACGCGTGATTTGCAACAACATTCCGTTTGGAGGCAAAGTCATGGTGCTTGGTGGCGACTTCCGACAGTGCTGTCCAGTTCAACAACGTGCCAACAAAAGCGAAATACTCGACCTTTTGATCAAGAGAAGCCATCTGTGGCAACACTTCAAGACTTATTCGCTCGAAAAGAACATGCGCGTTGATCCCGAAGAAGAATAATTCGCGAAATACCTGCTAAAGCTCGGCGACGGGGAACTCGAAGTGAATGAACTCGGCGAAATAGAAGTCCCAGAAGAAATTCGCTCTGGTGGTAACCTCATCGATGAAATCTTCGGACCATGCCTCAGAAGTGGGAACTACGAAGCAATGAAGTATCGCGCTATTCTTGCACCATTGAACGACGATAAGGACAAGATCAACGAGCAGATTATCGCTATGCTTCCAGGCGAAGAGAAGACATACACAAGTTTCGACTCGGTAAAGGATCAACATGAAGGGGGAATTCAATTCGCGCCTGAATTCCTGAACTCGATCAACATCGCCGACTTGCCTCCACACAATCTGAAGCTCAAGAAGAACGCCATCATCATGCTTCTCCGAAACTTGGACGTCTCTGAAGGAATGTGCAACGGAACACGATTGATTGTCACCGAACTTTGCAACAACATCATCAAGGCTAAGATCATCACCGGTGAACACGCAGGCCGACAAGTACACCTTCCAAGGATCACGCTCGACTCCAGCAAATCACAGCTTGGCGCAACTATGCAACGGTACCAATTCCCAGTTACTCCAGCATTCGCCATTACGATACACAAGTCACAAGGCCAAACATTCGAATTCGTCGGCGTGCTTCTCCTCACGACGGCCTTCGTGCACGGAATGCTCTACGTCGCGTTTTCAAGGGTCAAGCGTCAAAGTGCGTTGAAGGTCCTGCTGCCTCCTTTCGGGTGGTCCTCCCACACCCGAAACGTCGTATGGAAAGAAGTCCTGAACAAGATAAACTCACCAGCCGCACCTGCCTCTCCGACAAGAAACTACCTGGACAACATGGAAGACTTCGCAATCGATGATTAATGTTTATTATGTTTATACTGTTATAGGTTTATAATATGTTTCTTATGTATGTATATATGTTTGGTTTTTCTAAATAAATTTGTCAAAAATATTGAACTTCAACACACTTCAATCTTTAAACTGCTCACTTTGTACCATTTCTTTAATTGTATAATTTTTTGTTATCAATTACATTTTATTTCCTATGACTTTTCAAACTTTACCTTTGTATAGAATAGTTCCCTTTCTAAACTCTAACTTTGTTTAGAATAGTTTACAATGGTGCACTTTGACCGGTTATCTTTTCACCAATGGTTTCACAAATTTTCTTATGGCATGTATTGTTTTGATAAATCACAATTGAAAATTTAAATCTTCGAGTTAGCTTCGATACCTGTTTTCTCCGAGCGGAGCTCGGTCACCCGCTGGTAAACATAATCTTGTATTATTTTAAAAATGTCTTGGTATAATTATGAAAAGTTATTAATTATTTCCATTTAATTAAACTTTTTGTACAAGCTTATTTATTTTGAACTTATAAGAACAAGTCAAATTAATATTATTTTAAGCTTGTTTTAATTAATGCTTTTGAAACAGAAAAATCTTTTTCTTCTGGTACTAAATTATGCATAAATTTTAATTTTTACCAATAGAAGATCAAACATATTAAAAACTGCTATTCAAAATAATTCCATACTCTCTATTCTGAAATGCATTTAAATTAATAAAAACTGATTAATTATTATTATTATTTTTTATATTAGGAATTCTGTGTATTTTGGTTTCTTAGTGAGGAATTTTGGCTTATATTATATAGATTATACAACTTAGTTTAATGGGGGGGGGAATTCTTTAAGTGTATAAAAGCTTTTTATAATCATCAAATAGTGAGTTGCTGTTGTGTGCGTTTTTATTGAGTAAGAATTTCAAATGATCATAGCATTTTGATTGAGATAAACTGTGAGAATTAGAGAAGATTTACTATGTAACATTTTGAGCTTGTATAGCTTAATAGTCTGTTGAATAGTCTGTTCATAGTCTGTTGAAAATTAGATTTATATTTTTATCAATAACAAATGTAAATAAATTTCTGTGTCTTCACACAATAGAAATCTCAAAGCAAAAATTAATAAGCTATTTAAATTATTAGAAAATGTGTCAAAATGTAGACAAAAAACATAACGGTTATTTTGTTATGTAAGTTGTTTGAGTCGGTTCTTAAAAATAGCCTTCAAATATGTTACTGAATTAGTAGTTGAGGGGTGAAAAGTTTTTTGCATTTGGAGTATATTTAATTTTGTGGGCAAGTAGGGTCAGAAGATTTTATTCAGGAATTAATTTATTTCATATTATTCATTATATATACTCGTAAATGATATATTTCATTTTAATGTCTCAGTTTCAATGACATATCAGAATGTCATGCTGAAACAAATGCATGATGTATTGATTTATCAAATGTAGCCATTTGATGTAGGCTAGATTAAATGTATCCTAGGTAATGTTATGAGAGAGGAAAAGTTTGAATTGAAAAATATCTAGGAACTTTTGTATCTGTTCAAATTTGTCAATCGAAAAAAAATCCTATTAAAAAAATGTTTTATTATTACAGATGGTATAATAATTGCCACTAAAAAGAGATGAACTAAAATTTAAATAAGAAAAAATCTTATTTAATGATGATTGCTTTTCGTAAAACATTACATTGTTGCATTCTGGAGTGTAAGATAATTGGAAAACGTATTCAAGTTGAATTATTAAGGAAAAATTTTATTTCCTCCACCTTTTTCTGAAAACTGATATCATCTAAAATCATAAAGCAAAAAATATATAATACGATTTTTTTTCTTCGGCTGACGAATTGAATTCAAATGTCACTTACTTTTTAAGAACCTAATGAAAAATCAAGTACTTTTCTGGGGCCCTAATTACTGTAAAATAAGACCAAGAAGTTTTAAAGTATCATAGAAATTCTCTAAATGACTCTTGAGTAATAAATTTTTAATTAGAGTTAAAATATTCAAAGCATTTACATAAAAACTACTTATACATGCCGTCATTTTTAGGATAATTTATTTCATCCACCTGTATAAACTATCTTAAAGCTATCACATCTCTTATATTTGTGCATATTTATGTAATTGGTAAGACTATGAAATAAAGTGTCTATCTTAAAAAATTTTTAAATTTTTCACCACTAATCCTTTGTTGTGACATTTAGTAAGACTTAAATAATCATTCATGACAGAATGTTTATTCCTTTGGTAACATATTTCTTAAATAATATTTTTCTCCTCCTGCCAAAACCTCATAATTCAACTTCTTTCAGTAAAATATTAACAATCAGTGGAACAATATTTTTGTCAAGCCATATGAAAAGAAAGTTAACAGTAAATTTATTTTTGAAAGTG
This sequence comes from Argiope trifasciata, assembly GCA_026543055.1. NCBI lineage: Eukaryota > Metazoa > Arthropoda > Arachnida > Araneae > Araneidae > Argiope > Argiope trifasciata. The sequence continues at coordinate 4,913,752 of JAPMOQ010029355.1, read as the reverse complement.
TGCATATGCATGCTGAATGCAATACAAATGGTTACATTTTTAATTTTGTAAAAAGGCGGAAATAATATTTTATTTTTATACGATAAAAAAAAATACATGGTTGTTCCAAAATGATCTGGATTTATATATTTATCTTGTTAAATGAATGTCATGCTTTACATTTGATGAATGTCATGCTTTACATTTGAATGCATTTTAACATCTTTTTTCTTGCTAAAAATAATATTTCAGGCCCAGCTTTTGATTACCTGGATGCACCAGTGATTCGAGTTACAGGAGCCGATGTACCCATGCCTTACACTAAAAGTTTAGAACCCCTTACAATTCCTCAAGCACAAGATGTGGTTTTGGCAGTCAAGAAAGTTCTTAATGTGCAATAACAATTTTCATCAATAGAACAATTAATTCCAAAGTAGAACAATGAAAATTCTTTAATATATAAATTGTACATATCCTGTAATTCAGTCCTGTTGTGTATTTATTACTAAAAATTATATTGATTTGTTTCAAATAAAAATGTTTCTAAATACATAGATTTCATTTATGAATATTTATATGCTATGTTATAAGAATATAACCCAATAAAATGAGAAGTGCATAAGAATCTATATCCAGAAATATCTTGAGAAATTAATATTAGAGGAACAAGAGCTGTAAAAACACAAAATACTTGTTAATGGGGAAAATATTTATTGGAATAATTATAATTAACTTGTCAGATGAATATTTTATACTATTGCAACATAGTTATAAGAAGCTACTATCACAACATGCATTTCTTATGTAACAGAACATTGACTTGTCAGAATATCTGCTAGACGTAAAACTCAGAGAAAAGAGTAAAAGCCTTTCGAGTAGAACACTGGAAACTAAACATTCTCAAGGCCATGTGGTACCTGTTCGAGTTAGAATGAATTACCATAGCATTCTATTCTTTCTTCCATGGCCAGTGCAATATTTATTGTGACCTGGTCCTACTTTATATCAACATCTATTAATGGCATAAAATCATGAGTGTTCATACTTATGCGAAGCATTCACGATATGTTTATCCCCTGCTATTCCATACATTAATATGTCTACTTAATCTCATTTTGAATGACATTATATGCTAGTCTCTAGCCAATTACTGCTGGAGTAAAACAAAATAAAACAAAAACAACCTTTATATTGCACTACTGATTAGTCCTTCCTATTGACTTGGATCATTTTGGATTCTTATTTCTTTAAATTGTATCAAATTTTGTTAAAATGTTTGTATGAATATTTTGCAAACAGACCTCGCAGTTTTGAACAGCAGTCGGATGACATGGACGCACTTGAGCTGGAACCCCATCTCTAAACTTCCACACCACACCAACGGTGGACGTTTAGCCCCGACAGATTTGATGTGCCCTACTCCCATTTACACAAAGGTTCTTCGATGGAATCGAGTCTCGAGCCCAAAGCGTTTCAAGTTCCGATACTGAAAACTTCCACCTGGCCAAGTTTCATTTCCAAAATTATTTTTTTAGGGTTCTATTTGTATTATTTATTATATATATTGTTTTAGGCTTTAAAACTAACTATTTTCAAAGTATTAACTGGATATATTGATACCACTTACATCAACTTTTAATTGATGTAAGTGGAAGAAATTCAGTTCCACAACATTTTGTTGAACTGAAAACTTCCTAACTTCCTTCAGCAACTAAATTTTTTAATAGCAACCTAGATTCTGCAGAAGAAATGAAAAAGTAATTAATAATGGATTTCAAATTTTTGTAATAGAATATCGAATAATTTAACAGAATAGAAATTATTTTTCACAATATTTAACAAATCTCCATTCTCATTAAATAGCACTATTTAACCCTTTTGTTTAAGGTGATGAGTCTGACTCGCACATTAAATTACTGAATTTTTAGTCTGCTGTTGAGTGAAAAACATTATATAACTAAAGTTGCAAAAAACAATGATATATATATATATTATCTTAAAATGTTCTTATCTTATTAAAAGAATTATAATAATTGCCCCAAATAGGATGCATCATCTAATTAGGAAGCTAAAATTCACAAGGTCTCAATGTATACAAAAAAAAAAAGTGTTGGTAAAAATATTAAAAAGTAGGAGGCATATTTTCAATCGATAACATTTTCCTTTATTTGCTAGACAAATGAAGCCACTGTAAAGAAGTGGATTATCAACAAGTATTAAATCATGACACACTAAACAGTAAAATGACCCATTATATAAAAGCGTTCAAAAAAATATACCAACTATTTCTCTCACACAAATAACACAGTTGAACTGATAATTAAGAGTTTTTTTTTTTTTTTTTTTTTTAAAGAAGATATTGTTTTCAATCTTTTGTAGAAAAGCACCAGAAAAAACGAAACTGCGTGCAAAATCTAAAGGTCTTTGTATCTAATGTAATAGCACTCTTGGAGGGGAGGGGGAATAACTAGATAGATGGCTAATTTGTAATGCAGCAAATATAGTAAATCTTATGTAAAAAAAAAAAAAAAAAAAAAAAAAATGCAGTTCATAACAAAATTGTTTGTTTATAAAAAAAAAAGCTAAAAGTTATAATTCTGGAAAATGGGGGAGGGTATATTGAGACTTATACCAAATTTATAACTTGCTTATGCAATAAAAAGTTAACTCTTTCTCAGCCCATTTGATATTTAAATATCTTGTAATAATCTTATCAATATTTTAAAACATTTGTTTTAATTGCTAAATAATTTCATTTTTTAAAAAATAAAATTTTCAGCTATCAGTCTTTGCACTAATAAATATATTAATAGAAGTTATAAAATTAATAACATTATCATTAAGATATAGCCATCAACGATCTGTAATTTATTTATAGTTAAATTTGTTCCAGAATAATTTCCAACATATATCAGACAATTACTTAGGGAGGGGGAGAAAAAAAATAGTACACTTAAGTAGAATAGTGAATTAAAAATTTGTTCATTAACTCTATGGCATCCTAGAAAATATTAAATATAATTCAATAGCAATGAATGAACACAAAAAGAAGTTTCTATAAAAACAGAACAGCAAAAGCAAGGAAATAGCCTTAACACTTTGTTTTTGCTTTAGTTTCAAAAACAAAGCTTTTATACACACAATATCTTGATTATAATCTCATGTATTCAATAAATTTAAGATAAATTAAAATTTTAAGAAAATTTGTGTTATTTAAAACTTTCAATAAAGGCATTAAAATTATTTATGCTATTATGGAAATGTACTAATGTTATGTAAAATATATTTAAGCCTCTACTATCATTTAATGACCAAAATAAAAAAAGTCAATAAATTTCATTAACACTAATCTTAATTCTATAAACTATCTACTCATTCACAGAAATATGAATACAATTTGGTTCGATTCTTAAAACAAACAAATAAGATTGCGATATTAAAAACTTTTCAGGTAGTTGTTATAATTAAGGTTGGACAAAACACGGATCAGATATAAACGATAGTGAAGACCCTTAGAAATTAAAAACAAAACAAATAAAAAATTTTAAACCAATCGAACTATTTTGATAAAACAGAAGAATGATATTTAAATGCAATTTCATTTACATTGTTACAAATTTTTCAATCTTTTGAGGTCATTAGTAATTTTTTCAGTATTTGTCTAAGTTATATCCTGATATCTGTTTTTTAAACAGAAATTTTAAATAATCCTTTATCATTATATCTATATAATGACCAAAATTAAGCTTTATTTATATATTTATAAGTTAATAGTTTTAACGTTAATGATGTTTTAGCATATGGCTAAACTGCAAAAATGAACTGAAGCGATTCAAATTAGATCAATAATTAATTTAATTATTGGTTCCTTAATTTATCTTTGTAAAAAAAATGAAAACATCTATGGCTAAAGTTGGTTTATAATATTTTTGGTGCAGGCATTAAAAACCTTATTGATAGTTATTTTCTCATATCTGATGCTCAGAAAATAACAAATATGATTTTAAATAATACACTGAATTTCAATCACTGAAAATACTCGGAATCTAATAATGCATTTCTTGAAACACATGAAAATTTACACCAGAATTAAAATTAAATGTTCTACTTGATAAAAAATTAATTTAAATAATTCAACACTTGGTTAGAACTTTCTTAGCATGGTAGAATGACCAATATAGAAGAACAATGAGAAATTATTAATAGAACATTGCACTGGATTCTCATCCAGTATTCTTGTACTTTATTATAATATTACCGTTTTTTTTTTTTTTTTTTAAATAATTGCTCTTTGGTGGAACCAAAAATTAATTTGATGCATTAGTCCAACCCTGATTATAACCCATTATAGTAAGAAATATTGCAGAAACATTATCAATTTTAGAAATAAACAAATATTATTACATGTTTTTTAGTAATTTTGAATATAAATAACAGAATAAAAAAGTGAATTTATATCACCATTCGTTGATAAAAAATGATGGAACCAGCACATTACATATAATGGTTGCATAATGTGTGCCAACAACAATACATATAAAATTAATGTATTCTGTCTTGTAGAATAGATGACTCAATGCGAAGGAATCTCAATGGTTCAGCATTTTAGCAATAAAACTAGCACCATCTAACAATGTTATATCACTTAATATATATATATATAGTAAATGAAAGGCAAGAGAATATTCTTCTTAATAACCAAGAAGAATTATTAAAAGCACTGGAAAAATAAATACTTATTAGAATTCCAAATCATTGCAATTTTAAAAGGGCAATTTTAACACAATCAAAAAAGGCAATTTATATTAAGGAATAGGTAAATACTAAGTTCATCAAACAATTATTCAATGTAACAATCCTGTTTATTTTATCTTTCACCATATACACATAATTAGTTAATGTAAAGAGATAAAATTTATGATAAGGATACCACAAATAGTTTATAAAATAATTTTGCTTAAAATGATTTAAATCTGAAATTTGATCTATTCCAGTGCTCTAATTAAAATGTAAACAAAGATAAGTATGCACAACTATACATATTTAAGAGAAACTTATGTTATGTATAAGGTTATAATACTCTTTCTTGTACATTGTTGAAAAAAAAGTTCAAAAATATAAACAAATTAAGTTTAAGGGAAAAATAATTCCAAATTAAAAGTGGTTTTTAATTTTCCTTAAATAAATGTACAGGCTATTATTAAGTCTATAATAAAAATAAGAAAACAATTTCTTTTAATAAAATACTTGCACCATACAGTTCAATTTATTTTAGTGAGATGATTCACCAATGATAAAAATTTGAATAACAACAATGATCTGAACCGTTTGGAATTATGAAAGAAAAATCTGAATGATGTTTAAAAAGGGATCAATAACATAATTCACAGAAGACTACAAATATACATCAAACAATGGTACGAAGAAATAAAATTGACCAGAAGAATATATTTAAAAAAAATTACTTAAAAAAATGTTTTTATATATAAATGAGTCAAAGTTTCACATTAAAAACTGCAATATATACAAATAATGTTCAGATCTACATTTTCAAGAAAACTGTAACCGAAGAATAAAATTTCACACCGCATTGAAAACCTGAATTTCTTTTTTTAATTCTCTCTATCGTAAAAAATATATTTATATTCTTTGACATAAAAATATACTTTATAACTCTTACAATGAACTCAAATGTACATTTCAACAATAAAATATCTATTTACTTACAAACGAAGAAATATGCCAACCATATTTACTAAAAAGGGCAATGCACAATCACAGGGCTAAAAATGGCACAAAAGGAATTTTAGGAACGAAAAGAAACAACATTCACTATAAATATTTTCTAAAAGCACAATACATTGCAGAAGCTAATAAATGCATATTTTAAATGCCCAATATACAACAGATCTACAGTTCCAACACGATACCACAATAAAAAGTTTCCAAGCACTGAAAATATATCTAAAATCATATTCATGTAAAAATTAATACTGTGGCACAACTCCCAAAATTAGAAACAGCCTCTTTTTTCTCACAGAGAAAAAACATTCTAGAACAAAAACAAGTTTAAATAAGACACAATTCCTCAAATCTTTCTTTAAACAGATCATTGCCAATCCAAAGGAAGCTCTTAGAGGCTATGCAGAAAGCTGAAATAAAAATAAATACATGAATAATATTAATAAAAAAGCATTTGAAAACCTCTATATATATATAATATTTTGATAGCTTAAATTAATTAGGTATTAATTTTCTTTTTACTTGAACTCCAATGTCATTATAACGTTAACTTTTAAATTTTATAAGCAATTAAAAAAAATTATATAAGCACCAAATATTTTCTTATAGCCTCCTTTTGGCAAACTTTAAAAACTGGATTACTTCATTGAAATTAGGAAAAATGCCTTTAAAAAAAACTTATTTTTCCAAATCATTTTAATAATGTAAAAACTATACCAATATTATAAAATTTAATACAAAATTAGCAGCAAGTCAGAAATTGCCTTTTTGGTTGAAAAATAAAATGAAATGAAAATATAAGGCAAAAAGATGACAGAGAAATATCCATTTATGACTCAATGATGAATTACGCATTTTACAATACACATGAATGTGGAACTCGTTTGAAAAAAGAAGAAAAAAAAAAGTATTTAATTAATAAATAATTTAGAACAAAATAAGAAAGGGATGCGATACGAGTTAGAAATAAGAAGAGAGAGAAAATAGAAAAATTATGCATGTTCAGTTAAGCACAGAAATATTGTACATATTAAAAAATATTTAAAATTCATAGTACAAATTACTAATCCAGTGAAAAAAGTGATTAAATATTATTATTAACAAACACTCAGAGAAAGCTTTAAATAAAAAGATTTTAAGTTTTTGAACACCGATTTTTTTTTCATATGTTTTTAATGATTTTTTAAATTATAGCATGCAGCAGAAAAATTCTCATAAATATTAAAAATAAACAACTTACTTTTTTTATTTATCCACACCATTAGCATGACATGAAGATTCCTGGGCTGACTTTTTTGGCAGGGAAAGAAAGAATTCATCTGCAAAAGGATCACTCTTTCGACGAAAGATACTGTCGGGACTTAACTCAATGGATGAACCATTGTGAGCAGCGAAGACATCAGAATTATCTGTACTGCTTGTAAAAAGTGCTTCTGAGCTACTCCCAACACGACCATCATCAGAACTTGAGAAGACAAAAGAACTTGATGAATGCCCTCCGCTGGAACTTTCTACAGCTGAACCACTTGAGCCAGAAAAGGATGTAGGAGGACGAAGTAAAGTTCCAGGTTTAGGTGGAAGTGGAGGAGAATCTTTAAGGCCAACAGGAGCCTCGATTTCTTGCATTAGAGACTCGTGACGAGACAGAACTTTACACATTTCACTCACAGGGCTGCAGTTAGCAATTCGCCTAGGTGATGCTGGACTGTTGGAAGTGCTAGATATTTTTCTCAAAGCAGGATCAGCTGGAAATTTCCTAGCTGGAGAAGGAAGAGGGGGAGCAAACCCATCAAATTCAGGCTCTGGAATAGAGCGAGAAACTGAATCTTGATCAAAAGAGAACCACGATTGAGCAGCAGTGGTAAAAGGGGATTTCCTTTTTGGCAAAGGTTGGGTAGGAGCAGAACGGCTTGGAGGTCGAGGGGGTGGGGGAGGAGACATAGTTGGCAGTCGTGGAGGAGGAGGAGGTGGTGGTGAACTGGGAGGAGGCACATCACGATAGTCTTCTGAAATAAAGGGATTGAAAGGGTTCTTCACATCAGGAAGTTTTTCTTCAGTTGTGTTACTAGAATCATTGGGAATACAAGAAGATGGAGTAACTGTTCTGGGAGGAAGATTTGGAGCAACAAGGCCATTATCTACAAATGGGTTCAATGGAACTGGTGCAGGCGCAGGTGCTTGTGAATTATCTACATGTGCAGTTGTTGAGACAAAAACATCACTTTCTACAGTTGATGGAAACAAATCAGCACCTGTGACAAGGTCCTTTAATATTTTCTTGGGTGGGTTCTTGAGTTCTTGGAAGAAATCCTTTTTGTCCACAAAAGGATGGTTACCCAATGGATCCAATTCAGCAAAAACAACAGGAGTAAAAGTTTTAGCCTCATTCAAAACTGGTTCCTCAAACTTGGAAGTTTGAGATACAGAGTCAAAATCTTCCTTCTTTTCATTCAAAGAAGATGCTTGAACTATCTGTGGATTATCAAAAATACTAGGAAGAGCATCAATATCCAAAAAAACAGCATATTTATCTTCGACTATTTGACTGGAAGCAGAATTGTTAGAAGTAGAACCAATACTAGATACGGCGAAACCATTATCCAAAGAAGTGGTTTCTATGCTCTGATCGGAAGACACACTTATTGAGAGATCTCTCTTGGTAGGTTCAGAATCATCCACTTTATTTTCAGGGAGACACAAGTTGTGATCAGACGTTGACGAAGAACGAGATGACAAAGATAGGGTTTCTTGATACAAAGAAGACAATTTATCAAGCTGGAAATTAAAGTTTCCAAATTTGAATAATTCGGGAAATTTGCAAAACAAATCATTTTATAAGCAGTACAATTACACAAAGGTTCTTTAAAGTATTACACAGATAGGGAGGTTTCAATACATTCAGTGGGAGAGGAAGAATAAAAACAAACGGAATAATATTGAAGGAGATAACACCTAAGAGTTCATGGATTATACATATAGTTGAAATAATGACATTATCTAAAATAAATACAAAAGAACTTGAATGTGAAACAAGGAAATCTAATTTTTCTAAACTTGAAAATATTAGCCAGAAATAAGAATTTTTTTTTGTTAAAATTTCTATGAAGTTTCTTCCATATTAAATGAAATTAATGCAGATATAATTACAGCATTCTAAAGCAGATAATTTATATCCTCTCATAATGATTTTCCCCAGCTAGTGTTATTTTATTTATAATTATTTGATACTTTAATCTTGCCTTCAATGCAAATTAAGAATATTTTTATATGAAGTTGGCAGTATAGTATTTATTTTTACATGCATCAAGAAAACAATAATTTTCATCATATTTTAATGTTTCATTTTCACAAAGGCAAGAATGGTGTTGATTCTCACAAAGAGATATATGAAGTTTATGATCCTGGATTCTTAATGTAGCTCACGTATCAGAATGAGTTACCAAATTTCGTTCTAAAGATTTTTCACTAAAAGACGAATATTTTGGAAAAAACTCAATTAGATGGTGACTAAATGATTATCAAGATTGATCTAGATAATCATCTATTAATATGAAAGATGAATGAAAGGCTTGAAATTTATTTTTCAAACATTGTGAAATAAGCAATAGCAAGTACTTTTTAAAATAAAAACTTTGGTATTTTAAATTTGAAGAATGAAGAATGTTATTATACTTCAAATATCTTTAAAAAAATCCAATTTTAAAACAATGCCAAACAGCAATAAAAAGATGAATGTTTGCCATGACATAAATTGAAATAATCTTGAAACATGCCTGATAAACCTACACATACAATGTTAAAAGTAGAATTTTTTTCAAAGGATCATTAAACTAATTTAAAAGAATTAATAATAATATATTTAATTCCTTAAAAGATTTCAAGGGATAAGATTAAATGCATATTGTATAATAAGAAATTATTGAAATTAAATGAAATAAAGATACCATTAAAAAGTAAGTATATCAGGAATCGTGTTTCTTCGCAACAATTTACGAAAGATATAATGCCAGATCTATCATACAACATAGATCTTGCATATCATATTATCATCTATTCATGCACATGCAAAATTCTTAGAATGATAAAAATTTCAACAACAGTTACACTGTAAGAAAGATTTATTTTTAAGGACTAGAAATTTGATGGAATGGAATAATGAACTTATAATATATGAAACCTATTAATTCTTTCAAAATTAGAGTTTTACTTCAAAGGGGGTGAGGGTGAAACTAATTTTTAAAAACTGAACTGATATTTTATGCTTTAAAAAATCCTCCCCAAATAATAAAAATTATATTAAAAAATTGTAGGAAAAAAGGTTTTAATTTAAAAGTAATAGATAAATTAAGAATCCATACAAATGCAGTAATTTTTAAAAATAGGAAAATTTATAACCATTAAAAATTATATCTAACATTAATATGCACCAATTTTTGCACTAAAAAAGAAATTCAAATAAATATAGGAGGGGTATAAATTAAACATAGAGTAAAAGTAAAAATATGAAGAGAAAATGAAGAAAAAATATGGAAAAATTGAAGTTACTGATGCAAATTTTCTTTTATTATTTAGAAATTCTGAATATCATTTATATTAAAGTGGCAATATATAAAGGAACATTGGATAACAAAAGTTGCTATACAATACCTTAAATTGGAAAGGAGTAGGAAGAGAACTGCCACTTGACTCGGAAATGTCATCCTCTGAGAATGAAAGAGCTTGTGAAGCTGCAGATGCAATGCTATGATCCATCTGAGAGATACCCTAGAAATCAAAAGAAAATTTGAAGCTTTTTCACAAAATTTTTGAAAAAGTGTTACATTAAATACCTTAAAAGCTCAAATTAAGAATAAAAATTGAAATTATGTATAAAAATTTGCAATACTTGATTAATTAAAATAATGAATGTTAGATTTAATTGATGCTATAATTTTTTTAACCTTTAGTTTCAATACATGGCATTTCATTAGTTGTTGTTTCTAATGGCACTTGTCATAGACAAACCCGCTGATGAAGTCAGCAATTTTCAGTCAAGAGAGCATCTCATTTCAATAGTGCCATCTAGGGTCAAGAGTATGTCTTGGCTACTTTTTACAGGCAAACTTCAATCATGTATTTCATTCACTCATCCACAAATTATAATTTAGCCCCAAATCAGAGAACGCTCACCTCTGAACAAGTACCCTCAGTGATATTGCCTCGGTATAAAGGATATGTTACAACAGATTTACACATACACAGGGAGTCTTCAGCCAGTGGTTTTCAAACTTGTAAACTATGGGACATGAATCCAACACTCTACCAACAAGACTATCCAAATCCACACTTAATTAGTTTGCTTCTAATTGGAAAATTATATTTTTAATTTTGAAATCTCATATTTGTAAAGCAGAAATTCTATTAAGAACTTTTATAATTCATATTTTTAATGAAATATGTACAAATATGATAAATTTAGAGAAAAAAAAATACAAATGATAAATTTAAAGAAAAAGATACAAATTTAAGCAAATTAAGTTTCCTAATAGCATTTTTAAAAGCTTAAGAATCTAACAGATACAAATATAATAAAATTTCTTGCATTTCTAAATAAGTTTTAGAAGGAATAAAGTCAAATATAACAGCAAGATAGTTACTGCAATGAACTAACAATTTTAAAAATACTGTTATAATAATCTATTATAGAAATCTTTTAAATATCCCTAATTCCTACAATGATTCTAGTTGCTCCAGCGCAATCATCACACAAAGAAATGCCTAATTTCCATAAGGCAATAATGTGACAATTTAAAAATACTACAACAAACAATAAATTACTATTATTCAAAAAACCAGTAAAACTGAAATTTATATAAGTATTGTAAAAAAGAAATATATTGTGGGTAAATCCTTTTAACATTATAAAATTTTTCCCATTAACTTTTTTTTTTCATACCTGTTCCAATGAATCCATTGTAAACTGAAGATCTAAAAGTGTATCAACAACAGGTTCTGAACAGCATACATTTTCTTTACCATTTTCATTGCTGTTTTCCTCGGGAAGGGATATAATGTTCTGTAAAGAATTTTTTTTTTTTAGAAATTAATTGAAGCAAATTATTTGAATTTATGATAAACCAGTTAAAATGGGGTATTAATAAATGATAAATTTAAATACAAATTGTCCAAAACAATCATGAAAGTACTTTAGATATTTTTAAAAAATATTTTAACATTACAGGTTATTATTGTTCATGACAAAAAGAAAAACAAATCAATGAAATGTTCTTTTTACATACTGAATATAAGATGCTGCTATTTGACTTCTCAGCTCCATTTTCTGGCACTCCGTTGGACACAACTTCAGACTGTGATGGTAATTCATTGCTCTCAGACTAATTAAAAAATAATTAAACTTCAATTTAGAAAAGAAAAAAGGCCATTTTTTGAAAAAATGAAGGATGGAAGTCTAATGGTAATTCTATAATGCTTAGAAATACCAAATATATTCACCATTTATTCAGTTCAGGATTGTTTTCATCATAATGTCACATTAATCTGACTTGGTCAATATTTAGAATATATTACAATTAAAAGAAACTATACAGTATGGCATGAATGAGTTGATAGATAGATAAGAAAATCTAAATTCAGATTCACACCAAAACTCGATTTCTTTTATGATAAACACTGCAGATATAATAAAAATAGGTTCTTGTTAACAAAAAGTTAACTGAATGTTGATAAATTAGAATAAATATGTCACAAATTTTAATACGTAAGTCATTTTAAACAATTAAATAAAAAAATCAGAAATGAATTCATTTAAAAGAAAGATCACGAAAATATGCCTCAAAATTAAATTAATAAAGTTAATTATTCAAACAAATAGAACTGCTGCACATACCACAATGAGCAGCAGTTCTATTTGTGGTGTATGAGAATCCAACGAAAGAATGTAGGTTGAATCAATCAGATTTAGATTTCCATATCAGAAAACATTAAATAAATAAATTAACTTAAAAGGGGAAAAATTAAATTTCTGAACAATTACGTGTCAACTGATATTCAATAACCATTTATGTCATATTAACTTAGAAAAAAAAAAGTTTAGTTATATTAATGTCCCGTTTTGAAGTAACACTAGAGCTATTTAGGAAAAAACATATAGAAGAGAGAAAAGGGGGGAAAAAAAGCCTTAGTTAATGTTGATTCTTAATACAAAATTCTCAAACGGCTAATTTTCAAAGCTATATCCAAATATTATGCATGAATGAATACTATAAAAAACAAAATAGAAACAAAAGAAATGGAAGGCGGGGGAAAAAAAAAACTGTTTTTTTCAAAAATAAATAATAATCATTCAATTTCAGCTTGCTGAAATAAACTAACTTAAATACCCCTTCAAATAATTACCTGGACCTGGGATTGTGCAACTTCTTCTCTGTGTTCTTCAAGCTCTTTCTTCTTCAGTTCCAATGCAGTTAGGAAAAGGTCACGTAATGTCAGAACTACCTGGGAAGCCTATTATAAAGCCAATGAACATTATTAAAATGGCTAACTATATCTGATGTCATTGCAACTCATGCTTATTTGTCATGATCTTAGCAGTGGTTAGTTCTAAAATGTATTTTTCTTTCCAAGATGTTCAACCAGAAGGAGGAAAATAGTGAGCAGAGTAGGATGATTAAGCAGCAGAAAAGCCTCCTCATGTTCATTATAATTTTTTTCTTTTTGCTAAATGACCCAAGTGATAGTTGTAACTTTTTCTGACGTGCTTAGTAAATATTAACTTATTTTACTACTGTGTAGTTATTGTTTCCAAACATTTCTCAGCAAAAAACATTTGTTACCATCTAGTTTCTCGTAACAGAGACGCTATTGCTGCTGTTAGCTCCACATTCAGCCATTTCACTAAAACTTGGAGATAAACTATTTTTTGGGTGAAGACTGTATATCAGTGGTGTTCCATATTTGGACTGTTAAAATGGTTTCAATTTCCCCTTGTAAACACCATATGCCTTTTGATTCATCTTTCAGTTTTAAAGCTGGGCTAAGCTTTGATATACAGTCATTTGGTGCCTTGCAAGGTTGGCAATTTTTCGGTGGCTCTTTTGTAACCATTCTTGTCACAATAAGTTGTTCCTAAAACTGAACAACATGGACAGACTATATACATTGTTCCTATTGAAACCAAGGCATCATTTTTGTAATCCACGCAAGGATAAAAAAAATCAGAGCCCAGTATCCCTTTTATCAAGACCAAACATCAGGAATGTTTGTTCTTTCACTTTTTCTCTTGTCTCAAATTTAAATGTCTTTCTCAATTAGCAAACAAGGGAGATTCCTTTTATCTCTGTAATTCAATTACAGCATAATTTAAAGAGATGGTTACTTTGTTCAGAAGTAGACTCTCCTTTGAAGAAAGTGTGGGCATTCTTTTTCTGATATTTAGTAGCCTAGCTAACCTAACGTTTCTTTCCCCATCATTTTGATCAATGCACAATGAACAACGTATTGTGGTATTTAATGCGCTCTGACCAAGTGTGTGCTGGATTTCCTTTTTGGGGGGCATAATGAGTTTTAAATCCCTGTTTAAAATCAGACATAAATATAGAAATGTATCACATAGACATACCACGATTCTTGCTATTTGCGAATGCACAGTTTTATGTTTCAGCATATGCATGGATAAATGCAAAGCACAGATACAGCAATTTTACACATGCTAGAATTGTAGCAGAAAAATAATCAAAATTGTAACTGTTTTTTCTTAATATACAGTAGAAAACCATGTTTCATTAAAAAATCACAAACTTGTGCATTATCTTTCATTTTATTTTCAATAACAAAATATATTCAATTCAAAAAATATATAAATATTCAGATGTATTCTAATTCTTAAAAAATTATTTTCAAAAAGAATAATGAATTTCCAACTACAATGCAAATAATTCTAAAACGAATATTCAGTTAATTCAGCATCAGAATAACTTTCATAACATATGTCCCTGGCTATCAGAATCGAAAATGAATTTAATTATTCTAGATCTTAATTAAATATTTTTTCTAAAAGTAAATGCAAAATATAACAACACTCCCTTTTAATTTTGATATATATAAAACTTTCACCAGTAAATGCTCTATGCAATGATACAAATATTTTCAAAATTAGTTAGGTATTTCTCAAGTTTTCCAAGTTTAAACATACATATGCTTTCAGGAGACTTCATTTTATAAACTGTATAGATTGAAGCCATGTTATTTTAACAGTTGTACATATGTTGCTTTTACTGTATACAAACTTTTCTAACTGAAATCAGTTCCATAATAATATATTAATATGTTTAGTCCATCTATCTTCTAAATTTTGAAGTACTGTACTGAACTTTTATATTTGTAATGTAAAACACACAGATATTAAACAGAAATCTTCAGTTTTTAACAGCAGAAGAAAATTATGCGAAACAATTATTTAATGATGAAAATTAATTTAATTCCACTCAATACTATTGCGAAAGATAACAATCAAGAATATGTATACAAGTGAAATAAACCTAGACTAAAGAATTTTAAGTAACTAATTTGGCATCAATGAAGATTATATTTTATATATAATTACGTATCTGAACTTTAGAATAATGTAGAAATAATTTTCGTGCAAGAATATTTTAAGATTTGCTTACATTTAAAATAAAACTTATTGCAAAAAACTAGATAAATCATAACCTAATTATATTTTTAATATCAAATTTTTAAGATAAAAAAATTACTACAAAGATATTTATTCTTACCAAAAAAAAAGCACTAAAAGTAACAAATTAACTTAAATAATTGCTAAGTGAGATTAAAATACCCCAAATCATTATTAAGGTAAAAATGTTTTCACTTACAATTTTTTCAGTTTTAATTCCAAAGAATTCATGTCCAGTCTGTGGACTTCCAAAGACATAACCAAACGCTCGATTGTCATTAGTATCTTGAGATATGAAGGATATTTTATGTATGGGGTGATGATGCAAAAGCTCCTGTAAAAAAAAAAAAAAAAAAAAAAAAAAAGCAACAATGTAAAATAAAATTTTAATAAAACAAATAATTTTGAGACATTGAATAACTATAAAGACAGTACCACTAATGACTGTACAACATTTTACATCATATTTATAAAAAAATTATAGATAGAAATAAATCCTTAAATTGCAACAAAAATAAATGATAGTCTGGTCCAAATATGTATGAGTGCCATTAAAAAAATCAATATCATATAATATTTCATAAGAACAGAAATATTTAAATAGGTTTTTTTTCCTCCTCATCAAAATTGACAACTTTTTATTCCTTCCATGCAACAATCAAAAAAGTAACAAATAGTTCCTTTAAAAGCACCACTAGCTCTCTGGATAGAAATTTAAATAATGATATAAATTTAGAATAAAAATTTAATCGTGAATACACAGTAGCAAATTTTGTAACTCAATAATAATTATTATAATAATAATATAACAGATAGTTAAGACTTCAGAGAGATTATATGTAATAAAATTTTCAATTTCGACAGAAGTGTAAATGAAATATAAATAACCTATAAAGTTATCAGCCAAAGAATTTTTTTATATATATTACAGATGTTATGAAAATTAAGATATGATGTTCTGATATGAATATTAAAATGAAGCAGCAGATTTCAGAGAAAAAAAAAATTAAGACAAAGATTAAAGAAAAAAAAAATCTTTGATTTTCACAAGAAGCACTTTATAATTGTTCAAGTATTATAGTTAATAATGTTCAATAGTTATAATCATGATAATTTTCCTTCAAAATTATCTGTGAGGGCGAACTTTAAGGAAATTCAAAATTTAATGCTCTTGAAACACTCAGAAATCTTTAAACATACATACTCCTGATTTTTCATCTTTTATCATAATGCCATTGAGTGATATATTTAAAATAATTTTCTGCTTATGATCACCCGAAGTCTTCACTGCAGCCTGAAAGAAAATGAAGAAAGAAAATGTTATGAAAAAAAATTAAGAAAATATTATATAAAAAAAATTGCTTTAAAAAATACACTATAAGCATTATGTTTAACAGAGATAGACATAAAAAGCAAGTAGCTTTTAGCATTGCAATAGGCTTCATGATTTAAATTTAGTAAGTTATAACTTTTGCTTAAAAATATTTAATTATTAAACTAAATTAAATTTTTTAACCAGAATCAGCAAAACTGGGAATTATATAAATGTGGAAATGGACAACATGCATCTGACATAAAAGGTTGTAAAATATAAAGGATGAGTTTTACAATACTGATAAGCATCACTAAAGGCTCTACATGCTTTTGGTATACAAAAGTTTTCTGCAGCCAACGTATAGTGCATGGAGTCTATTAGCTTTTACAAATTATATTGCAGGAGATCATGAATTCAAAAGTCTGGCCAGAGATATTTCCTAAATAAATTAAGATCTGAAGCATTGGGTAACCTTAAATGAAGGTTAAACTTTAAGTCATAACCTTGAAAGCTTATGGATAAAATAAACTTGACTTCGTGGTAGGATGTATTTTTTACCAGAATGGTTCATCATCACTTTGGGAAAATAAATGCTGCAAAGAGATACATCACTGTTATTGAAGATTAGTTAGAGCTTTGATGGTGCAATCTACAACCACAATGGGAGGTGGGGGACATGAGAGTTCCACAATATAAATGAGCTGCCCTCATCTGTAGCTACAAATGGCCATAATAATGGTCCAATAGTATATTGTACAAAGCAAAATTAATCTATTTTAATTCACATTAACTTATTAACACACAATAGATTAAAATGTAAATTTTAATAAATTTCTCTTTCAATAAATGTGTTGTTTCTTATACTCCTTGGATTAAACATCAATTCAAATCAAGTTCAAAATTTTGAACTGCATGATAAGATTGTAAACTTACTCCCCCTCATTCACCAGTTGCCTCACAGAGGTGCCAATACATTCAACGATATGAGGGGGAGATGCATCAGTCGAACAGTGACAAAAGGTATACATCTCTTGGCCTCTGTTGAAGAAAAGACTTTTTATATAGTCAGACCTTAGACTAGATAAGAGTGTTTGAACACTTGTTGGAGAGAGAAAGTGTTCAACATGTCAGACACAAGTTTGGACACTTACCGGCATACCAGTCATGCTCTGGGAGAATCCTCCATTTCATTTTAGTTCTTAGTTTAAACAAGGCATTGATTTTTGTAGTCTGCAATCTAGAAGTGGGGAGATTGGGACCTAGACTTTATTTGGCCAGAGCATCTACAACTTACTTTCTTAGGATACCCACATGAGAAGAGATCCACTGCATGCTTAACGACCCAGTTCTTACAAATGTAGTTAATTTAGAGATAATCTCTCAAAGTGTTAAGGATATTAAGCCTAAGATAACTGTAAAACAATTTTGTTAACCAATGAAGGAAAGTATAATTATCCTATAAATATGAAGCTAGGTATTACTGGGTTAAAATTGACAGTTTATTCAAATTCTATAATGGTAATTTTCCCTTTGCTAACTTACATAAATCACAACATTTATCTACAGCATCTAAAGACAGACACCATTGCACTGGGGCAAAAGTATAAATCCTTGTATGCATAGCTTCAATCTGAAATTCTATAATCATTAGCCAATGTGACTTGTAAATAATGTTCAAGCTCTTCAATATAACAGATATCTGATATAGATTAACATTTTTAATAAATACTGATTCTTAATCTTTAATAAAAATTTGTAAGAAACTCTAGGTAATACTTGATGATAAAGAATTGGGCCATTCTATTAGATTTGAGAAAAAAAAAATATGAAAGTTTATCATTTTACCAAACTTTTTTTGAATAACTTTAAAAATATTTTGAAATAAAATAAAAATAGATTCTAAAAATTACTATACAAAATACCTTGAGTCTTTGGAGTGCTCCCTGGCACATCCTGTTTCCCCGTGCATCTAATACTCTTTCAGTTCCAATAATTTTGGCTTTAAAATTGATACCATCACCACTGAAGCGATCAGGATCATTCCTCTCTGAAAGCATAAACCTTGGTTCAAATTAAGTTTTTATTTTTTAATTTAAAAATAATTTTTTAAATCTAAAAATATTAATATAATTTCATGGTAAATGTTTTAGATTCTGTCTCACACAGAAATACATATTTTCATAATAATAATACCTTTCAAGGTTTTATTCCTTCGTAAAATTCTTATTTCTCGGTTTCCTTTTTTCTTTTTGAGAGTATCTTCCTTGACTACTTTTGAAGGGGATGATGCTTCCTCTGCCTCTGGTAGTTCACTGTAAGAACTACGAGTTTTATCTCTTTCCTCCCCAAGTTTTACATTCTCTTTGTTAGATTTCATTTTATACTGAAAAATAAAATAATAACAGAAAATAAAAATTATTTTCAGATTTCTTATTTGGCAAGTAAACCAGATATGAAAAATAAATGTTATATTTAATAATAATTACAATTTCAGATCCAACTATAAAAATAATTAATAGAAAAAAAATTTGTAAATTGTAAGTAAAGGGATGCGAATGGGGGGGGGGAGACTTCTCTTCTGCATATAATCAAGTTTTAATAGGAAAGTTTATAAATATGCACGTAATGAAATATTAAATTATTATATATTAAAGAGATATTCATTACTGTCAATCCCTTATTCACACATACCAAATTTCAGAAAATGTATTAATAAACAATTACTAGAAAATTCAGTGAAAGAGGGAGAACTACAACCTGTTGTTTATTCTTGCAATTTATACAACATTACAGTCAATCATGCCAGATGAGTTTCCAGTATAAGCAGTTATCTTACTAGCTGAAATATTTGTTAGTACTTTTATGACAGTAAAAAACTACTAATTATCAACTGGCAGGAAAAAAACTCATTTTTAAAAAAAAAAAATTGAAAAATCCAACCTTTTAGCATATGATATGAGGGTAGATAATTACTGACTTAATTTTAGAAAATACATCACAGAAAAGCCCAAACGATTTTCACTGAAATTGATTTAGGTGGATAAAAATGAAATTAATTAAAATTTCATAGCTAATTGTGTTAAACTTTTAAAAAATAATGGAATATTTAAATAAATATTCTCAGCAATTACAACAAGCACAGGTTGTGCAGAAGAAGAATAGGATCTATAGATTAGAAAACTTTATAAAAATTTAAATTTTCTTTAAAAAAATATTTAAAAATAACAAAAATTCTAAAATATCAGAAAAGAATAGTAATAGTCCTATTGACTATACTTTAAGGATGTAAATTTACTGTTATATATAATTTCAATTTTATACAAAACCGTATAAAAACAAAGTCTAACAATGCTCAAAACACAGATGCTTTCTATTCAGATCTAAAGCTATTTTCTTACTATTATGTATATAACATTAACACACTAGCATTACAGAAATTCCTACCAAATTGATAAAAAAAAAAGTTTTAATTACCACCAACTTTTATCAAAGTGTGAATACTAATATACTTTATTGCTGTTTATTTCTATATATCAATTATAATAAGATTGGTAATATAAGATTAAGTAAGGTTAATACAATGGTTTCCAAGCATGCGTTTTTCTCATGTTTTCTACAACAGAATGTACTATCTAAACTTTTATGCAAAAACAAAAATAATGTAATAAAAATACATAAATGTGCTATTTTTGTATATTTTATTTAAAGCATAACTTGTCATTAATAAGTTATTCATAAATTTTAATTTATTTAATTATTACTTTCCCCTAGATAATTATCAAATACCAAGACTTCTCTTAATTAAAAAAATAAACAAAACAAACATTTTTTTTCCTTCAAAAAACGACGTAATATTTTACTGGAAATATTTGTAATCATCAGATTTTCATGCTGCTTGCTTTATAATTTTGTCAGTTAATAAAAAATAGAGTATTTACAGACATCTATAAAAAATCTCTTGTAGAATATAAATTGAACTGAAGTTTATTATATCCTGTATTTTACCTGACAGTAAATATTTAATACAAAATGAAAACAAAGACAACTTAAAATTGTTTTGCTAAAAAATAAGAAATTTTAAAACATGGAATGCTGATGCAAACTTTTGACTGAAATATATTTACTTATGCAAAATTCAACTGCTTTTAATTAGACAGCCTAAAATCTTATTAAGTTCAATAATATTTCGTTAAGAATCTGACATTTAAAAAAATTAAAAATATGCTTTTGCTCCCTCTTTTTTCAATGATCAAAATTTTCATAAATATACTAAGAAGTGGGCAAATATTTCAAAATTTCGAATAATCAAGAGAAGTGTGTATCCTGAAAAATTAAATTTATAATAGTTTCAAACATATTTTATATTTAAAAGAACAAATTCATAAAAAATTTTAAAAATTAAATATTTGTTTCAAATTATTAGTCTATATTAGAGTTAAACACTCCATACGCTGTTTTAAGAGCTATATTTTTCAAACTTAACAAACATTATAAATAATTAAGAGAATTATATAATAAGAATGATAAACAAAAATATATTACCAGTTATAACACGAACATAAACAAGTCACCACTACAAGGGAAATATGATGATTTCCATAGAAAAATTAAAGAGAGAAACGAAAAAGATTGACTGAATAAAAATTCAAAACACTCACCGAATTAATTTTCTTTTACAATTCGAACATAATGCCTTTTTCCTGTTATCGAGTTATCCATTTTAATACAACACCCTTGTATTCTCAGAATGACACAAGAAAGCTATGAACATTTTGATAAATTTGTTCCTTCAATCAAATATATTATCTAAACAAAAGCAAGTTTTTCTTAAATTCTAGTTACTATAGGAAAAATTTATTATCATTTAAGAGATTCATAGGTCATCGGTCTTTAGTATATATCACATTGTGTATCTCCGACATTGAATCACGAGCTTTTCCGTACAGCAAGTATTGTTACATGGCGCATGCTCTTGGAACGACGTCGTCATTGTTTGATTGACAGCGGATTGTGATTTGTTTTGAAGACTACGTAATATTTTTATCACTGAAATCATTAACACTTTTCTTTGAGATTTTCGATTACAATAGATTGATAATATCTAATATGAGAGCCTACAAAAATATTTCAATCTAAATGAGAACCTGAAAACTACTTGTTTTTCTGTTTAGAGTTAAATTCCATATCTACAGTGAATGAAAGTTGAAACCAATGACTGCATACTATTTTAAATAAGAGCGTTTGAATATTTCATTAAACGATAAATTCCATTTAAATTCAAAGTATGAAATTAAAATATACTAGCACTGGAATTCAATTCAATTCAATCATTTACTTCTATACTTTTTTTAATGAATGCAATTTTACTATCTGATTTTTGAAGAAATAAAAAAAAATGAGATTCATCATATATAAATAAAGGTGATTTTATTACAATTCCTTTGTATTTAAAAAAAATATTTAGACATATGTATTCCTAAAATACCAATATTTTCAAAAAAATCTGGCAGCTATATTCTGGATGTTTCCTATTGCTTCACTAGCGTCTCAAATTCAACGTGATCCCTACGGGATGGGCGAGTCTATTATCAACCGCACTTTTCATAGGTAGGGACGTGGAATCGAGAGGGACCAGGGATAACGTTGTCTTTTAAATGTTGAGTTGTAGCTCAACACTTTTCCCGGTGTGTTTGTATTGTTGTGGATGGGAACGCTGCCCGAGAGAGGTGTCGACATATTAACTTAAATTCTGTTTTATACTTTTTAGCTTTCAATACAGCATGTGCCTTTTAGATTATGATTGTATTTTTTGTAAATTTTATGTGATTGTATGAATATAATATCTTTATTACCAGAGAAAAAAAATTCTCCCAATGGTTATATTTGCCTTCACCCTTTAAGAACAGCGTACGTCTATTTTTTATAATTCCTAAGCTTAACACTTCTAATTGTTTCAATATGTTAAAATGAACTGAAAATTTCATTTGAAAGAATTCTGCAGAAGTATTTTCTATAATGTGATTAGATTTAAGAGTTGCTGTTAATTCAGAATTTAAACTCAAACGTTTTGGATTTAGAAAGTTTTCAGATATTTCGCATTTTCTTCAGTCCCTAAAGATATAGCTGACCATTTTTTTTTTCTGATGGGTAATTCTTACTAAAAAGAAAAAAATTCAAGTAAAATTTTATAATATTTCGCTCATAGGTTCATGGGATCTCTTTTAGAACGTATCGAGTGATCGAAAATTGATTATTCAAAATCAGGTGTAGTACTGGCAAGTTGAATCTTGAACATTATTTAACGATAAAAAGCAGCTCATTACATAATTTCTGAGAAGATATACTATAGTTTAAATTACATAGGTAAATAATTTCTTCTTATACCTTTTTTCATTTAATTGATTTTTAATTCTGAAGTTGTATTTATGGTAGCCATGTTTTCCAGTTGTAATATTTTTTTTCTATTATACATTATCTTATTCTTAATAAAGTTTACACATTTTGCTTTGCATTTTATATGTAGTTTGTACATTTATTGTGTGTCTTTATTTATTGTAAAACCTTCTTAATAATATGAATTTCTCTCATTATTTTACACTAAATAAGAGTAAAATATATCAATTCAATGGGCATAAAAAAATTTTGTGTTAATATTTTAATTTAGTTACAAGCTAAAAAATTTGCTATGTTTATTAATTGATTTTTGAAAGTCTAGTAAAATATTCTACATCCAAGGCGTCTTTTATTATGCAGTGTCAATGTTTGTTGGACTAACTTGGCCAAATATTCATGGATAATTGTTTTTCATTGTTATTTTAAAATATGAGAATTACTTGTATAATTTGGTAAATTGCAGATTATGAGATTTTTTTTTAAAAATCATTAATCACTTACTGAAAATTTTTTTTGCAGGCATTCAGTTAAGAGTAGTGTTATGGGTATACCAATCTGTAAATATTCTTGTTATATTCTTTAGTACTGTAACATTCTTATATTACATGTGAATAAAAAAATTTCCTATACCCATAGCTGAGCATGCACAATGTTTTCTACGTCAACTGATAATATATTGTCTATACTTATCAGCCATTCATATTTCGGTTTCCTTAGTGATTTCAGAGTAAACCTAATGAGAACCAATATATCATTTTCGTAACCGAGTTACAAAAATGAGCTAGTAAAAAAATATTTAAAACAAGTTTAAATCAAATTACTTTCATTCTATTTACTTTGTTCCTTGACTTTTCAGATTTGCTATAATTTTGTTTCTAGAAGGTCCATCTAATTTTTATTATACATATTTTGAAAAACAATAAAATAATTAATGTAAAATTATAGAATTATAATATTTTTTTTCTCATAGAAAAGAATATATTTTTGTATACATACTGTTTTTATTATATTCTTTTAAATTTTTTTTCTGCCTCTTAAAGTGTAATAACTCAAATTACATTTTTCAAATGATGAAATATATTCTATGCCTTAACAAAGTTCTTTGTTTCTAATAAAACTGCAATGCTATATTTTTTAAATAATTAACTGCAATATACCAATGTGGAAACTGAATTGCATCCAAGATATTAAAAAAAAATCTGCAATTAAAAATTTCATTTCTTATGCTATATTTAATAAAAAGCTTATTTAAATTTATAAGATTAAAAATTTTTGTAATAATATGTAAATTAAAATTTTCCACTATCTTTAAGTTATTATTAAGTTCATCCAATTTTTGATAGCTAAAGCTCTACATATTAACTAGTTTATTTAGCATAATTATAATACATAAACCAAAATATTGTTTGTAACATTTAACTAAATAACAAAATACACATTTAATAACACATTACAAGGGCAAAAACGGACTCCTTTTTTTATCCACTCCATTCACAACTTGCTTCAATGAATGAAATAATCAAATATTTTAGTGGACAAATATTTTTATATACTACTAATAAAGTTGAATTAGTTTTTTAAAATGAAATTTGTTTTTTTTCCATTATAATAACTGAAAAGATCACTAAAAACCAAATTTTACATTGTATTTTTTAAATTATAACTATTGAATTGTAGGACAATAATTTTTTTTAAAAAAATATTTTAATCTCTACATATATTAAGTTACATCACTACCCGGAAATTCAAATCATTTTCATTAGTTTATCATGTAGTTCATCGCATATTTTTGCCTATTATTGAAAGTCAAGTAAGAAGTACTCTACTTAATATCTGAGCAATTTTATAAAACAAATTTTAAAAAGTGAAGCTACAATACGTTAAATTTAGAAAATAGATGAAAGGGTTATTTACATTTTCAACAGTGCCATGATGTCATGTAACAGTCTCTATGAGAAAAGTTTATAATTACCATACACAGAGTAGGAATATTTAAGTTAGACAATTATATTAATTTCATAATTTTAATGTTAAATTATTTGAAAAACTCATTGATATGAACTTATATCCAAACAATTTACCTGAAAACAAATACAACCAATATTCTGGTTGAACAAACTGGTCACCTGATGTGACAAACATGAATATATACGTATATGAAACATATTATGAAATGCTTAACAAAATAATGGAATAGATAATAAAAAGTATTAACAGTATGTTTTAATATTGCATAGTATTCTCTCGTCATTTATTAATCTTTTTTTTTATTGTTTGTTTATGATTGATCACATATTTTCATAATATATATTGTTCTTTTATTGTATTTAATTTTATTACATATTAAACATTTTACACCATTTGTGACCAATGTCTGTTAAATAGATTGCTTCTCATAAAATAGTTTGCTTCTGTAGGCTCTTCTAAATTTAGCTTTATTTTCTTTGTGATTTAAGCAAACTTGCTAAAGTCATTATTTATTTCTATCATGTTTTGTAAGGATATCTTTGTGTTTTATTTGATAAATATTAACATGAGAATTTCAATTTGTCCCTCTGTTGTCAAAGTAGTAAAAACTTTAGTAATGTGTTAACTTGCACTATTATTTTAATAAGAGAAGCATTAAGTTTTAAGTGAGGAAAATTTTGACAAATCATATAAAACCTGTTCATGATAAGGAATATATTCATTATTATTATTTTTTATGATTCTCATAATGAAACCAACCAAAATTATTCAAATAAATTAATAAGTATTGTAATTATTTACAAAAGTAAGATGGCATAATTACTTCATTCCCCAATACTGCAAATATGATTTTCTGTCACTGAATAATAATCTGAAAGATATTGCCATGAACAGATTTATTTATATTTTATCTATATAAATAAAAATGAATGTTTGTCTGCATGTCTGTTATGCCTTCCTCAACCATTCATCTGGTTGCTATGAAACTTGCTCAGCTTATTGTTTATATCTATAGGTTGATTATAGGCATAGTGCAATTATATGAAATTTGAAAAAAAAAAAAAAAAAAAATTGGATCTCAACAACATCTATTTACCAATTTAATCTCTAAATAACTTGCTGAGGAGACACAATAGATTCCATAGGAAATCTACATAACAAGTTAAAATTTAATATAGTATATATTGAATTAAGTACAATAGTTATATTGTACATAAATACCATGCAAATCATTCTCATAGGTAACAATTTTATTACAGATTATGCAAGAAAGTTTTTGGGAGACCAATCCTGGGTTTTTTAAAATGTAATTAAATTATAGTGTTTTTTTTTTTTTTTTCAATAACTTCCAAAAATATTATAGTTCAAATAATTTTGCAACATCTTATTTTCAAAAAATTAACCTTAATTTTAAGATAAACCGTATTAAAAAAACTTATATCCTCCGAAAAATTTGTATGAATTATATCTTAATCCATTTATATAACTGAATACAACCTTGCACTAGTCTTAAGAAAATTGAAATAGTTCTATATTAAAAAAATATTATAAAATACCATTTTTTTGCCACTTTAAATTGTAAACAGATATTATTTTCAAGTAATACTAATTGAACTAATAAAATACTTCATCAAATGAAAATATTTTAAGCATATTTATAATTGTGTAATAAATTAAATGTAATTAATTTGTTACAAATGAACTTAAATTATCAATGAAACATGAATTGAAATTTAGTTTTATTTCATGCATTAAAAAGGTTCATCAAGGTTTTTATGACTCATTTATCATGATTTATCCATTAAGTAATAAAACTCAATTTGTTTTATTTGTCAAGAGGAGAATAACTAGTAGTAACAAAAATTTTTGATATTTACAATATAACAAAGTAATTCTCAATTAAACATTAATAAAATGAGAATTCATGTAAGAAAATTATTTATTGAATAAAGGTTTGTCTTGATTTACCATGGATATTACAATATACGCCTACTTAACTTACCATATCATCATTTTAACACTATGATTAGAGTAGGAAATAAACTTTGAGATGAAGTTGTTTTCACAGTTAACACTTTATAAAACTATGTTTCTAATTTTATATACAATTTTTTTTACTTATTTTTTTAAATAATAAAGATGGCCTAGTCATTACATTTTGGTTATAAGTCTTTTACTTATAAAACAGGTTACTTAAATTCAATAAGTTATTTCATTCCTTAATTTATTATCCTTAAAATAATTTAACATGCATTTACTTAAAATTACAAAACACAAGAGTAATATGTCAAAAAAAAATCAACATGATAGAGATAGATAACGATTTGTTTTATTTACAAATTTGAAACTTAAATATCAATACCATATTACTTCATCATTCATTTTGTATTTAATACATTTCTAAAAATTATGTATGATCCGTTTACGAAATGCAAAACAACATTTCCAAGTATAAGAAATAGTTTTTTAAAGATATTCAAAGAGGGGTAAACTATATCCATAATTACATGCTAAAATAACGACGACCTTTTCCTTCGTGCTCAGCGAATAACGATTCATCTGTACCGGGATAAGTGTTGAGCTACAACTCAACATTTAAAACACAACGTTATCCCTGCTGCCCCTCTGGATTCAACGTCCCTACCTAAGAAAGTACGGTTTGCGATGGACTCGTCCATCCCGTAGGGATAAACGTTGGGATTGAGACGCTAGTTATTGCTTCAAGTTTTGCAATTGTTTCGGTTTTCCTCATTCGTGTTACGAACAGGTAAGACAGAAACTTCAAGTTCTATTGAAAAATTACAGATAGAAACTTAAAAGAAATTGCGGTTATTGTTTGAATGATTAATGTAATGTTTAATTAATGGTTTGTAATGAAAAATTAATAAATAACACGAAATATGCATGACATCTTCTTAAAGTGATATACTTCCTTGAATTTCTGTTTGTCATGTGAAAATTACCTAGCTTCCTTCATTAATTATTGCATGTATATTCAATTTTTTAGTGTGAAGTGTTTAGAAAATTTATTTACTTCTTGTTGACATAGACATTCACCATTTTAATTCATCAGATAGTTTGTCTTAAACGAAGAAAAACTAAAATTATTATTTATTGTTAGGTAGAGATATTTAATTATTTTGTTGGATTCGTTTAATTTCAAATGCCAAATTTCATTTTTAAAAATAATCTACAACTAATAATTAGATTTGAGGGTTACAAATCTTTCATTGTTTTTTTTGTACCTTATTAAAAAATTCTTTCCTTTCCCCCATTTAATTATTTTAATTTTGTTGATTATTATAAATTTTTAGTATTTTAAAATATTTAATAAATTTTTAATGTAAAAAAAGATTATACGCAGTTTAAAATACATACATTTTTGGGGGGGAGGGAAATCATATAAATTCTTTATTAAATTATTCAGATGTTATCTCATTTTGTGTTTGATGTCAATGCATATTTTGCTAAAATCATCATGAATGCATTAATATAATCAGAAATAATGGATATGAAAAAATTTGTGCATTTGGTTAAAATCTTCCCTGAATATATATTTTTAAAATTTGCTCATCTAGGAAAGATTTACCTGAAACTGAGAAACTTGCAGTATATTTTTTCTCAGTGTAATTTTAACCATAATTGAACTAATTAATAGAAGTTTAGAGACAAAATTGTCACATCGATTGCTATTAATTAATGTTTATAAAAGAAAGTGAAAATTATAAGACTTCTTTCAGGAGAAAAAAAATGTCACATGAAAAACATTCAACTTTAGTTATATGATATTACAATTTTTCTAAATTGTTAAAAGAGCTTAGTCAATTATGAAAATATTTTGGAATGGAATATGGAATGATTATGGAATATATATGGAATGATTTCGATAAATGTTTTACATTAACATGTTGAAAAATAACAAATTATGCTACATTCAAATTTGCTTTCTCATTTCTGAAACAAGTTTATTTATAAATATGAAACTTTTTTAGAAATAATATTTCCCAGCTAGTAAGTTTTTTTGATTAACTAACACTGTATGTAGAAAGAGTAATAATTGATTTTGAGAATTATCATTTGCTTCAGGTTGCAAAAAACAGCATTGAAGAAAATTTAAGTCCTCTTCAGTAATGAATTAGGATCATTATTTCGAATTGGCGAACAACAAACATACTCTTTAGTAGTTTAATTTAATATACATTATGAAGTTAAAATTTTTTTCTTTATATGTTGTAAAAATTAGGCCATTAATTTTTGACTAGAAAAAAGGGTGAATCTGATAATTAAATCTATATAGAGGGAATAATTCTATAATTTATGTCAATTTTGTATATAAATATATCCATATGCTAAATTGAGTTTGCTATGCTTGCGATTTCTATATGCTCAAGAAAATACTAAAATGTAGATGTGTATGCTTGTATTTTTTCTGAAATATACAAAACTCTGAAATTTTGTTGAAGAATTTATTTTGACAATATAAGCACAAATTTATATTCTCCTTGTTACAAATGTAAATATTGTTTGTCTTTGAAATGTATTCATTTCTTCTTTAAAAAGTTAGATTTTTCTTTTGATTGCCTACATATTTGAATATTAATAAAAATTAATATGTTTTGAATAATTTTTAGCATTAATTTATTAAAATAAAAGTGCACATTTAAACACATGTTACCTGATAATTATAATTGATATTGAAATTGTCTTTTAATTTTCATTAATAGGAAGGTCTTTGCATATTTTATATTTCCCAATTTACTTCTGTGTTAATGCCATTTTTATTGAACATCATTTTTACTAATCAGAAAGAGGATACTAAGTTTATTGCTCATCAGAATTAAATTCATTATTCTCATCTTAATAATTTTACAGAAATGTAGAATAAATTAAAGTTATCTTTATTAATATTAACTTATGTACACTTATAGGAATAACCTATAATTTTCTGCTTGATACTGTTTTGAAAACTTTTTATATCTTTTATGTAAAAATTTATTTTATATCTATTAAAAAGTTATTTTAATGTGTGTTAGATATATTATATAATTCTATTTAATTTATCAGCAAGCAACATATTCATTTCCTTTTTTATTTTTTTTAGAGGTCAAATTCGATGTTTTAAAAATATTGTTATTTTATAAATTTATTTCTACTTTTCCTTTACAAATTTTTTGTACGGGTGTGCATTTGAAATGCTGAAATAAGATGTAATCAAAAAACTTTTTTTTTTAATCTCCTAAATTAATAGCACATTTTTTGTATTTTAACTGTGTACAAATTTTCTTAACTATGAATTTTATTAATTTACTGTATTAATTATTATAAATCTGCATCATAAATTAAGAAAATGAAAATTTTTATTGGGAAATTGATTGCTTCAAACTTATATAATTCATTTTAGAAAATATGGCATCTGCAGAGGTGTCTCCCATTGAAAATGGAACACACGAATCATTTGACTCTTCAGAATTCAGTTTGATTCCTCCTCCAGTTGAAGGAGAGGAGGAGAGAGAAATGGCCAATAGCCAGTATGATTTGGGAAGTGCCTTTCCCATACAGGATTTGAGTAATATAGAAATTCAAAAGCGTCTTGTAGAATTAGTTGAAGACAATGAGTCCATGAAAGGTATTTAGTTGTTGTTTGTATATTTTTTATAAAACTGATTTTTTATATGTGCAGTGACTGTGCTGTAATTTTCTAAAATAAAGTCTATATTAATTAAATTTAGTTTTTTTGAAATTTTTTTTTGTGCTTTACAAAATATTCTTTTATGATGCTGAAAAGAAGAAATGCATTTAATTGATTTATTTCATTTACTTATATTTCTGTACAAAGGTATTTAGTGTATCAGTTTTGTATTACAATGAACTTTTCATTAGAAACTATCATTTTATCAGCAAAAAATGAAGAAAAATAATTTTAAAAAAGTAATCAGCCTTACCTTATATTCCAGAACCGTCACTATAGTTGAGAAATAATTTCTCATTCACACCAATAATCCATAATCTTGGAGATGAAACATTTATTATCACATCACACACACAAAACAAACACAACTATTTAGAATCCAAAGCTTCTTAAAATTTAGTTTCGATTTAATCCGAAGACCATCTTGATGCCTTCCTTTGCGGGTCTCGGAATCAACTGAAGTAAGGTGGCACTACTGTCAGATTCCAAAGTTCCAAGATGGGGGGAGTTTGGGACAGAGACTGAAAAAATAACTTATTTAATCTCGCCAGCCCATTTAAATTATTTTTGGTAGATTTTGCAGAGAAATTTAAGCATCGACTTGATGATAATAGCTATTTCCTATGCAGGTTTTCTTTGTGTTGTAGTTATATTAAGCAAATTAAATAGTTAAGTAGTGTTTTGAAAGTTTCTGCTTCCCGTTCTAAATGCCCACCTATCTAGAAATGATTGTCACTGGATATAGAACAGCTGTTAATAGTATTTTAAAATACGTCACACACATTGCTCTGATATTTTTATTTTATTTATTACATTTGGTTAGATTTACATATACCTGGTTATATCTTTTCATTTTTATCTTTGGTAATATATTTAATTATTACAAAATTCCTTGCATCACAAATTTGGTCTGTATACTTTATTTAAATTTAGCACCATGAATTTAAAAAGATTAGTTAAAAATTATACATCACTTACAGCAAATTTAATCATTTTCTTTTATAAAAACTTTCTTTTAAAATGCAAATTTTCTGCTAGAATTTCTAGTGCTAAATATTTTTACCATTAAACGTATTTCAAACTACTCTGTTTAAATACATATTTCTAAATCTTTGTAGTGAAAATTGGCCTTAATAGAATGCTATTCTATTATTACATGCAAGCATGATAATGTTTGGGGTCACATTATTGTTATTCACACCTTTTGTTATATTCTTTGATTATTCTTTTAGTCATTATTAATTTAAGTATATAATTTTGATTTAAATTTAAAAATTGGAAACTCGTAAATTTATCAACCACCTTGCATTAGTGATTTGGTTGCATAAGTATTGAAATATAGCTGTTGTATTTTAAGATAATTTGCTTAAATTAATCCAAATTTCATTTGCATCAAAAAATAATTATGAATCCTTTGCATGTGTTGATTGTAATTATATTATTTCATATTTTATTTTTGAAGTTTATCATGGTTATGGTGGTGGTAAGCTGCACTATCACTTTTTTTTTAGTAATAATTGTAATTTTGTGACATTTTATGTCGGCACTAAACAAAGTTTTTTTTTTTGTTCAAGGCTTTGGTAACTACGAAAACATTAATTACTGTTACTTCACAAGTATATGTTCACTATTAGTGACATTCTGTATTAATTTTGTCAATTCTTTAAAAAAATTATTGGTTCCACTCTTATTTGTTTTCCAAAGTGTAAAAACTGTTTTGCTGTATTAAAGTTGAATTTAAAATGGCAAATTCTGAAATCTGATCTCAAAAAATTTGAGCAAAGATTTTTCTGTTAAAAAAAAATCACTAATATCCTAATGAAATCACTTGTTAATATTAGGTGATAAAATAAAGTATATATATTGATATTCTCCTTAAAAATGCTACAAGGACATGTTTGTCATTCCTTGAAATTATTTTAGTCTTTGAATGTTTCTTTGAAAAACCTTAATTTTCAGTTTTCATAAAATTCATATAATATTTATAGAATCTAACAATGGTAAAAACTAGCAGTTAATATGAACAGATTAACGAAAAAGAAACTGTGGAAGTCTCCATCTTAATAATTCGGTTTTCCATATTGGCAATGGATTCATAAGAGTTCCAACTTGTAAATAAGAAGTATAAATTTATTTTCATTTTATTCCTAAAAGATATGATATTCAAATCAATTTTAAATTTATCTTCCAAAGTAAAATTTCTGTATATTCTATAATTATTTAGAGGCTCTGAAATATAATAATGCATTGATGAAGGACCAATTGCGTACCATCTCAGAGTGGCATAGCCAAATGACTGCATCTTTGTCACAGCAGAGATTGTCTTTGGAAGAAGCTCATTCAAAAATTGAGGAACTTGAGAAAGAGAATGCAGAACTGCGTCAAAAATCGATTGCTACCTCCCAGGTATCCTTGTTTTTACCAATACTGTTGAAAAAATCCATATTGTATGAAAATGTAATTTATGTACAATGATTGCAAATTACATTAGTTACTCTTTTGTGATTCAAGAAATTAAAATATAAATGTAAGTTATGAAAAAGAAATTGCCCTTTCACTTTAAAAAATAAAGGTTTATTTTAATTATTCTATTACTATATCAAAATTTATCAATAAATTGTAAGCATATTTGTTGATAAATTTTCTCTAAAAATATCTTTTTTTGAATAAATTCCTAAGTTTCGATATTAGTTTTTATTATTTAATTTGTAATAATATAGGTAGAAACAGATACAGAACTTCTTTTAATTTCCATCTTAATATGAGTCAGTCATCCAAGAAATCTCTAACTGAAAAAATAAATATTTAATTAAATTTTTTTTTTTATCTGTGCAATTACTTTGTGTTTTTACAGGTTATTTTGTTTTGTTTTTAAGAAACTGGTAATTTATATTTAGAACTTTTTTAAAGAAAATTATTTGTAAACTGAAATGGTTTTAATGAAAATTTTTATTACATTGCTATCAATTTGAAGTATATTATGACATTTTGTGTATTGTACAATTGTTTTAGTATGAAAATACACCTTGCATTAATATATAGAAAATATTGATTCTAATATGCTTTTCATCCTTTTTAGATGTAATATTTAATGATAAATAAGCATTGCATTTAGATATATATTTTATATTCTCATTAGTTTATTTTTAATATTTGAAAATAGATCTAATTTTTCCATGATACAACTTACTTTTGTTTGCGTTCTATTGTTTTAAAGAAAACTTAAAATTTTTATGCAATGCCTGAGGATTTTTTTTGCAATTATTTTAGCGTGAAAATTCACCTTGCAGTGACAATGAATTAGATTTTGAAATCATACAAGCAAAAAAATTCAAAGTAGGTTTATTTTAATTACTATTATTATTTTATTTTTCTGATACCTGTAATTTGCAGTATTAAAATTCTCTATGTAGCAGTATGTTATTAAACAGGATTTTTTTGTTTTTTTTATATAAAGGTCGGCTACTAATTCTTAAGTATGATGACATTTTCAAAATTCTTGTTTTCTGCAACTAACTTCGGTCTTTTTTTTTTTTTTTTTTTTTTTAATTTGAAGTCTATTAAAAATGAAATCACTATTCAATGTGCATTATAAGAGTTTGTGTAATATTGATTGATTTAAAATTATTTTCTATAATATTAAATATATTTCCTTCTTTCACTAAAGTGGAGAAGGAAACTTCTTTCCTTTTATCACATTTTTGATATATTTATAAAAAAATTTCAGGAGGAAGAAGAAGTAAAACAACAGTTGAAAGAAACCGAAAAAAAAGTTTCAGAACTTCTGCAGCTAGTAGAAACACAGAATGCAGAGGTAATTTTTTGTGCGTATCTATTTGTAATTATTCTTAATAAACTATTTGTAAGTGAATAGGAAACCTTTAATATATAAATCACTTGATTTTTTTTAATTAGGTATAATTGGCTTAAATTTTGATCAAAATAAACTTTTTAAAACTTTTCACCCAGCAACACTAAAAGTTAAATTCCGTTATTCCTATACACTCTGTTAGAAACCCAAATCTAACTAATTTTTTTCAATGATGCATTAATGAAGTGTATTCAGTGTTAATTATTATTTCTTAATCGGTAAAAAAGAATTTGCAAACACTCTTTTGAGCAATTATACAAATTTATGCTTGTTATTTAATTGATTTTTTTCAGTCTGTATAATTAAAACCTATACATTTCTGATTCTGTGTTTATATAATATTTATAAATGTACTGTGATGTTTCTAATACCATTTGGTCTAGCAAATCTTATAATGCCCATGAGTCAATCATTGACCATATAATGCTCACTAGTCAATGACTTATGATTAAGATAAATTATGCAATCTTCTTTTTGTCAGAGTAACCTTAACACTTTTTTAGAACTTGAGACTATGATTTAGCACCAATATATAGAAATTGTTTCTTTTTGAAGACCTTCAAGAGAAGTTCTGCTTATTTCAAAGAATACTGAAAGGTCTTTTTATCCACCCTGAGCTCAGAGAACTATTCATTACTCTTGCACATATTGGTCTATTGATTTTTTGATTCAGTTGATTCAGAGTAAAAGTAATAAGTAAAATCTGTAAGCAATTTTTTCTTTGGTTCTGTTCTGCAGCCATGTTACACAGATGAGTATAAATCTACATTAACAGAAACACAAGAAATAATTTTTACAAATTTTGACAGAATTATGTAATGGCTGATGTATTTTAAAATTTATTTTGTATTGAAAAAATAAGTTAACAATCTGAGAAAGAAAATTGTTTTAAGTGGGAAAAAATTTCTTACTATATTGTTAATAGTGTTTATTAAATTTTTAAAACAGAATCATTATTTAATGTAAATTATTTCAAAATGTCACATGTTATTATAAAAATTAGCAGAACTCAATTATGTGTATATTTATAGGATTTTATTTTTAAATTGCATCAAATTTCTAATCTGTTTCTTAAGAAATTAAATATATTTTATAACCAAATTGTGATCAAACTATTGAAACTATTGAATAAATAGTTTATTTGAATATATATTTTTAAATTGTTTATTAACAATTCAGTGAATTTAAAATTAAAAAAAAAATCTTTTAAATATATATATATATATATATAAATATATATAAATATATATAATTATTAAAACAATCAAAACACATTTCTTGATCAACAAAATTAAAACGAAACCAAATAGGTCGAAATCGAAATTAAAACTCAATTCAGAATTACACGCTAAAAGTTCACAAAATGAAAGGTAAATGAATAAGAACCAATTAATGAAACAAATCCACAATACTATATTCAAAGAATTATTTAAACGAAACAGAAACAGAAGTAACTACGGAAACGAAACCAAAACCGGAATCGTAACTAAAAATCATTACTGATTAAACAAGTTTTAAGAACTTATTGTTTTCTTAATTTTGTCATTAATTGTGATTTTTCTTTTGTAGTTTTACTTTTTATATATATATTTGTTTCATTTGTTGATGTTTTTAATGTTTTGCTTTGTTTTTGTCTTTTGCTGTTAAAATTGGTATGTCTCTTCTGCCTTCATTTTCGGGGGATTTTTGGGCCACGAGGTGTCAATACTTTTGACCATTGTCCATCGATGCCTCACAGAAAAAATCCCTTATTAGGAATCCTTGCTTGAAAGTGGCTCCTGACGAAGTTTTCAGGCCGGATTCCTGTTCTATTGACTATTTTTTTCTATTGATTATTTTGATTCGGTTGTCTTATTTTGTTAAGTAATTTATATATATATATATATATATATATATATATATATGATGTAATTTGTATAAATATATATTTACACTTGTTTTATCATTTTTTTTTTTTTGTAGATTAACAACCTGAAGTGTCTTTGTGAAACAAAGGATAAAGAAAATGCTGATCTCAAAGGTTTACTTTCTGATCACAATGAACTGAAGTCAAGGTAAAAAGAAAATTGATACAATGGATTTTTATACGATTCATTTAAAAAGCCAAAGATTTTCTGAGTTTTGTACTATGGATGACTGCACAGCATAGAGTATTTCTTCTTATTTTTTTTGTGTAATTTCATTTTTTATGATTCATATGATGTATATTGCTCCTACTCGGTACTTTTTAATTTCTTCATTGAATTGGTTGAGCTATGCACTTCTATGAAAATTTTTTGATTTTTGTGCTGTAATTTTATTCATAGGTGCTATAATTTGATACAAAAATGTTAGATGGTCCAATATGTCCAAACTGTATTATTATTATAATAGTTAAAACAAGTATAGCTTTCATAATTGCTTTTTCTGTTTAATAGATCTATTATTTTAAAACAGGTTTTGTGTCCTTTTTGTGTGATGTTATTAGTCAGAAATTGGAGTTAGGTATGTAGTATAAGTTGTATTATGCTGCAATCTAATTTTTAATTACAAATTTTTTCTGGGGATAAAATTTTATTTAATTCTGAAAATC
This sequence comes from Argiope trifasciata, assembly GCA_026543055.1. Lineage (NCBI taxonomy): Eukaryota > Metazoa > Arthropoda > Arachnida > Araneae > Araneidae > Argiope > Argiope trifasciata. The sequence goes on along the minus strand of JAPMOQ010029355.1, from coordinate 4,876,550 downwards.
AAAATTGAAGATCAAAATCAGATGAAGACTCAATTCATCTAGGAACTACTTTGTGCATCAAACAACCATATTTATCATTGCTCAGTTTCTATAATATTAAAAAATAATAAGTGAAAAAAAGGATACTTAATAAGTGAAATAACATTTGTCAAATTTCTTGTCTTGGTCTCCAAATTATATAATATTAGTTTGAAACCCTTTTTTCTTATACAACATGTATAATGTCTGTTATAATATACTCCTAACAGTTGATTCCGAAATCTTTAAAGATAGGTATATAGTTCTGATAAGGAAAATTATTCTAAATGGAATAAGAAAATTATATTTAATTCCAACTGAGTCAATAAGTGCACTGCTGGAATCTAAATTTGCATAATCAAAATATTCACGATTCTTTTCTTTTTGTACAATTTCATGATTTTGTTATTATTTTTAAATAAATTAAATAATTCATATTTAATGAAAGATTTGTTGCAAATAAACAAAAAAAATATTAACTTTTTCCTGCAACTAAAAATAATAGAGTTATGAAACTTTTTGAATACCACTTTGATAGTTTTAGGATATTGCAATGACTAAGCTATCAGAAAACTCTTGATTCCTCAAGGCATCAGGTGTTTTCTGTTGATTAATCTAAAACAATCATATTCAAAGTATTCATAATTTGATTGGTTTTGATTATTAAAAATTGAACTTGTTTTGTTTAAAATTCTATGGTGTCAAAATATTTGATTAAATATAACTATTGGAGCCAATTGACTCTAAAAAATGTTTTTTTAACCACCACATTTGTTGACCTAAGCAATAAAAAATTTATTGGTCATTTAAAATTTTCAATTAATCACTGGGGCACTGTTATATATAATTTAAGATGCCGAATCTGCCAGTTTTAATAAAATATATTAATATTGTTACGTCATATCACATTTTGGCATTCATGTATGTACAAATTTTATGTATTGCAATTTTCTTTCCATTTATTATTCTTCTTCTGTTATACATCAAGAGTTTTTTAGATATGTATGATGGGAATCTTTTTACATTAACTTTTCTGCAAACTAGATTAATGGATTCATACAAAAGTGCATTATGGATTTCTACTGTACAATACAACAGTGCACTATGGATTTATACTGTTGTAGGAATTAATAGATTTTAAATTTATATCATCATATTTTTTAACATATGGGGAAACAATACTTATATGGATGAATAAAGAGATGTATATTTATAGTAATGCTTATATGGTTAATTATTAAATTTCTCAATTTATTTGGTATGTGCTCTTGGATTCTTCAATAACAATCTAAAAATGTAGTTGATTTTTAGATTGCATGCAATGCCATTTGGTTATACAAATAGTAGTTGGGATTTTTTTATATAAATATTACAATTGAATATATTTTAATTGCAATGTAGTATCTGAAAATATTTCATTTTATTTAGAACATTTTTAATATATTTTTACATATTATTTTATTGTAGATGTGAAAATTTGGGACTTCAGATGAAATCATGTGAAGAGACTACAAATCAGATGCAAAAATTGGATGAAGAACGAGTGAAACTATTAACTGCTCTGAAGGAAATTGATAGTAAATTTGTTCAGGAGCAGAATGCACTTGAAAGAGAGAGGTAAACATTTTCCGAGTTTTCAAATTTGCCAAATTGTTAAAAATCTATAAATAATAATAAATTTAAAAAATAAAGCTAATAACTATCTTAAAGAGGTTATTTGCTATATTTTGTGAAATGGGTTTTTCGGTAATTTATTTTTTAATGTATTCTCTTTTTTGAATGAATAAATAGCATTGATTTTTTTTCCTCGTAGAATGAGCCATTCTGAGACTAAGAAGCTCATGAGGGATCTTCAAGAGAAATACAACAGAGTTGATAAACTTCTTCAAATTGAATCAAAGGACCAAAAAGAAAGAGTAGACAAGTTTCTTTGATTTTTTTTTAATATAAAGAATAAGAGTATAAATTTTTAAATTTCAACATTCTCCTTATTTTACATTTTATAAATGTTAATGTACATTATTAACATTCATAAATTTTTATTATTACTTTTTTCTACTATTGTTTTAAAATTTGTAAATTATGAATTTTATTAAGTTAGAATTTAACTGAATGAAATTAGAGGTATTCATTGTTTGTACTGCAAGAACCTTATAAAGCATAACGAAATTGTGCATAATTAATATATAATAAACCATAGGTTTTATTAATTAATTCTGTTAATTTGTAACAATATTTTTAAGCTCTCATCTAATAATATTGTAAATTTTAGACATTTTGGCAAAATGTTGTATTTTATGATTCCATAAACATATAAAGAAGGGCAAACGGAAAACAAGTTTTATTTCTTATTATTCATGAATAACACTGATGTTTTAATAGTTAATGTTTTTATATTGTGTGAACTTTGATTGTTTAGGTATTTATATATTCTTATTGCAGCTAATTTTCATTGTACAGATATTAATAAAATAACATTTTAAAATGTAAATATTTAGATTTTTTAAAAATAAAATTACAATTGCATTTTCAGAATGAACAATTCATAAGACGAGAGCAGGAGGCAAAAAGAGCTCTAGAACAAATTGATGAGCTGACAGCAAAGTTGTTTGACTTTGAACAACAATTGGAAGAGAAAGATAGAAAGATTAGATTGCTTTCTGATCAGCTTGAAGCAGCCAGTCAAGAATCTGAGGAAATTCCCATCCTCAAAGCACAAGTTAGTAATAATTAATGGATTTAATTTTTTTTTGTTTAATATTTATCTGTAAATACAATGCTTTTTTAGGGGGGGGGGTTTGCTCTTCTTTTAGTTTTCAATAAAAATTCTTCTATCCATTATTTAACTCCCTTGGTGTTTGTTTAATGATTTAGAATCTGCTTTCATTAAGTTGCTGGAAGAAAATATCTCTAGAATAAGAAGAAAAAAAATCTTTACATTAGAATTCTCCCAATATTATGCCCCCCCCCCTCCAATTAACTGCTTGGATTTATGGATATGCAGGAAGGTGATTCTACAATAGTCTGTCATGCATGCAGTTGGTATTTGAAATAATGCTTTAAATAATGCATAAGCATTGCCTAAAGGTACATTGCATATCTAGGAAGTTATAGCATTGAGTTTATATTGATTGACTTTGAGCAAATTAGAATTGCAAGAAACGTATTTTATTATTTTTTTCCTTAGTCACAGAAAAAAAAAGCATATTAAATGCATAATTGTGTATAAAAATAACAAATATGATCTTTGAAAATAATATTAATGCATAAAGTCTGGTATATAGATGGTAAGTCTTATGGACAATTTGTAAAAGACAGAATTGACTTAGTCACATGGTGACCATAAACTAAAGGAATTTTTTTTTTGGCTTAATAGATTTGACCTGTCGTTTCATCATTAATAGTTCAGAATCGTTTCTTCAATATCGGCTCCAGATTTCTCTTTAGCTTTGTTAAAGAAACATTTATAAAAGAGCCATGGGGCTGTGAAAAATTTAACTGTTGTTTGGAATGTTGTATTTATGGGCAGAATCTGATTGTTGTTGATGTTTGCCTGATTCAGTACATAACAGAAAAAAAGCTGGAAAGCTTTTTAAATGATTTTTCAAGTACATAATGCTAGTTTTAACTCTGATTTTAAATGGCATCATAACTTTCCTTGTTTTCTTAATGACCTTGATGGTAGGCCTATTTGTCATGTTGGTAAAATCCATGAATATGTAGTTGAGTATTTCTATTTGCATGAAAATGCAAATCCTTGTCCCATGCAGTTTGAGGCTTGGTAATGTTAACAAGGTAAGAGCTTCACATAATCAGGTGGCTCTGAAGTGAAGTACATATTTCCAATACTATAGATCAAGCGTTCAAGTCCCAGCCAATCTGCTTTAATTCAAAGGTGGAATTTTAATTTCTTATTATTTATATTCTAGAAGCTTCTATAACTTTCTATAACCTATTTTATAAGTCTAGTTTGTTCTGTAATGGTCTGGATTCTGAGTTTCATTGATAATGGGGTCAATTCCTGGCCTACATATTACGAGTTGTTAAAGCTAATAAACTTGATTTAGTGTTATTTTGTAACTTGTTATTCTTTGCATCTTTGTAATAATATTTTCATGTTATATGCACCCATGCCAACATGCTTTTTATAATGCCAATATTTTCTGACAGCTATTATATTTTTAGATCTGTTACTGATCAAGTCTGTTCATCATAAATTAATGGCTATAGTTTTGGTTATTTTTATTCTCATCTTAGAAAGCCTATTTGTAATTTTAATAAATAGGTCCAAAATTGCAGTTATTCACCATAAAAAAAATTTATATGACGGAATGCATACATAATTTCTTGCCGCTTCCTGAAATGCTATTCTATCACATATTTATAAGTTTTCATCTATTTTATTGAAATTTATCTTACTTTCATAATTCATTGCAGTAAATATATTTAATTTTAATATATTTAATGTGCTTTAAAATAAAAGTAGTAAAAAACACATCAGTAAGTATAGTTCCTAATTTTTCTTTGAAGTTACTGAAATTTCTTGATCAAAACATTATTCATTGATAATATATGTTTTGCCTTCTGGCTACTTTTTATGAGTAAGCAGTCTATTTAATGTTAAGTAGAACATCTGTTCTGTAAAACATATATATTTTTTCAAGTATTCATTTTAATAATATCATTTAAAGAAATTTCATATATTACGCAACTGCTTGCATCATATTCTGATATGATTTAGAATGAATTTTAGCTACTTAATTTAAAAATTATGTTAAATTATATCTATTTGTAAATATAAAATAATGGATTTATATATTTTTATATCAGAACTATGCTAGAGAAACTGTGTGAGGTTTAGTTGCTTTCATCTTCTAATGTGATAATGCAGTTATGATAAATTATAAGTATTAACTAATAAAATTAAACAACTTTAACAACAATATCATTATTGTAGAAACAATATAATTGCTTTTTCAGCATTTGGAAAGTTTTATTTGTATATTTGTTACAATATATAAATTTCAAAAAGGAAAGAAAATTTAATAACTACAATAAATAAACAACAAACTTCAATCAAAAATTTTGTTTCTTGATTCCCCTCCCCCCATTTTCTAATATAATTATCTGTCTAAAGAAAAGCAAAGCAAAATAATCTGTGCATTGCAATTTTCTACTCAAATTACTGCATTGGAATTTATTTGTTATTTATTACATAACTAACAACATAAACACTATTGTATATTTTGATGCTAATAATTGTTTTGGCTTTTAAAGAAATTTGACTTATTTTATGTTTAGAGTATTTTTGAAGAACTTTTATATTAAAGTGTTTTGAATGAATTTTGTTTCCAAAAAATTGAAAAGTATCAGTCCCAAATTTGCTTCCCTTGTATGTTATAAATTATTCCTTTCTCTATTACCCTTTCAGTTGGATGTCTACAAGACAGACTTAAATAACCAGAAGGAAGCTTCTCAAAAAGACATTCAGAGATTGACTCAAGAACTCAGTGATCTCCAAACTGCAGTATCTTTCTGCTCTAGCTGGTAATTCATTACATTTACCTATAATTTTTATCATAACTATGCAATAGCTGTTTTTGTATTTACATTATATTAACTAATGTGGAATTCTAAATAGTTTATGGTAAATAAATTTAGACTATTAAACATTTTTTTTAAATGCAACTCAAAAACGTGAAACATATAGAAAGTTTCATGAAATAACTAATTTTTTATAGCTGTAAAGAACCCTCCCCCCCCCCAAATTCAATTTCACTAGACTCATCACATATATGTAGCTGGTGCATGTTAAATCTTTGTCCATGGTATAATTGCCCACTAATGTGGTATGGAAGTATGTATTGGAGATGCCAGCTTAGGTGTCGTCCTTGTCATTTAATTAGAGTTCAAAATTATGATGTACTACCTAACATAGCTATTGTATTGCTTCCAAACAGGGTTTTAAATCACCTATATCAAAAACATTCAGAGGAATCTGAACAGCAATTTTCACAACATAAACTATGACTATGTCATGAACTATGATTCATCAATGGCAATCATCAGTCATCGTATATTACTTTATGGTGAAAGTGGTATCCTATTATTGATGTAGAAGTAACTTGATCACATGGCCATCACTTTATCCATCTGGCAAGCAGTAACCACTTTAATATGTAACCTGTCTTCCCTATATCTGGTATCATCCAGAATGTGATAAAGTGTTAGCTTATTATAAATTTAAAACAATCTTTATGCATAGTACAAGCTGTCATGTTGATGCATGAATCAATTGCCATTGTCAGTACCTAATTTTAATTGAATTAATTTGAAGTTGTAGCTTTTCATTTTTGAAGTTTAAGCAATAGAACCCTAATACTTTCAATTTTGATCCTACCTATATAATGTGCTCTGAATTCTTTGTAATTCATATAATCATAGTAGTTGGTGATGTGTCAAGTTTAACTAAAAATAATTTATTTTTTATTAGTTTAGTTTTTTCCCCTCTTCACATTTGTTTATAAAAAATGCATCTTTGATTTCTCTCTCATTATTATAATCATTTTGAGCTAAAATACTTAGCGTTAGTTCTAGTATAGTTTTGCATAATATTCAAACATCTAAATAGATTTATAGTGACAAGTATTGTTAAATATAAGGAAGATTTTTGTAAATGTTTTGTAGAATTTAATTAAATAGTTAATTTTTAATTCATTAAAAACTATTTCCACACATGTAATATAAATTATGATTAGTATTGCTGTTCCTATCAAATTAAAATATAACATTGGTATTTAAGAGCAATTATAATTTTAAAAATTATTAATAGCTTATGGAAGAAATTAATTTCATGAAATTTAAAACATAATTACAAATAAAGGAATTTTGTGTAGTATAGTATTCCATGCAAAAGTATATTTCGTGTAATAAAGTATAATTTAGGAAAACTGAAACTAGAATTCTTAAACCAAAATAACTAATGTATTTCATTGAGACATGAGAGTAAAAATCCAATCTACAAAAAGAAAAAATTCTAAATTTTTTCAAAAATGTGTTTTTGACATATTGAGATCAAAAAGGAAGAAGGTAATATAATAAGTAGTAGATAATATAATCATTAATTTCCCATAGTATCTTAAGGTTTCTCTGTAATCATGAAAATCAATTGTCTCCATATTTAATTGAAATAGATATAAAGTTATTTCATAACTAGAAAAATATGTTATTCTTTGAAAGAACAGAATAAAACACGGAACGAATATTTTGTTTTGTTTTATAAAGAAGCAGGTTAATTCTTAATATTTAATGCTGCTATGCATGATAAAGTATTTTAATATAATTTTTCATGATCATTTTATATTTATGGATATTTTTCTGAGGATTAACTGATTTTTGGGATGTTAAATCAGATTTTTTTCCTCTTAAAAATAAGATTAATGGAATGCATATTACTTTCATATTTTTCTAATGTATCATAATTTTCACACAAAAAATTGTTCTCATTTCTTATGTAAGCCATTTTTAGTAGTTATAATTCATTAAATTTGCTGAGTAAGTTGGTTTGACAAAAACGATTTTTTTCTTGAATAATGTATTTAAAAAAGAACCATCTTTATAACTACCAATGCCATATTTAATGACTATTTTCATCTGTTTCTTGTCTTTTATTGCCACATTAAAGAGCAATTTTTAAACTACCAAATTTAGTACCAGTATATTTGGAAGAATGAGATCATTCACTTGAAATGATTTAAAAAACTAATAATTTAAATTTTAATGAAAAAATATGAACGATTTTGGTGGTGTTTCTGAAAATATTTTTCGAAGAAAATAATTTAACACTCTTATGAATGATGTTTATGTAGTTTTTTGTTTTGATTGCTTTTTCTCCTTCAGTGGTGCTGGTAATGCCCATGCAGATGCAGCAGCCAGAGCCAAAGGACGTCGAAGACAAGGTTCTAGCCGTCAAGTAAGTACTTAAAATAAATAAATTAATTAAAGAGCAGGAAAATGGAATCCATTAAAGAAATAATTGAGCTTCAAAGGGTAATGGGGGATATTTTAAACTCAAAACAATTATATTTCGAGGAGTTACTTTTTTTTACATGAAGGAATTGTATTATTTCTAGCTTATAAAGATACTGTAACAATTTGATAAATTGCTTGAATATTATAGAAATATAAATTCTGTGTTATGAAAAAAAAAAGTTAAATGCTTATCCTGAAACATATAATTTTTTAAAATTTTTTTGCATGATTGCTTTGCAGGTTTTTAAATATATGCCTATTTAAAAACTATATTTTATTTTACTATAAATGATTTTATTTATTGAATTTGCAATAATACAGATAATTGTGTAATCAATTAATAATTTGTTAGTAAATGTGATGTAACACATATATGTTTTGTGAATTTATGTATTTATTTTACAGCTTAAACTTTTAGTTTATTATTTTTAATTTCAAAAATGGAAGTAAAAGTACAGTTTTTGGGAGTTCTAAATGGTAGGTGATTTTAAAGAACTGATGTAACTTTTAGCCATCTGGTATAGTACTAAAGAAAGGGCCTTGAATCATATATTTTTAAAATTTAAGAAAAAAATTACCAGATTAGGTTTGATGAATTTAAATGATGGAAGTCACTTTTTTTTTTCTGCAGACTTTTATCATACCTCCATCAGTTTTGGAAATAATAGTGAAAATTACTGTTGATATTTGTATATTTTATATTACTATACATGTTTGAATTAACAGAAAGTGAATAGAAAAATAATTAACTATAAGGCAATTAATTATTTTTTCATAAAAAAACAACTATATTCAAAAATATCTTAATTTGCAGAATGATTAAATTGTAATTTAATAATGAATTACACAATTATGATTTTATGAACATGATTTTATTAAATATGCAGCATATTAAAAATGTTTTGTAACATTTTTGAAGATATTTGTACTTTATATGCATTATTAAATTTTATTTATTTTTTTATTTTTAAATGTATTTAATAGGAGGTGCCTATGCTTACATGTCCTTTGTGCCAGTTTGGATTCAAAGATGTTCCAGCGCTCGAGAATCATGTCAATAATTGCCTAGATAAAGCTCACTGATTTTCTTAAGCTCAGGGTAGTATTTTAAGTATTTAAGCTGGATGAATCTTGCTTTCCTAATGTTTTAACTAGGTTAACAACAAATGGAAGGAGGAAAACCCTCCATAAATAGTAAAATTGTATAAAAAGGAAATACAATTATAAATCAATTCCTCAAATATTCAGTATGTATTTATTCTGCCTTTGATTGTGAAGTGATGATCATTATATTGTTGTGTATGAAAATAAGTTTTTATACTGACAGTATTTAAGTATGCATGTCTGCAACTGTTTCCACTTTATTCAATGCAAAGGTTATGAGCTATAAAAAACTTTGTTTTTATTGTTGTAAAAATATTGTTACATTGTTAAAAATAAAATCAGGGATACTATCTCCTTTGTTTTTACTGTTTACTGTTAGTATGTTATTTTAGAATAATTTTTATTAGAATTTTATTTCAATTTTTTGTTTGAGATGTAGCAATAAAATGTTTAATGAATTCTATTTTCTGCTTTAAGTTCACATCACTTTCAAAAAAGAATTATTCTGAAGGATTAAAAAAAAAAACTTTTTACTTTACTCTTAAATGTGTAGTTTGTTTTATGCTAATCTTCCATTTCATAGTAGTGTGTGTAATTTTACTATCTGTTTGAAGATTGTTGCCTTAAAAGCTGATTAAAACATTAAAACATTCTTTTAAATTAATTTTCAAATAAATTTAATCAATCTTTACATTTCAATGTCTACCTTCATGGCCAGTTGGAGATCAGTAGTATGACTTTACATAGCAACTAGGTGAGTTTAACAATACTGAAAAATAAAAAGAATATGTTTCTGTGTACAAGTCAAAAAATTCCTGCAACCTTTTCTAAAACTAAACTAGAAAATTGTCTTATATATGGAATCGATAATTCACAAACTGCATAGATATTGTGCCATTATCAGGGTGCAAGCAATAAATCACTAAATATTGTCAGATGTAACACTTTAATTCTGTTTTTTTTAATATATTTCTTGATACAAATAATTAGCTCATTTTACTTAAATTTTTTTTTTTATCAGTTTGATACATCTGTAGAACTAAATTTCAAGCTAGTAAATTTATTATTTTTTTTTGTTGCATTGGAAGGATGATTCAGGGATAAATATTGATTTGCTGTGTTATAATTTTCTGCAAATGTGATAATCTTCAATGTGAAATTAGCAGCAAAAAAATTGCTTTCATCTCTCAACCTTCAAATACAATGTATATATATATATATATATATATATATATATATATATATATATATAATACCAAAGCATGAAAAATATGGCACTAATAGTATGATTAGCATAAATAGATTAATAAACACATTGTATATATTTATTCTTATAATAAAAGCTCAATGTGTGTGTGTGTGTATGCTTGCATTGGCACTCTACAGGCCAGATCATTGGACCTACAGCTATCAAATTTGGTACATGTATACCTTGGAAGTCGGGAATGTGCACCTTGGAGCCCTTTTTTGAATTTTTAATTAGAATTTGAATTCATTAAAAATTAATCGAAATTTTGACTTTTTTTCCCGCTATAACGTTCGAAAATAGTATCGCACAAAGATGATTTTTAATATCAAATTAAAGATTTAAAAAATTAGCTTTGTTTTGGTAAAAATATTTTAACATATAACTTAAATGTCTATTTTTAAGGAATTTAAAAAAAAAAACCATCAGGTTGACAAAAACTCAAAAAATAAACTATTATTGCAAATAAAACATATAAAAATGTAATTTTCAGCACATGCCTGCTAGAAATGAACTATATATGAAATATGTTTTTTCTGATAGGAAAATGTTTTTTTTTTAATTTAATTATTAATTAAATAAATAAATATTATAATTAAATAAATCAGCTTTGTTTAGGTCAGACATGGTGTGATATATATAATTAAAGATCCAACGATTAATTTTAAAACTTTAATAATATAAATGCATCTATAGAAAGAGTCTAAATGAAGTAAATAACTACATAGTATGGAACATGAGTCATCTATAAATGCTTTAAAAAATGAATGTTTAACTTTTAAATAAAAAAAGATAAACTTCAATGAACTGTCTCTGACTGATTTATGAATATTTGAAGATCACTCTTCAAAGAAAATGGGTAATTTTAAACCACTTCATCGACTATTTCAAAGATGATACTTCCATCAACTTTCAGGATAGACATTTAGTACATTACGGGATTAAGGACTTTATAATTTCATGAGTGAATTATATGAATATCAAAATTTGGCCCTTAAAAATATTTAGATGAAGTAGCTATTAAATGACAGTGACACAAAGTATTTAATTGACAGTGACAAATCTTGATTGATTGAAAACTTTCAATTCTATTTCATATTAGCCGCCTTTGGCAATCAACTGGTTCACCAATCTTACTACTGTTTAAAATTATCAGTTAAAAACTCAATGTAATGTCATTGTCAATTAAATAATTTATGTGATGTCATTTTCAATTTAATACTTAATGTAACTTGTCTTTTAATAGCTACTTCATCAAAATATTTTAAGGGCCAAATTTTGATAGTCATATAATTCACTCATTCAATTATAAAGGCCTTTAGCCTGTAATACACTATATGTCTCCCTAATTATCTGTCAGCTCCAGCAAAATGTTAAGTTAAAGTGAAAATGGTTAAACTGTAAACTGATATAACTTTTTTTTTTTTTACTGAATCGTTATGTGCACTACTGAATAATTTCAATAATTTATGTAATATTTGAAAAATTATTCAACAAAAATTTCTTATCGTCATAAGATACAGTTTTTAATTTTACTTTCAAAACGATTGACTGATGGAATTAACAATATTTTATTTTGTGTCAGTCTATAAACATAAATCAAAGAATATTAAGTCAAAATTTTAAATAGTCATTTTGCCCGAAGGAATCATATTCTGAGACATATTCTTGACATTCACCTTCAATAAATAAATGAAGGTTTCTGTCTTTTGTTATCAAATTTGATCGAGTTATGAAATTTTGTACAGAACAGTTTATAACAATCAACATTTTTTTAATCTTGGGTATCGTCTTTAGAATGGTCGTTGAAGTGGTTTAAAATTACCCTCTTTTACTGAGTAGTGATAATCAAATACTCACATATAAGTCAATTTTAGAAACTGATTTAGTTGGTTCAAGTATATAACTTTTTATTTAAAATATTAGTGTCTGAAAAATACCTTGTTAAATATGATTCATAAAGCAGAGGAAGATATCATACAGATAAAAGCTAAATATTTTTCATTTATTAAAGCATTTTTAGACTCATGTTTCATGCTATGTAATTATTTACTTCATTTAGAGCTTTCCATAGATGTGTTTCTATTATTAAAGCTTTACAAATTAGCCATTGGACCTTAGATTGAAAACGTATCGATTAGACCACATTTGTCTTAAATAAGGCTGATTTATTTAATAGTACTGTAAAAATCATAACTTTTCTTTACATTTTCTTTTTAGAAAAAATACATTTCATATTTATTTCATTTCATAAATATAAAATTTCATTTTTATATGTTTAATGTGCAATAATAGTTCGTTTATTTTTTAATTTGTGTTTTTGTCAATCTGATGGCAAGCTTTTTATTTTTATTGTTGAAAAATACGATCAAAATATTGTTTTAAAAATTCATTAAAAATAGAAATTCAGTGTTGATTAAAATATTAAAATCCCTAAAAAGATAATTTTTTGGTCTTTAATATGATATAAAAATCAATTTTGTGCTATAATATTTTTGAAAGTAACAGCAGAAAAACTTCGAAATTTCGCTTAATTTTTAATTAAAAATTTTACAAAATCGCTCCGAGGTATACATTCCCGATCTCCATGGTATACATAAGCCAAATTTGGTAGCTGTAGCTGCAACGGTCTGGCCTGTAGAGTGCCAACACACACAGACATTGAGCTTTATAATAAGTATAGATAACGGCTATTGGATGGATGAGGGGAATGTAATAGTTTTTGATAGTTATTCTAATTAAAACTCGTTGATAGCTGGTGATTTATTTTACAGTGATTTGATTTGAATATTTTCACCCTCATGGTTACCATGTTCAAAAGTTGGAATTTTTAAAAATTTTTTGATTTAGGCTTATGTAGAAGAGTTGAATTTTTGGTAAATTTTTGAAGAATAAACACATTCTCAGTTTATATTCAGAAGTTAGGCTAAAAATAATTAAATTTATAATACAGGAAAGTTACAAAGTAACCCTTATATTATGATATTTGACTTATAAATTTCACTGGAAGATGTGCCTGTCTAAATTGATTATTTAAAAAAAAAGAATATCTCGAATATGATTATCACAGATTAAATAATGGAAATTATAGTAGAAAATTCTTATGGACAGAATGCTAAAGAAATATATATTTTTTAAATATATAGTTATATTAAAAGTTTTGTTTCCCTGCAGTGATGTACATAGGCAGTCAAATAAAAACTAATTGTTGAAGTCAGTTTGAAACAAGTAGATTAACAGGGGAAGAAAATTCAGAAAATAATCAATCTAATGACAAACATAAAATAATCATTTAATTATATTAATGATTATTTTATTGTTTACTGGTATATGTAAAAGAAATAATGGATTTATAGAACTTTATAAACCCATTATTTCTTTTTGAATTAAAATTGATAGGTTTTTGAATGTATGATGGCAAGAAAGTTATTATTTCTGTTTTTTGTATTCATCTTATAAATTCAAGAAACAAATAATGACAGTAATAGTCCTAGATGAACATAGAAAGAATACTTATTCTTAGTTAATGGTAAAGCAATTTTATGCAACTTCACTTTAATGCTAATAAAAATGAAAGTGGTGGTGGTGCCTTAGAAGCCAAATTGACATATCTACCAAATTAAGCATACAAATACCTTTGAGAGTAATAATGCTCACCACTATTTTTTTCTGAAATTTTAATTAAAAATTAAGCAGAATTGTGATATTTCAAAAATATTGATAAATAAATGACACCATATCAATTAAAAAAATCTTAAATAGAACAAACTACAAATTTTTCTTGAATTTCGATAGTTCTAAATAATTAAAACAATTCAATAGTTTAATGATTAAACTAAATGAAAGTTAAATGTAAATGAAAGTTTTGATTAAACTTTAATCAAAACTTTCATTTACATTTCTTTTGTAATTGTTAAAACCAGTGGGAATGGTCAACTAAAAACTTTCTTGCATATATTTTAATAAGAGATTTATCCCTTCTCTCCCATAAACTTATCGATCTGTAATATGGCATTGAAAACTATAATTATGAAATATTGATCTTTGAGGGGAATTAAAAGCATTTTTACAAATATATTATGTGATCTCTGATATTTAGAAAGAGGTATAAAAAATCCAATGTATTTTTTTATGTTATTCCCATCTAACCAAAACCAAAATTTGACCCAAAACTACAATTCAGTCAGAAAATTGAAACCCAAATTTTATAATATACTGTGTTTTTAAATTATCACATTTACATACTTATGCTTGTGAAAGTAGCGATCAACATAAAGTCAACTACTTAACAGTTTTGGTTTAAAATTTGATAATTATTTTTTTAAACATCTAGCTCTTATTTATTTTATAAATATGATAAAATTCTTCTGAATGGATTTCACTGCATATTTGATGGAAATTTACTAATTTCCTTTATAAAACTACGTATCAAATTTAATCATTATTTTTCATCAAATTTCAAAGAATTTTTGTCACTAATAGATTGACAGACAATGCCAGAGATTCAATCACAGAATTCGAATAATAAGAAATTTTTTCCTCTATACTTTCTAAATGAAAATGTTATTAGTATATTGTCTTCATTAAACATGAATTCTAAGCCAAAATTTTCACTTTTTAAAATTTTTTATTTTTTGGAGTAAATGTATCTTATAATGTGCAAGAATAACAATCCAATGATGTTGATTTAACTTCTATACATTGTTTCATTTAATTTTCCTAAATTTTTAAATGATTTTAATCAAGCTTAATGAATACTGTCAATATTGAAGGATAATTCACTATGAAAAAACATATACATTTGATCAGGCATAAAAATGAAGAGAATAATACTTCAGGCCATGTCAGCACCAACCAATACTTCAGGCCATGTCAACACCAACCATTATATGAGGGAACATTTGTTAATGTCATAGCAATGACAAAGAGGATAAAAGAAGTATCCTAGATTTGTTGAAACAGTTGGTTCAAAATTTACAGATAAAATAAAAAAATGTTACTGTCCAATAGATCAAATAAAATTAGAGATAATTAATGAAAAGTGAGACAAATTGTTGTCAAATAATTAAAATATTTTATTAATTTTTTTTTAATATAAATATTTGAAAATATTTTTACCCATTTGAGATAATTCCTCTTATACAGATTTACTTAACACATTAAAGGCGGGAGTCATAGTACTACAATTTGATCCGCGTTACCTAGCATACTTTCGTCTAGATTTCCCGCCTTTAATGTGTTAAGTATTGTAAAATTTATATACTTCCTCTTACAGATAATCAATACACCAACAAAATAAAACAAAAATTAAATAAACTATATAATTTATTTAATAATATATTCAGTCAAAAATTTATATAAATATATGTACAAAGAAAACTGAAAATAATACATATACAAATGTATTCATGGAGAAAGAATATAAATAATTTATGAAGAAATTTCTCCACTCCATACAGAACTATCCCACACTGATTCACTTCCTTTTTCACTATAGTCTATCACCCAAGCACATGTATTGGCATACTGATTATCACTGATTTTATGAGTTTGTAGTATATCTGGGCATCCATCAGTTCGTATTTTAGAGATATTTTCATGCGCAAAAAATCGTAGCAAAGTTGGAAGCTCAATATCAACGAAAACGAAGTCAACTAATGTCAACTTGGGCAATTCTAAAATAATATCTGCTAAGGTATTTGAAAAATGCTCCACAAAATGTATATACAACTCACTCAAATTCTTACTTGCTTTTATTAATAAGAAGATTGATTTAAAAGCAAAATCCCTTTGCAAATTTAAATGTTTCACAGTTAATGATGTCAAATTGTTGAGCACATTTACATCACCCTTTAGATCTGATGAACTAAAGTCTTCAAAAGTCACATTGAAAAAGAATATTTTCTTGAGATTGTAACACAATTTAACTATCAGTTCAACTGAAACTGTAGCATGCATAATTTCTAGCTCTGTTAACATAGGACCTTTTAAAGTAATAAATGAAGATATCACAGTTTCCCTTGGGAAATAATTAATACTTACAATTTTTAACTTTTTTAGACATTGGAATTTTTTGCATAATCTTAAGTCATATCCATCTATTTTATCTTGAATACAAACTCTGGTAACAAACGGGCACATCACTGTCCATACTTCTAATACATATTTCAGACATACAGGTGATTGGTTATACTCAAAATTTCTCAAATTGTATCTCACAGGATTATTATACACATCTGATTTATGTAAGGAATACAAAATTACAGATAAACCTTCATAACTTAACCACTGAATAGATGGCAAATGCTTTAAAAGCAAAATAACACCTTTTTGAGTAACTGGAGTTTTTAAGATATTTAATACTTTCAAAGAATCAAAACCACTGTTTTTTTTATTCGCATTGCATAAATTTGCCATTCCAGTATCTGTAATGCTTTTACATTCTGATAAATTCAGTGTATGTAGAGAAACGCACATCTTCCTGATTAGAGATAATAGGCTGTCAGTAGAATCTGTCCATTTTAAACTTAAACTGGTAACATTTGGCACACAACAAATTATTGCTGAAAGTATATCCACAGAGCAAGCAGAGTTATACAAATCCAGAGAAACTATTGCCTAAAAAAAGGGATAAGTAAATAAATATGCACTGAAAAAATTAATGAAAATATTTTGATTGCAAGAACAAATGGAAATACAATAAATCAAAAATACTCAACAAAACAAACTCTAAAAATTAAATATATATATATACATTCACATGCCTTTTTACAGCACAAAATATTTGTTGTCTCAATTTTGTTCAATATTTGTTGTCTTGATAGAAGAACATTTACTCTTAACAAAGGCTACTCTTTTTCTTCTTTTTTTAAAAAAGGTATGTAGGTAATTTTAATAAACTTTCAGATGAAATTTTCATAAGGGACCAATCATTAATAATTATTACACGTAAAAAAAAAAAAAAACTTTGAACATTGCAGATCATTTATAGCATGTCATATTTGATGTTCATTTTTAGTTAAGCTTTATTAAGCTGATTGGGTAAAGATAGTAGCTGGTGAGGGAAGGGAAGTAGGGCAGGAAGCTTCAACACAAATGTATATAATTTTTTTTAATTCATGAAAACTACAAGAGCCGGTAAAGCAAATAAAAAAATGCAATTCCTTGATATATATTAGTTTCTTGATATATATAGCCAATTTCTGAAGTGAGTTGTCACTGCTTACACATCAATGGTACAAGAATAAAAAAGGAAAGTAATATTTAAGACAGAATAAAAATGTTGAATCCTGGAGTCATAGAAAAGCAGAATCAACAAAGAACTGAACCTAGTGAAGGCTTATTGGGTTAAAGGACTGCCTAGTTAAAGAGTATGAATCAAAGAAGTTAATAAATTTATTTAATTTGAAAAAAAAAAAAGGTAGGGGGAGGCATGGAGCAAACTTAACACCATGGACACCAAAGCTGATAGTTGTAACATTTGTCAAAAAATTTCTTTATAAATGTTCTTAAAACTTTCAGAAGGGGGAAAAAATGAACTTAAAATACTGGCAGTAGGGTTTTCATTATATATTTTTTAAATGACTGACCTGATTAACGCAACAGCTGAGTTTTTGAACTATTTTGATTTCACCCACAGAAAAATAAGGCTTTCAATTATAATGTTTTAAATTACAATTTTAATTGCTTAATCATAAATAACATAATACACAAATTTATTTTTTTGTAAGATAATTTGTAACTTTCTATTATCATCAGATGATTCAACAAAAATCCTAATAAATTCACTGGCTACTTTAGTTTGTCATTTGATTTGATGAGCCTGGAGGATTCTTTGTTCTCCGCCAAGAAATTAAGTATTATTGATAGAGTACAAAGAAGAATAATTATTTTATTTTCTTCAGATTATGGTTAACTGATTCATTACATCTATAATGTACTATATTCATGATTTCATGAACATGGCCATTAGTCTATGACTGCTTTTATAATTAACATTTTGAGTTAACTCATACACGATCTTATTAACTAGTTATCAAAGGGAGATGGTAATACAATTAAGATTTTTTTTAAAAACCCAGCTTAACCTATGAAGGGTATTTACCTTTAATTAGCAATTAAAGTTAAATTCACTTGAGAATAATTGTTAAATTATAATAAATAAAACATTGCAATTATAAATATGAATTAACAAATTGTGATAGAAAGTAAAATTAACAAAAAAGTAAAGTAGCAATAAAATAAATGTAACTTTTAAATAATACTCATAAATCATCATTCTAAGTCAAAAATGAATATTTTAACCCTGTATGAGTGATCACCCAAAAGTTTTTTTTGTGTATTCTCTAATGAGCTAGCCATGCCAGAGAATACAAAATATATGGCATACAAGAGTTAAGAAATATACACTTTTTGTGTAAATTTTCATTTTCACTAAACCTATCATGTTATCCTTGAAGAAGTTATTGGTGAGTGATTAATTGCTAGCATGCTGTTAATGGCATCCAAAAATTGAATTTGTGTTTTAACCTTCCAGCGGGTGCGGCTGACATACCAACATAAAAGGTCGCATGTATTTCCCACACATGCTACAGCAAAATGTAAATTTTTAAAAGTGTTACTGCTAAAATTATATTTTAAATAGCTTAGGATTAATAACTACAATTACTTTAAACATTTTTTATTTAAAAAGAAGCAAAAACAATGCAAACATAGATTGCAATAACAATATAAAATGACCACAGGTTAACTGAATCGATTTAAAAATAAAATAAACGAAATTGCTGATATTTTGACAGAACAATTTGCATATAAAATATAGAAATGCAAAAAATAATACAGAATTTATATATAAAAAGGAAAAGTAATTAAAAGTTAGATATAAAAAGGAAGAAAATAGTTTCATTGTTATTTCATGGTAATGTTGCAATTTGAGCAAATGTGTTTAGTGGGCTCCAAATATATATATTTCTGGCAAATCTCACAACTGAACCTCGTGTTTCTAGTCCACTTTTCTTTTTGGCAGGGTTTGCATCTTTTTTCACTGACATTGCATCTTCCACTGCTTCAATACCTAGTTCGGCTTTTTTCTTTAGCACCTTTGATTTTAGTTCACTTTATAGAGACGTGGGTGCTTTTTTTCTCAACTTTTTCTTTCGCAAGTGCATTTAGGAACTGTCATCAGTCTAAGACAACACAGATTTATTTGTAAAATCAGATGTAACAAAAACTTATATGAATGGTCACACGTATCTCTAAAATACAAATATCTGATAATCAGAGACCTATTAACGCCACAAACTTACGACAACTGAAAGTAGATCAAAGGGAGGGGGACAAATAGCCAAGGACTGGTGTTCCCATTTGCATCAGATCTAAAAGTGTAAAAGGAAATTCATCTCTAGTGTACCTCTCACATACGTGTGCCCGCTGGAAGGTTAAACATGTTTTCTCAAATGACTGAAATAAAAATCTGAAACAGAATTATAGTTACAAAATCAAACAACATAATTGATAGTTTAAGTAATTTGCCTTTTTTGAATTCCCATTTACATGCTTCTGAAAGTACAGACAAATAATCAACCCATAGTTAGATTCAGTTCAAAATTTGAGAGGTATCTACATTATAGATGTTAAATTTGTGTACTGCATTTTATCCATCTAGCTGTCTTAATCTTATAGTTATTGTGTTAACAAGTATATTCAAAGAAATGGATTTTCAAACTCAAAGCATGTTTGAGTTACCTTTGTCACAGACATACATATTGACATTTTCCTTTTTTTTTATATATAACTTAGGGAGGTCTAAAGGTTTTTTTGACAATTACTACACTTTCTCTATACTAAATATATAAGATAGTTTTTTAAAAAAACGACCATATTCTGATATATAAGAACTCACTCACAATACATTTTAATTTGTTTCCATTTTGCACATAAAGAAATATTACTAAATATTAGAAACTAAAAAAAAAAAAGATATTTTAATATTACTCACATGTCCCATAACTTGCAATTTACTAATAATATTATTTATAGGATAATCAATACAAGTAGGTAATGATACATTTTTCCAATGTGGTGTAAGAAGCCATTCTATATACTTTTCAGGAAATAAGCATTTTCTTTCCAATAAATTGTATAATCTATCAGAATAACACCTCTCTGAAAAAAATTAGAAATGAAATATTGCATTATAAACTTACTAGAGATTACTTCTTTTAATGCTGGAAATTGATATGTGTTTAATTTTCATAACAATCGAAGGGTTTGCAGCAAAAAAGATGTAGCTCCAAACTAGGGGAATTTCGAAATACATATACTATCATGCAGTTAAAGGGGGTTAAAAAAATCTTCAGATGAAAGAAAGATGTAGCTCCAATCATTAGTTCTCATGTTTTTCAAGAGATGGAGCTGTTTGTGTCAGTTTTTTGCAAAATAGAGGTAGCTTTCTATGGAAGATTCTTCTGTTTAAGAGTGCAAAATATAAAGATGTAATGAAACTAACTTACAAACATGTCCCACAAAATAATATTGTGACCGGTGGTTGGTGGGTCCTAATTAAGATAAGCCTTCTTGTGTTACATTAATTTATTATTAAAACATATAAGGTTACGTTACACACAAACACAAACAGAGAGTGGACAAAAAAAACGTAAACACATAACGATAACAGAGGCTTAACTGACTGTCTCTCTAAGCACTTGCCAGAGGGTGGCGTGTAATGAGTGAATCATAGTGTAGGGGGAAAGAGAGTGCTACAATATACAATTCTACAACCCAACAATGCAGCAAATGAGCTCAACATTATAGTATAATGATTAATAGAAATATATATTTTTTGTTTTTAATTTTGATATTTTACTTTAAATAAAATAATATTATAGTAAATTGCATTTTTATTGTGAAATATTTTTCATAGAAGTAGACAATATTTATTTTGTAGCAAGAAAGAGATAGTCTAACATTCCAACATGTGTCACATCATTTGGAAAAAATATTTTTGAGTGAAAATAATATTGCAATATATAGGTACAATTACGAAGATTGATCAAAAGGAAACTTGTCAAAAAATTTAGAATATGGAATATTTCCAAGGTTTTTATGGCTTTCTGCAAGCTTGAATACTTGGAGCTACTTTCTTTTTACAGCAATCCCTCAATTATTTGAAATTTTGTCTAGCCTTTCATGAGTTTTTAGACACACTGTCCTAACAGATATATACATATTGAGATACAAGCTTTTAGTTTTTCAAAACTGAAAGAAAGAATGCTTAGTTTTCATTATATACACTATTTCTTATTTGAAATTAGATTCATCAAGTTTTGTAAAAAGTAGCACAACTAGAAATATGTCTTTACTTTTTTTCAAATAACAACATTATATATGATTCACAACTAATAATTTAATTGCCAGCTTCAATAAAGATTTGGCATGTATACAGCAGACCCCCCCCCCCTTTCAATGCAGAACTTTATGTTCCTTTTTATATAATGTGTTCTGAAGGGGTAAATTGTGTACTGCTTCCTAAAATATTCATCTCTAAAACTTTCATAGAGTACTTAATAATAAAAGCTCCTAACTAGTAAAAAGTATCATAAATTAATGAATTTCATAAATTTCCATGATTATTTTACATTAAATTTTCTTAATTTAATCATATCTGCAAAATAATTCACATGAAAAGTTGGATTTAAAAAAAAATCTACAAAGGAGAAACATACTAGCCGTATCTTGAAATTGCCCAGGAAAATAATGTTTGGAAATTTAAATATGGATTAAAGAACAAAAGATTTCATGGAAACTTATATAATAACAGCAATAGTTTAGCAAGAATATATAAAGCTCTTTTTTTTTTCTTTTTGGTTCTTTTACTACACAATAATGGATATCACTGAATGTAAGTCACAATTTGACCATCATTTAGGTATGTGAATAAAAATATTTACAAAACTAATTTTAAATAAGGAATAATAACATTTAGCACATTTTTAGACATTAACAATGCATGTATAAGGATCTTCCACAAAACTGACTTGAAATTCTTTAGATCCACTAAAGCAGTCAGTATTAATAATAATTAGTCAGAATTTATTTCACTCACAGGGCTGGCCTTCTCAACAAAGGATCCAGGCTGCAAGAAGACATTTAAGGCCCCAATTCTTAATAAAAAAAAATGAGTATATATATTATTAATGTATGATTTTGTTTTTGCTAATATATCAATTACTTCAAAAAAATTACAATTTTTTACTACTTCTTTTTCGACACTTAATATAGCAAGAGCATTTACACATTCTGAACATATGACTGTCCAAGGATAATTCTTTATTAACTTTAATTTGCTGCAATATGTCTTGTGTGTTTTTACATCTTTCATTCAAAATCAAAACCTGTGGTTAACAAATGTCCTGCATTAAGTTTTCATCTATATCTTAGTTATAAATACAAAATTTTTAGAACATTTCTCTCTCCTCCCTTTTTTTGAAGTTTTTATATCAATGATTAATTTGAAATCGGAAATAATATTTGGTATACTTTTAAATCTATCCCCTATTTGTATAATAATAATGTTACTAAATTGGGTGAAGGCCGGGGTAGCCTGGTTGGTAGAGCGTCAGTCTCGTAACCGAAAGGTCGCGGGTTCTGTCCTCGTCTTGGCCAAAGACCGCCGTGTTGGCTAATGGCAGTTGGGGCACGTTAAATATGTCGAGACTGCAAAGTCTCCCAAGTTCCCATAACAAAACGATAGCTCTGGGGGTACTGAATCAGGGATGAGTCGGTCTCTGATTTGGATCTAAATTCCGACTTACTGATGGATGAATGAGTGTATGAATGAATTCGACCACCCCCTAAAAAGGGTTGTGTCATGAGGGCAGAAGTCGGACTTCTGCCCTCTGGGTGCTCAGGGGTCTTTACCCTCAGAAGCTACTGCACCCCCTTTCCGTGAAAAACACGGACACGACAACAACAACTAAATTGGGTTTTTTATAACTTCGTCTTTTGCTAATTTTAAATATAATCTTTTTTTTTTTTTTTTTTTTTCAAATTCCTTTTGCAAAGATATGTTCTGAACTATTCAAATCACATACTAGCACTTTTGCTTCATTGTAAAATGTTTTAAATTTTGTATTTCAGTTTTAATTTTATTGACTAAATTGAAAGTCAAGTTAAGAGCAATTGATTTGCTTGAAATAGTTTATTGATAGTGTTATTTATGGATGATATAGTAAACCACACTATTAAACATAAAATAAATAGCATTTCTTATATTGCATCCAGTAAACTTTTAACTTTCGATACCGCCGTATTATCAGTACTTGCATCAATAAATACTTCTGGGCATTATAATATTGTTCAAACTGAGTGTATACTCCTTTAACCAAATCTATTCTGGCTTCCCAACAAGTAACCCATAAAAATATAAGAGTAATGTTAAAATGCTATTGCAGAATTACCCATTGTTTTGTAAATGCAGAAAATAAGAATTACAAAATCCCCAATCTTTTTCACAATATATACGGCTGAAGCAGCATCACAAATTAAAGGAGTGAGACAGGCAAAGTACATAAATTACATGTAGGTTTAGAGAAAGTATTCAACTGCACACCTTTATATTTCCCTATCATGTTGCTATCACTGTCATATGTTTGCTCTTTACAATTCATAGTATCTAGATCAAGCTCACTATGCCAGCCCTTCTTCAGTCATACCAGTTATTTCGATCAACCCTATAAACGACTCATTTATAGCTAATATTTATCCATTTGGATACTGTAGTACATGGTTACTTAAATATCGTGTTTAATTTTGTTAAGGATTTCATTTCCTAATGCAGAAATAATTTGTTCTTGCAATCTATTGCTAAATGAAGCCCATTTCTAATTTTAGGATATATTACTTTATTTATATGATCCATTAGTAAAGGGTTGTATTCACTTAATAATTTAATTAAGCAAAAAACTTCCATTATCAGGCATACTTCTTGTAAAATTTCCATTATTAAACATATTCCTCAAAGTAGAAGATTATTATATGTTAAAAATAAAATCACAACCATAATTCTTTGAAATTGTAATTTAAGGTAAGCTATTTCCTTATTTATATTTACTTGATTTATTTTAACAATAGTCAAACATAAATTTGGTTGTTTTAGTAAATCTTCCCAAGCAATAAACAAATAAAAATAATTACTAGAATGGTCAAGATTTTGGATTACAGTAGACAGATTTCTCCAGTTATTATAATCACCTATCAATCATGTAATTTGGGTCATTTCATCTTCTGTATATAACAAACGGTAAACAACAAAAACAAAATAAGGAGTCACATGATTTTGAATAAATTAACCAGCTGCGAGATTTGGTTTTAACAATCTTCAGGATTTTTAATCAAGCTTCAGTTTCAGCATTTTTAGCAAATACTACTTTGTGTTGCACAGGTCTGATCTTAACATAAAACATTCTAAATTTATCACTATTAATACGTGGCAATAAACCAGGATCGTTGACACTCTATTGATCATATTAATTTTCATTTTTCGGTTATATTTGTATAAGTACACAATTCATAACATATTTCACCCTTTTCATTGTAAAAGTGCAGTTTGTGCAGAACATTCTTCTCCAGTTGAAGTTTGAATTGTAACTTCTGAACTTAAAGCAATTTCTTTGTCAGAATCACTTCATAGCCAAGAAAACAAATCTACTTGTGATTTCTTGAAGTTTAATTTTTCTTCTGTGATAATTTTCTTTTTTAAAACCTTGAGGGATTGTTCTTTGGCATGGGCACAGTTATATCTAACAGTATTAAGAATGACTAATTAAACTGTTATGCGTTATATCATACATTGTTACATAGTAGGTGAGATAACAGCCTGTAAATCTACTTATCTTATTTACTTATATTAACAATATTTTGCATACATGTACTAGACTGTAATATATTTATTGTAAATTCCATACATTTATAAATCAGTCTACTGCTCCATTTAAACTTCTTCCATAATACTTTTCATTTCAGTCTTTGTCAGTATAGCAATAATGTAATCTGCATTGTTAAGAATTGAATGGTTAATTTATTTTTCATTTTACTTTTTGTTTAGACAACATAATATAAACAAATATACACTGATGCATACATAAAAAAGTAAAAAGCTGATGATTTATGTCAGTTTGAACCCAGGCTCGGCCTTGACTTCTGGACGTCTCTTGCAGCGAGAAGTCGCGCCACTCTTATCATGACAGAAGGGGATTTCAAATATAAATAAATGAACTTGTTTCCCCTTTTTATTGATATCACTGTCTAATTAGCGGTGTCAGTATATGTTCAGACAGTCATATGGGAGCAAACGTATACTTTCAGTATATGTAAACGCTATTACTATTCAGAACACTAATTTTATATTTAATCTCGGTGGAGGCTCCCCTCTCCGAATCGAGAGGTCCGATGTATAGCAACCTTCCCAAATGGCCGGCTCTGTCCAGACAGCTACAATGTTCTTACAGAATTGTTTTGAATTCTTCTAATTATTAAATTTTTATTAGAAATGGTGAATTAGAGTGAACAAAGTGAATGACTATCAGTAAATTATATCACGAGACACAAAGACAAAAGTCGTATTGATGCATCAAAATGCCCGAGTAAAATCAAGAAAATCAGTGAAATGTACTTACGCAAAAATTCTACGTATATTTCAGTTGATTTATTAGGTTTACTTAAGTACTGTATATATTGAACAATAACATTCAAACACATAGTTTGAAGATCAGTTTCTCGTATAAATATCATTTCTAATCTATGGAAATTTTTATTTTAAATGTTTCTTACTTCGCATTAAAACATTATATGATAAAACAAAGATGTGCGCTTTTCAAATTCTGTTTGTTTTAAAAACATTGATGATGGAATTTGAGAAACTTCAATGTTGTCATCTCAGAGATATTTCTCATCTTTGCAACAAATTTGTATTTCCAGTGCAGTTCCGATTTTCCACTTATTCTTTGAAAATTGCCATTTCGCCGGAAATAAATATTCTTTCATCGTAATTCTAACGAAACAAATAGATAAATGTTTCTTCATCTATTTACTACAGGAATAAAATTCTACTTATTTAAAGTTATTTTTTGGGCGACAGATTATTTGATATTCAACGAATAACCAAATTTTTTTTAAACAATTACTATCGCTGTATCGTTTGCTTTTCGTTGCATCGTCTTTCAATTTTTATTTTAGATTGTCAAATCTGGCATTCAATCAATCAAAACAAAGCCATATGAAATTGTTTGTAATCTGCACATAAAAATTTTAAAACTTGAAAGTTCTTAAATGAGAATATTATTGTCTTACTGTTTGGATTGTGAAAACTTAACGCTTTTGATTTCACTGTTGATCTTTCAAGCAGCTATTTATCAAACATATAATAATATGCTTGTCAAATAAATTTAATAAATATATTTAACCATTAATACTTTTCTGTATAAATGAAAATGTTAATTGTGTGGTAGATCTATAATGAATGTTGGTCTCATGAAGTATCACGGAATATGTATAAAAACAGAGGAAATACTTGGATTGGTAAATAAAGATCTAAACATTATTATGATTTTTTTGAAAATCAGCTTTAATAGTATTTTTATTTTATTACTATTGAAACCATTTCCAAAAGTATTAAAATATTTTTGAAATTTGCAAATTTTTGCGATAAAATATTTTGAAATTACACATTTTCTATCATTGTGTTTGTTACTACTGAGATGATGCTAAATTAAGTTAATTAAATTTTCTATTTCCTTTTAATCGGAGTAATTTGGAAAGTAGCATAAAATTCAGTTATAAATGCTGAGTTTATGAACCACATTTTCTTCGATATAATCAATATTTTTTATTTGTACTTTTTCATATTATATACAAAACAACAACTATGATTGCCATCCCATTATACAAACATTAATATAAAATTTTTTCACTTCCTTGAGCTTGTAAATTTAGTTTGTGCAATCAAGATTCCATAATTGTTTTTATAATATAGTGTATGAAAATTTCTACACACTTTATGGAATATAATAATTAATACATATTAATATTTTAGGATTTATTATTTTTAAGAGTTGAATACTTGAGATTTTACTTATTTACATGAATTTTCTAATTAAACTCTCTTCTATAATATTAAATAACTTATTCATTTTAATGCAAGAAAAATCTTATATTTTCTAAATTTATAAAATATAAGTTTTTCCTAGTTGATACATTTTTGCAGAATATTTCAAAGTTTCTGGAATTCACTTATAACAATTTTTAGCTTGATTTATTTTCTTTTTAAATTATAATTCTACAGTATTTTTAACAACAATAGTTTTTAATACATGTTTTTATTCATTTTCTTGTATAGTTAAACTATATTTAGTTTAACATATTATATTGTTCTGTTCATGCTTGTCATAATACATTAATTTATGGAGTTCTTTTTTTATTTCAAATCTACATCAGGTCTTGTTTATGTTTTTAAATGTTCTTTCAAAACAATTGAACATCACATTTTTGTATTTTGAATCACATTTATTTATTTTAATAAATTTTGAAGTTACACTCATTGAAATGTTTTTCAATGTGCATGAAAGGAGAAATGTTCATGTAAAACTAGTTAATAAAAAAAAAGGTATTCATTTTCTTAATTATTAATTTTACTGAGGCATTGTAAAACTTATTCTCATATATTTCCTCTAATTAATCAAGATCAATAACTGACAAATTTTATACATTTGTTATCCAATACTTTTCCGTTAACCGGGTGCAATAAGAAATCCCCAAATAATTTAGAATTCCTCGAGATTTTTGCCTTTTTCATCATTCATTTTGCTTGGTGACTTGGCTCACGTTTGGTTCACATTGCCGACATTTGCAGCAGGATAATGGAAAAGTACCTGTTATCTTTTTACAGTATCCTACATATATTTTGGAAAATTGTATCTTCCTAAATATAAAATAATATATTATATCTTATATTCTTAAATATATTATACCGGTGCAGCCGAAAAATCTCCAATAATGATGCAACCAATGCCAAACAGAATATCACTGTTGGTAATCTTTTGCCAATACATTTTTAAAGAAAGTTGCACCAAAATGGCAACTGTGTGCTGTCGCCAAAAAGTCAGTTTGTCGAGATTTGTTCCGATATAATGGAAAAGTACCATCACATCTTTAAATAATAATTTTAAACTGATAAACATTTTTTAATCATTGCTCTTACACTTTTCTGTAATTAATTAAAATTCTATTTGATGCCTATTCTGCCTTTTAAACTTTTTAAAAACTTTTAAAATTAATATTAAAGTAAATTAAAAAATTGTTAATATTGATTGTATAATGACCTGTGATATATACTGCATATTTAATTCATATTTCATGTTTTCTTTTTTCATATATTTGTGGAATCTAAGCAAATGATTTGTATATAGCAAGTTTGAAGAGAAATCCAAGATCTCATGTTATTAAGAATTATAAGATTGCATAATCCAGACCCATATTTTTTCCATTATTTATTTCAGCGTGAGAAATAATCTGCATTTAGTGTACTTCTTAAAATAAATAAATTGAGCTTTCTAGAATAAAATGAAATACTAATGAATGTAATTAAAAGAAAGTTCATTTTTGAATTGATTTTGTGAATTACTGTTACTTACTAATACTATAGAATATAAAAATAAGTTATATAACAATTTTTTAAATAATAATTCCTCTTAATAATCTTCCTTCTCTTCATTTGGGCCGTGTTAATTATATTCTCTCTTAAAATAATGGAATTAAAGGATTGATGAGAAGCCTTTTCCAGTTGCTTTTTTATCTATCAGGTATGTTTCAATAATGGCTTCCTGCATGAAAATCCTTGAACATGTATAAAAATACATGGCTTCCTCTGGCCATATTTTGGATTGTTTGAGTTATAACAAAGATGAAGTCTTCCAGGACCTTCAACTGCTTTTGGACTTTTTAGATGTGTTCGTATTCATGGGGATTGTCTAGTCCAGCTAGAAATTTCTGAATTAATAACAACAACAAAGTTCTTAAGGAAAATACTTCTATCTTATATTTTATTTATCAAAAACAAACCACACTAACAAAATGTTTATTAATTTTTTAAAGTTGCAGTTTAAAGCAGTAACAAAAGCATATTTTCTTCTCTTAAGTTAGAGGCATGCTCATAGAGTTACAATGGCAATTTGGTTTTGGTGGTAGATTTAGCAAATTTTGACACTTTCACTGTTAATTATTACCTTTTATTTATTAAAGGATATTTGTAATTATTTTATAAATAATCTTAGCAATGTATGTAGAATAGTTGGAATCAAATAAATTGAAGATGCACTATTGAATTTGTTCTACTGTATATTTCCAAAGATTTTTTCTTCAAAAATTAACCTAAAATTCAAAATTTGTATGTAATGTGAAATTCAAGTTAAAAAAATATATTCTACAACTTACAAATATGCTGCCACTAGAGCAAAGCTGTGTTTGACCAAGTAAAATTGATAATATTTTTCTCCAATTTCAAAAAAAGTAAGACATCAGATATTTATTATGATTAATTCAAAATCTAGCATATTTTTCATCTTTTATTTGCTGTCTTGCATATGATCTGTTGTATTTGTCTTATTTTCTATGCTATTTTTTCTTTCATTTTCTTTTTGATAGATGAACAAAAAGAGAAATTCTTATACATTGAGTTTCAAACTATTTATGAGAAATTCTAACTGCAATGCTGCTTGGTATTTCATTGTTAATGAAGAGAATGCATGTTATCTGCACTTCAAGCAAAAAGCAACTCATTTTGACAAAAGAACTTATTTCAATAAAACTGTTATTTCATCTAAATAAATAATTAAAAAAAACCCTAAGAAACCTACATATTATAGAAATAAAATATGCATGCTATATTATATATGTATATCTCTCAATATTTAGCAATTTTCTCCATTGTGCCTGACCAAAATACTTGCTTACATTGTTTGCAAGATTAGCAGATATATACTTGCTTACATTGTTTGCAAGATTAGCAGATATATACATAAGCCAACCACCTTAGTTTAGCTTTAGAAAAGTTTTGACGATTCTTGATTTTGAAATAAACAGTATTTTAATTCTTTCCTTGTTTATTATTATTATT
This sequence comes from Argiope trifasciata, assembly GCA_026543055.1. Taxonomy (NCBI): domain Eukaryota; kingdom Metazoa; phylum Arthropoda; class Arachnida; order Araneae; family Araneidae; genus Argiope; species Argiope trifasciata. The sequence continues at coordinate 4,845,984 of JAPMOQ010029355.1, read as the reverse complement.
ATTCTAATTATCAGATACCTTTCTTATTTGTGTAATCATACTTTAATCTTTATGAAAAATCTTAAGTTTTAACAAATATTTATGAATGAGTACTTAAGAAGTTTTTTTAATTTGAGAGATTTCTTTATTTCTGATTTTTATTATGACTAAAAGTTCCAACTTTATAGTGGTTTTTTTCTTTGAATGCTTTAAATATTGTAAAAATTTTCTGTTTGCTAAAACATTTTAATTATGTAATAATTAAAAAAAAATCTTTTTTAGGTTTTGAAGAAGCACAAAGAAAAATTAATGCATTAAAAGAAGAGGTGAAAAACAATTTGTTTCTTATTATTATTTTAATTGGAAAAATTTATATTATTTTAAGAATATAATATTTTTTTTTAAACATTAAAAGTGGATCTCAAAGTTTATTTATATAACAAAATGATAAAACTCCTTTATTTAAAAAGGAATGAAAAAATAAATATTCAAATTTTTATTGAAATAAATGTTTTTACCAATTTTTAAGAGTGTTTTAAAAAAGAATAGTCAAAATTATTAAAATATTAATAATCAGAATTAATTTTGACAACTGTTAAGCAATTTTAAAAAATCTGTTATATGCTGAGTTTTAAATGTATTTTTCTTTTTGAGTCACAGTTTTTGCATTTTCAACTTTTAAAGAATTTGTTTGTTTTAAAAATAGTGCCCAATAGTGTTCTCATGTCTAAAGTTGTTAATAAGTAAATTGAAAATCTTTTTTTCTTCATTAAATTATTTCAGTATTAGTTTATTATTGTAAATATATTTTAATATATTTTAAATTATTTTAGTATCTTTTCATTGCTATTAAGCTTAGCTAAGTTTATTCTATTTAATATAACAAAAACATAGTTTCTGTTGATAAAAAACTTATATCATGCTTTACTAAAAGTTACCATAAAATCTTAACCTATAACACTAAAAGATATATATATATATATATATTGTTTCCTACAGGTTGAAATTGCCGAGAAAAAACTATCGTTTGCCAAGAAATCACTCACGTTTGAAAATAAACCATCCTTTGATGTTTCTTTAAAAACAGAGCATTCTGGAGTTTTAAATCCAAAAGTTTCTCAAAATTTTACTAAGGTATTTCTGTAATTTTGCTTAGAAGAAGTAAAATGTTTATTATTTTATATTGCTTTGTTTTTTTATATTATTATAATTATCTTTTTAGTTATAATAATTTTCATTGTAAATTCATAATTTAATTTTGTATTTTATAATCTGAGCAGCACAAGATACTCAAAAGTTTTCTGATTATGCAATATTTTTTAAATTAAATTATTTATTCAATATTTATTATTTTTTAAGTGATTTTATGAGCTTACTGATTACAAAATTCTTGAATAATTAATATCTTTTTATTTCTTTTTAGTTTTATTTTTTTATTCCTTGTTCTTTGCACCAATTTCAGGTAGCTTTGATATTTATTTGTACCATGTGTAATTTATTATAAGAATTGATTATGGTTTTTAAAAAAAGATTGAAATAATATAAGTTAAAGAATAAGCTAATAAAAATAGTTAACTAAAGTATGAAGCTGGAAAATAATAAAATTACATTAAAAAAGTCTTTAGTTTCTTATATTTATGCATATTTCTCAATATATGTAATATTATTTGATTTTGCATCCTGTACAGAAATATGAAACTGTTTTTGTTACTCTTAATTGTAAGTTTCTGTATTTTCAATTTAATAAATTTTTTAAATGGTTATTTTTATTTATTTATTTGCAGAAAAGTGGTACTAAAAAGTTACCTTTTGAGAAGCATGTTAGAAAAAAAAGAAAGTATTCACGTAAGGCTATTTTATGTGTACTTATTTTTTGAACAGTATTTTTTAAAGATTCATTGTGCACCTTTCTTCAATATAATATTATATACCATTAATATCAAAATACTAAAAATGAATAATTAAGATTCTTATTTATACTAAATATTATTGCAAAAATATGCCTTATATATATATATATATATTATATTTAATTTAGATAGTTATGTTTTACGTATGTAATTGATTTTAATTTGATTTTATTTTATTTGAATGTAATAATACTGAATAATATGCAATATTGTTAATACAAAATAATAAATTATTAGGAGAACCATTTTTTAAAATAGGAAGCATGAAGCAAAAGTAATGTAACACAACTTTTTCAATTCATGATGCTTGCTAAAAAACAAAATGTAAACTCAGAAATGTTCATTGGTCATCCAACCTTATTCTGCCATTCATTATGTATCAAAAAATTTACCATTTTAGATGCAGTAAATATATTTAAGCCATCCTGATTCACTTGAAGGAATATAGTAAAAATTGAATTATCAAAATGTGTCAAAAGCAATTCTTGGGAATTACGTTTGAATTCTAAAGGCCATCACTGACCTCTGTAAAATTCCATTTGAAAGGGGCATGTTCTGTCGTTAACAAATGACGCAACCCCACACTGTTATTAGACCACCAGAATAATAACAATCAGACACTTGCCATTTCAAAATCTTAGATATTCTCCTACTACCTGGGAGCAAGGCAATACATTGATTGCAATGCAAGTGCAATAACTAAAAGAGTTTGTTCTTCTTCTTCTTCTGCTTTTTTTTTTGCTTAAGTATTTATAATGGGTTGGTTACATATTTGGAGTTGTACTATAAAACTTCTGATGACAAGACATTCTTGATGTCATAATAGATTCTACAAAAAGAAAATATATGGGTAGATAATTTAATATCTTTTGTTAATGGTTTGCCAGATCGTTCCAATTCTTTCTTATTTATTTTAATAATGATAGTAGCGATTTTATATTTGGAAACTTAAAAGTTTCTTTAAAATTATAATCTATATTCTATTGTTAATTATTACTACATGCATGTCCAACTTTTTATAATTATAGCTATTGTAATTTGGCTATTATGGCATTGATAAGTAACTATCAATAAGATACAAAGTTTTAGTTTTACAGTTTGAAAATTACTGTAAATGATTTAAATTGATTGTCAGAAAAATTATTGCAAACCATGAAGATGATTTGCAATTGCTTTTTAACTATAAAAATATTGTATTTTTTGAAATTATATTTTACTGATGTTTTTGTACATGTTGTTCATTTATATATTGAATACATTTTTTAAAATGATGTTTTGAAAATGATTCATTTAATTTAGAATCAATAAATTTTAAATATATTTTAATGTTTACTGGTGCAGCTCTCTCACATTTTTTAATTTCTTGTTTTTTAGAAACTGATAAATCTGTGAATACTTCAAATGATATATTGGATTCTCTTCAATCTACATCATCCAAATCTCTCTCCGTACACTCACGAGATATTAAGGAGACACTGGTCAAATCACTGATAGGCAGCACCTCTTCACACCTCCTTTCTGCTGAAACTTCAGACTTTTTATTTAATCCTAAACATAAAGTTACATCTTCAGAGAGAACATCATCATTGATAGCAGATACATACAAAAATGCTGATGCTGAACTATCCAACATTATTTTTAGGTGAGATATCTCATTTTGTTTTTATACAATTAGCTTATAAAGTTTATATATTAAAAGAGGGAATAGGAAGGAACAGAGCCTATCATAGGAAAATTAAGTAATATTTTATTAATAGATATCTGAAGTTGCTAGCTGTATTTAAATACAAATAAATTATATCATAAAGATGAACTATTTTTAGAAAGCTAAAATCTTTTTAAATAAATAATACATATGTTTTACATATTTGTAAAAAATATAAACTATGAAGAAGAATTATATAAAAACAAAATTTCTAGATCTATGTAAAGACAATGCAACATTGATATTGTTTTCATTATTTTTTATACACAAAAATTGTACCTGATAGTAGAACAAAATCAGAGACTGACAAGTTTAAAACATAATCAGATATAAATATTGCTCTGGGAATATTAACGCTTATTGTAATCAAAAATTCAAGGTGTTAAAGAGGTTGTGTTGAAATCTGAAGATGATGTATCGCATCTGATTATTATGTTTTATATTGTTGTGTAGAATTTAAAATCCAAAATTCAATGTGTGTGGTGAATTTAGTGTATAGTGAAATATACCAATAATTCCTCAATAACAAAGAAGTATGTTTTTTCTTATCCAAAAAGATAAATTCAAAGGGAATAAAACAAAACTGAAGTATATACAGGGGTGAAATTTACAATAAACAGTGGCACACAAACAACAAATTGATAGTAAACAACTGGAGTAATGCAGAGCTCTGAAAAGGAATTTTACTACTTTCTCTTATCTCTGCTACTCTTGACTACATTACTCATTGAATAACTTAATACAATGTGTTGTTCAGTACACATCTCATTGCCTTCTCAATATTTGACTGACGCCAGCTGTGTCTCCGAACTTCTTCTGAATCTATGATTGGCAAAGAATGTTTTAGAAAGATTGTCATAATTCCCATCTCTAATGATCTATTGCCAAAATTTGTGTGGATTCTGGAATCTTCTACTTTGTTGCAAGTCCAGGTTCATTGATACAACATCTGTTCAGATTCGAACAGAGTTATTGAAAACTTCTTAACTGTGATTGTATTAACTGCTTTGGAAAGTAACATCATAAATTTGTGACTATAGTATGTGTTCCAAATATGTGTTTTTATTATCTTTTTGTGTTTTTTGATAAATCAGAGGTTCTTTCTCACTTTTACATGTAACAATTTATAAGAGTTTATTTTTTTATCATGTTTAATAACCATATAGTAATATGGTTGTTAAACATAAATTGATATTTAAAAAAAAAAAAAAAAACTATCATCAAAATTTTGTTTTAGAAATGAATCTACCAAAATAGAAGATTCATCAAAGGTAAGTTTCACATCATGGGAAGAAGAATTTTTAAAAAGAGAAATGGATCTTGGTAGTACAGAAGTTGAATCCAGCCATCATGAAGTATCTGATACCGGCAATGCAGTTGAAGGTATTCATTGGTCACCTGTGATAAGTGGTTCCAAAGTGCACAATTTGAAACCAAAACGGATCATACATGGTAAGAATTCTTGCTAAATATATATAAAAAAAAAAAAAAAATGAAAATGATTTTTTATATTTTAAATGTTTTGTTTTGTAGAAGATAATTGTGCTTTTACTAGAATTTTAAAAATTTTAATAAGATTTTATTCATTTTAATGCTCATTATTTTTAACTTCTTCATGATTTATTATTTCATTGTTATAAAATCTTTCTATTTAATTTGAAAATGTTTAAAATCTCCCAAAAATTTTAAAGAATCTTTGAACTTTATTTTATTAACAAAGAAATATGTGTTTGATGGTAAGCATGTATAGAGTCAGCCTTCTCTATGAAGGGGCTTAGGTGCAAGAAACCAGTTGGGGCCCTAAATCTTTACCTAAGTTAAAAAATAAATAAATAAAATGTCTTGTGATAAATTTGACTTAATTAGCAAATTGCATTTATCTATTTAGAAAGAGATCCACCCATTGACAACTAGGGTATAACTTGAAATTTATTTAAACATGATTACATCTCGTAACCAGAACGAGAAATAAAAACACATTTATTGAAGGATGCTTATCTACTAGGAATACACACAGCGACAAATAACATCTCAAAATCCTATCTGCAACATTTGACTTCTTATTTATATGTGCGATGATCAACAAAAATTTCTTCTTCAATGATATGCTAATAAGTCATCTTATTAGCATATCATCATAACACCCATCGCACTCCTCAAATGGCTGGCCATGAGCATGCAGCTATATTAAGCATAGCATATTTTCAATAGTTTATTCAATCTTCACTTATAATAAAGGTGAATGTATGTGCATGCTAATCTCTACAGGCCAGGTAATTGAACCTGCAACTACCTAATTTTGCACATATGTTTGTCTTGGAGGGTAAAAATAAGCACATTAGAGCAATTTTAAGTTAGAATTTTATAGTCAGACCCTAACATTTAACAAATTCATTTAAATCGAAAATTTTATTTGTTAAATTGGGGAATATTAGTAATATTGCAAAGAAAAAAAAAAGATTTCTACATTTTTTTCTAAGGAGCATTTCTATAATCAACTGCACACAATAATATCTGTAATTAAAAATTGTGCAATTTTTATTCACCTAAAATTGCAGCAAAAATTTATGCACTTGTTAAATCAAGGTTTTAAAGTTTGTACTAAGTAATGTTTGGCAATTTCCTTAAATAATGACTCCAAAACTTCTTTGGGCCGCGGTGGCCTGGTGGTAAGGTCTCGGCTTCGGAACCGGAGGGTTGCAGATTCGAGACTCGATTCCACCGAAGAACCGTCGTGTGAGGGTGTCTGTTGCATGTTAAATCTGTCAGGCCAAATGTCCTCCCGCTGGTGTGGCGTAGTGTGGAGAGGGGGGTGTCAGTTCAGATGTCGTCCTCGTCATCTGACTGTGGTTCAAAATGATGAGGTCCATCCCAAAATAGCCCTCGTGTTGCTTTCAAACGGGACGTTAATATAACTAAATTAAACCAAAACTTCTTTTTCAACTTTATGAAGGAAAATTTTGCTCTATTTACCAAATATGTTTACCATTTACATCTTGCTACATTAGATATGCTTTCATAGTTCCTAAAATATGGAAAGCTTCAGAAAAAGTAACAGTTTTAATGGAGATTTCATGATATCTTTTCTTAAAATGATCAAGCCATTGGAAGCTGAAGATTCTTTTTCTCTATGCTTTTCTATAAATTGAAGTGCCTTTTTTTATTTCAGGCCACTAATGGTTGTTTTTTTGACAAGAATTATGTTGGACCATTCCAATAGGTCTATGTTCAATTTTTATCATTTGTAATTGATGTCAATATGGACATATCAAATCATTTTGTTAAAGCATTGTAACATTATTGTCAAATTCACATAAAATATTATGCTATTCATTCGATGGAAAATCTTTTGATTCTCACTGTTTGCCATGCTTAATGTTGTTTTAAAAAATAAAATATTCTGCTAAATTGAACGGACAATGCACCTCTATTCTCTGCATCATGGAATAGAGAGAGATAGCTTTTTAGCAATTTCTCTCCTTCCTCATCAGCAAGGATTTATTCATTAATATTCTGCACCAAACAATATGGATACTGTAGTCATTTGAATAACAATCCAATATTTTTTTTTTGTGCAAAATAACTGCAACAAAAATTATTTTTATGGTTGGTGACATAAACGTTGATTTAGGATTTATTGTTTATTAAATAAAGATTTCTGCCTTCATTTTAATTTGAGAGATAAAGGAAAAAATTTTAATCACAAAATTTGGTTATTGGATATTCACTAAATCATAGTCAACCACAATTCAAAATCAAGCTGCAAGTATGTTTTCCGACAATAATTTTCAAACAGATTAATGCAGAAAACTAATTTTTACATTGTTCCAAAATTTAAAAGTTTTTTTTTATTTATATGTAAAATTTCTGAATTCTATTAATTAAAAAAATATGTTCCTTACATTTCTTATAGTAGATTATATTGTTTCCCTGAAATTTAAGCCATTTTCATTGTTTTATCAAATATTTCATCCGTCATTGACCTTTATTCTACTATTATTAAAAGTTGATTTTTTTAAAACTCTGTGTAGTTTACGAGATAGATGGAAAAGTCATATTACAAATTTATAAGATGAATTAACCACATATTTGTGTTTATAATTAAACTTTAATGTCCTAGGACCAATCCTCATGTACACAATGAACAAACATATACAAGACAATTAAAATAGCATGACTTTAATATCTGACAGTTTGAAATAATCATGAATGTGAAAGTTATATTTAAATAATTTAACTGAAATTTAACATCCATATACTGTAACAACTAATAATTCATAAATTAAATTATTATATTGCCTATATACTCTTATTTAAATTTCTTTTTTTACAATCCTTAATTACTTCCTGTATAAAAGAATATTGAAGGGATATTAAAGTGAATTTTCCTATCCAATACTTTAAATTTCATTCCTACTTGTATATTGATCATTTTAGAATCATCAATTAATTGTGATTTATGGTTATCTTCAAGTTTGTTTCCTGTAGTTTTAATGATATACCTATATTAGGCATGAAAATAAAGATTTTTTTTCTATTTATTTAATTAGGTACTTGTTTTATTACTTGATTCAAGTAATAACTTGTTGATATATAAATCAATAAATTAGTATTACTGTTATTATATGAAATATTTATTTTACATTTGTGATTTTAAGCTGATTTTATTCATCTTCTGATTGAACTCAAAATTATGAATTATATATTTATATGCTATCATTTTATTTAGGCCACATGAAAACACTGCAAGAAATCATTAATCGACAAAAGAAATTTCATGAAAAAATTCAAGCAAAATCCGACTTAGATGGCATATCTAGTTCAAATTATAGAAAGAAGCAAATTTTAAATGATTATGGAAGCAGTGATGCAGAAAAACATGATGAAGATATGAAAATTTCTGAAAAGATTAATGATGGTATTGATGCAACTATACCAATCAGGCTTCCACCCACAAGAAAGAAATGTTTGGTTACTAATTTGCCTAAATATAGGGGTTTTAATGTGCCTGGTATCCCATCAGGCAAAAAGAATTTCAAATATTCTAAATCATATAATGTGAAAGGTGATTTTTATACTTGTTATTTTTATTTGAAAGTAAATTAACATTTAATTTGTATTGAAAAAAGTTGTTTTTTTTAACTTCACAGAATTATTTTCTATTCAAAGTATCGGACGTTTATCAAGACAATTTTTCTTTTCTGTTATTAAAGAGAAAATATTCCAAAATACTATTTTGCTTGTTTTCTCTAAAGCAACATTTTTAAAACAGAAACTCCTTATTTCAGTATTTATGTTTTTAAAAATATTTCTGATGACCAAATTCCTTTCATAGTATAAGGCAATTTGGATGAAGAAAATTTCTACAATAAGTGAGATTTTAAAATAATGAAATTTGTTTATTTAATTATTTCATATACATATATTTTAATAATTTCATTTTACTGGATCATTCAAATATACTAAAGTTTACCTTTATTATAATTCTTTTACCGAAATAACATTATTCTCTAGTATTTAATCAATTAATATTTTGAGACATTTTTATAAGAAACAATTATTGGCAAAAATCTCATTGAGTTTAAATTATTTATTCTTTAGATTCATCAAAAATTTATGTAGCTCTCAAACTTTATAGCTAAAAAGTATTTAGATTTGAAAAATTCAGTTATCACCTATAAATGCAGCCATATTTTATATTTTCAAATTACATCATTATGTAGTTTGAAAGAATAATGCTGGTATATTTTTATATAATTTTCAAAAACTTTGCTAAATCATTTTTTTTTCAGAACTAAAATAAATTTTATTAGGATGATAATTTTGTTTAAAATTAAAAAAAAATAAATCAGTTTTAATGCATTGTTAAAATATCCAAAATAAAAAAAAACTTTTACAATTATGCAAACTAATTTCTAACCACTTCTTTATTTATATTAGTAGTAATTTTACAAATATGATAAGTATTTTTTAATGAAATTATTTTATTTGTTGGAATAAGTAAATATTTTATAATGATTAGAAAATGTTTTTCATGAAAAAAAGTCTTTTTTCCCTGTTCCAAATTCATTTGCATTGTTTTTCCTGGAATTTCTTAATTTTCCTTACCCATACAGTTTAATTTAAAATCAAAACTCTACTCTGACAATGACAAAGTTTTACAATAAAATGTTTTATCTATTATTGTATACTAAACTAAACTATTCCATTTGTTTTCATGTTAGAAAATAAAAGTCCTGCTATGAAAAGAATCAAGAAAAATGTTTTAGACAAAAAAGAGAGTAAGTATTATATCAGATTTTTGGCTCATTTAAATACATAATTTCTCTTGATTTAATATATTAATTTTCTGTAATGAGCTTTTATCAGGATGTTTTTAAATTAACTGAAATATAAAAGACTTTTAGTAAGTAAATTTTATTTTCAAATTTTGCACATGATATGCTGTATTGAAAAGTAATGATTATATATTCTTTATTCTGTGTTTATTTTTAACAATAATTTGTTTGTTTATTTCCTGAAATTAAACATTTCATATTAGAGTCTAATATGAAATTTTAGAGTCTAATAATTAGACTATTAACGATGACAGTATATATTACAATTAATAATTTTTTGTAATAATTTTATAGAATATATTTTTATACACACATTTTTATTTAGCTATGGATTTGCAAAACTACAGAAAGTCGTAAATCAATATGTATTAATATTATAATCTGAAATTTACACACACACACACATATATATATATATATATATTGATGTTTATTATATAATAGGAATCTATGTTAACTTCTGTATCAACTAAAGCTATAAATCCTAATTATATAAAATTTAAAAATTGATAATTTTATTTTTTTAATGAGCAAGTTTAAACCATACTTGTTATTTTTAATTTTCTTTTGTTTTTATTGATACATTTCATGTTATCATTAAACGTTTTGTATTCTGTAAAGTGAAACCAAAAAGTCATGTATTATAAGAATATGCAACATAGAAAAATTTTAATTAGGGCAAATTTATTTACTGAAGTTTCCTATGTAAATATATTTCTTATTTTGGAATGTTTGTAATGCATATTCATATAACTAATGATTTAACTGCATTATGTAGGAGTCTGCTATATTTAACAACACGTGAAAAGACTTTGAACAGAAAATTAATATAATCTATCTTCAGTGAATTTCTACTTGATTTTTCTTATAAGTGCCCCCCTCCCGGGTTTTTTTATTATTATATCTCATTTTAATTATGATTACTTTATTCTAGGTATTTCAGCTCCTGTCCTAAAGAAAAATAAGCAAACTGTTCATAAAAGTAATGAAGATAATTTTGAAAAGCAAACTGTTCATAAAAGTAATGAAGATAATTTTGAAAAAGAAACTGCTCATAAAAACAGTGAAGATAATTCTAAAACCAAACAACTTCATGAACGAAAAGCTTCTGATAATTCAGTTTCAAGCTCTAAAAAATCTAGTACTGTTGACAGTAGTAGTTCTGCCAAACCAGAAGAAGCAAGCCAATCAAAAAGTGGTGCCGTCCTAAAAGCTTGTATGTAATTTTAATATAACTTTTCTTAAAAATAAGCTTTTTATTCAATTTTTCTCTAACTATGAAAATATTGTGCTACTTGTATAAAAAGTTTGTGTATTTAATTTAGGGTATTTATGTAAAATAGGCATAATATATATTTATTAATAAAAGTGTCTGCTTAAGATATTTTAGTATAATAAAGCATTTTCTAAGAATGGCCAGATATTACTGTACAGCTTAAATTGGTTAGGATTTTAAACTGTCAGTTACTATAGTTCAAAGGAGATAATTATAATAATTTATGTAAGTCTTTAAAATATTATATATTTATTTATTATTTTATATTTGAGTATTTATATTGCACTATTTATTTGCAATCCATGCATAAATCTTATATTTATGAAAATGCAAGCTATTCATATTATTTTCTTTGGATAAAAGATGTTATATTAAAAGTTTTTTTTTTTAATTATTACATTTCTATACACACTTGCATTTTATAATTTCCTGCTTTAGCAATTGGTCTTGATTATAAAGCAATTTATGTTTCTAATAATATAATCTCGTATGTTAATGAGTGAAGTAAAGTAATAATAATAATAATCTCATCAGATTTGATTGCATATGGAATATGAATCTTTAAGAAATATACTTTTGTTTAAATTTTTTTATTTTAAAAGGAAGTATATTTATAAAGTAGTTTATTTGATTTATAAACCAATAGACATTTTTTAGGTAATTTTAAAATATTGTAACAGTTTGTCTATAGTAAAAATTATAGAATTTTCTAGTGTTTTAAAACAGAATCAGTATTGATTTACTAATGTTTTTTGAAGTAGATTTTATAGTTTTTTGCTGTTGCTGAAATTTTAGAGATAATCTGTAATTATTCTGTGCTAATGATACAAAGTAGACATAATGTCCTTTTTGCGATGTTATTATTCCATAAATGGCAGAAATTACATATATTTCAAATTGTTTCAGTATTAAAACTGATAATGCAATTTTATCAAAAGTATTCTGTGAAATAAAAAGTTTATTGAGCTGTAATTCTGCTAAAAAATGTTTGAGATAGAAACATTTTGAATATTTTCACAGACAATTTTATTAATTTCTCTTTTAATAAGTTTGTAAATTTATGTTTTTAAATGCAGTTTTTGTTTAGGGAATTTCCAATGAGAACTTAAAATTTCTTATGTCTCTATATTCCACAATAGTTTAATTTATTTAATAATTGATCTACATTTTAATTTTTTTAATGATTCTGGAAGTTTTAAGACAATTTTTTTTAGAATTCATTTTGGCTATTTTATTGCATATGCTAGATTTTCAATAATTTTAAACTGATACATTTAATTATTGTTTATTCTAATATATATATTTTTTAATGTATGGATGAGTATTGTGCTAAAAATAATATTTGTATTTTTATTAAAAAAAATCATCAACTTTTAATGCTTTGTTATAGGTATTGACATGCAGAAGTGGCTGCCTTTGTTAAGTTTATGACTAATATTTGGATATTTTTCATAATATTAACCAGCATACAGTGCTGTTGTAAAATCCCATTAATTCTACAAAAACATAGAAAATGTGTAGTATAAGATTTATATAATTCCATTTCTGAGTTTTAGATATAATGCAGCTTATTTGTAATTGTGAATACCTATTTATGTACCATCATTCTTTTAGCAAATAATAGTATACTATTGGTATTTATATGACATTTTAAGGAGCATTGCTGGCATAACATAAATGATTGTTTTCAGAACAGAATCTTCCAGTTTTCTAGTGGTATAATGTATATATATATAAAACTTATCAGAAACAAATTTATTTTAGCTGATATGAAACAAGAAGACAAGAAAAACATTGCTTCTACTGTCATAGACATGAGCTCAGATAGTGAACATGAACTTCTTTCTGACAAATCAGAAGAAAATCAAATTCCAAAACAGCCTGTTCTTCCCAAAAGTGTTAAAAGAAAAGCTAGAAATATTGCTGGTATGCATTTTCATAATTTGGTCCATAATATTAAAATGTGATGTATTTTAAGTTTTATTGATTTATTACTGTTATGAAATTAATAATTATGTTCCTGCTTAAATCTTCAATGATATTACGATTTAAAGCGGGGGAAATAAAAGGGAAAGGGGGGGAGAGAAGGAAAAACACTTGAATATTAGTTTTATTTCCAAATATAAAGATGTTGCTAGGAATTTCAAATAGTTGTTGTATCTTCATTTTTTCTGATTCAGTTTTGACATTGATGGTGCTTAATTATATTTAATTAAGCAAATTAAATTTTGTTAATTCGTTCAATTAAGAGATTTTTTTTTTTTTTTTTTCAAAAATTACTACTGTTAAAAAAATGTTTATTTAGAAAAGTTCACAAATCATTTTTTTTTGTTTTAAAATTGTATCCATTTTTTTAAATGTTTGTTGCTAGGTTTTTTTTGATGATATACAGGGTGATTATAATTAATCTTCCCCTGCAAATAGCTTCCTACATTGCAAATGGTTGAATGGATTTCAACGAAATTTAGTGTATAGGTGCACTTACAGAATTTCAAATAAAAAAATTTAGCTCCAAAATGTCCATTAGAGAGTGTCTTTTCCAAAAAAAACATTAAATTTAGCACAATAAATAACCAAAACTGTATACAGAAACAATGTTAACAATGCAGAACAAGAATTGTGAGTAATAAAATGTAAAACATGAAAAGGCTGTTAGTTCTAGGAGAAAACAAATGTTGAGACTTGCAAATTTATGAAGTAGAGGCAGCTTTAAGCAAAGCAGGTTAGGGTATGAAACATTTGTAGATGTTCTCATGTTTTATATCTGTGCAATTTCTGATTATGGGGTATCTTAAGAAGTCTGGAGTTTAGTGTAGGTATTGTGACATTGATTGACTTAAAGAACTCCATAACACTTCATGTGTGAAGCATCACAATTAATCAGGTACAATTTGCTGTTAAACACCCTGTTCATCGATGTCATTTTGCAGGTGAATGAGAGTGGTCACATCAAGTACCTTTTCTGACGTCACCCTGGATGTGATTAACAACTACTCCTCTTATGCAATTTATCCTAATCTCTCTTTTTTTTCTGCAATGTGAACTTTCTTTTTTTTTTCCCTCAAACAGTGCACTGTTATTTTTACCTTATATTTACTTAATATAGTTCAATGACAAATATTGAATCTGTATTCCATTTTGGCCATTTATTGTCTTAATATGCATGTTCATGTATGCGTATGAGAAAGAGAGGGATCATTTTAGTTTATCCATGTTCTAACAAGAATATTTTCTAATTACTCTAATAATTTTCTAATTTCTAAAGCCCTTGCAACTGAGTTGCATGGGCTTTTATTTTTCTACACTGAAGACTTTTAACAAGTGTGAAACCAAAATACTATGTCAGTAAACTCCTTTCTGAAATTATAGTATATAAATTCAAAATACTCGTTGACACTTTTTTCCCCCTTCCCCTAACTGCTTTCCTGTTGACATGTTGTACTGCTCTAGTTATGACTCTTAATAAGAAATCTTCATTATAGATAGAAATTGAACTATTTCTGTAAAACATTGCAAAAAAAAATATTAAATAATTCCACATCTACTTGTCCTTAAATCAAAGAATATACATATTAATGTACATTTAAAATAAATTAACCCATTTGATCGGATCTCAGAAAATTTTTGTTGAATATGTAATAAGAATTTAATTCTCTTAATGGCTTAAATTATTACATAATTTTTATAGAAGAAAAGATGGTTCCTTCTCCAAAAATAAGGCATTATGATCCTCAGACTGTTAGAGATTACATTAAGAAGAAGAAAGCTGAAAGAAGAAAAAGGCATTTAGAAGAGCGTAAAAAATCTTTCCAAGAAGCTCAAAGAAAAAAGGAAAGTCTTCAAAAATTATATGAATTTCAAAAGCAGAAAATATTATCTGCTTTTAAAAGTTCATCGCCCACAAAGGTAGAATGTGAAATTAAATTTTTAAATGTATTGTACTTTAACCTTTTATTTCTTGAATTATTTTACCAACAGTTTTTCTACTTTTTTTGCATGGGTAATTAAGTCTCTTTGCAGAATATACATATTAATGTATATTTAAACCCAAGGAATCCAAGAACAAAATTTAAAATATTTATAATTTCTATTTTTAGCTTATATTAACTACTTGCTATCTGGGTTACATTCTCTTTCTTTTGAATACCATCAGAAAAAGTAGCCATATTATGAAGATATAATGCAGATTTAAATAGTATTTTTAAGTACCGTTAGTAAATAAAGGGTTAATGATATTAACGAATTTCTTAAAATTGGAACAAATGCTAAAGAATTGTTAGTAACATTATTGTTCAACTAAGTGTTCGCTATGTAAATGTAAAATGTTAGAAAAAAAGTGCGTTCAGTTTAAACTGTAAAGTGATAATAAAGTATTAACATCTTAATTTAAAGAATTTTACAAGTTGCATGCCAAGCTAGGACAATTAAAACTACCAATTGCTATTTGTAATTATAAATTTGTATAATGCTGCTATTGTCTCTTTTCAAATTAGACTTAACTTAGAAATTTTGATTCTGAATAAGAATTCACTCATTGTATCAAACATTAGTTGTTACTTTTTCCTAGTTGTGATGATAGTCTAATGACACTACAATCATCTACCAAAGGATGCATAAGGTTCAAAGAGTGGTTCAAAAATATGTATAGTAGTATATAAAGTAACCTTTTTTTATATTAGCTTTTAGAGAAATAAAGTTGATGTTTTTGACTTAAAATATCATATTTCTTTTATATGATTCAGAAATTTCTCAATTTTTATTTTTCATCATGCAATCAATAATAATTTCAATTACAATAAAAGAAACAACAACAGCAATGCAGGAATAGCACTGAACCATGCAAATTAGTTAAATAGAAGTTTTTATTATTCCTCTTGTCCTATATGTCCTCTTAGATGCCAATAACATTCTTCAAATACATAAAATTTAAATATATGTTAATGTTCAATAGATTCTTTGAAGATATGTATCAACTAAATCTTGTGTTAGATAAATATCAAGCTTTTTTGATTGAAAAAGAACATTTTATTATTTCAGTTTTAATAATAATTAATCATTGTTTTCCCCCCTAAAGTTTGTGGCTTAAAATAAAATTTTTACATTTCTATTTCACTTTCTTATTTTCTAGGTTGTTAAAAAACAAAGAGAATCTACTAGCCAAGAGGTTAAACAGTCATCTTTAGATACATACCCATTAACTGATTTGAAAAAGGCACAGGCAGATGAAATTGTTCTATCTAAGGATTCAAAACAAACAATTACAAAACCTTTAATAGATACAGCAAATAATTTCATACCCAAAGAATCATTGGGTACACAAACTAGTGAAAATCATTCTGAAAGTGAAAAATTATCTAAGAGAATTTCACCTGTTTCTCAACATGTAACTGATATGATAGAGCAGAAAAATGCTATCACTTCGAATTCTGAAACATCTATGAAGAAAGATCATCTTGCCAAAGATAACCATTTATTTCCTAAAGTTGACAAAAATCCTTCTCTTCAGCTGGAGCTGCCTTCTACAACATTTTATAAAGAAAATGAAAACCTGACGAGTTATTTATCAACTATAAGTACTCCAAGCCAATTAAGTGAATTGGATGATGTGCAAAAAGTATTTTCTGAATCACTGAAATATGATAAAATTGTTATTCCTACAGGTGAGATATTTTATATAAATGAATGAATATCAATTGCATACTTCATATGCATTTAATTAAAGATCTGTTTTTGTTTATTGATTTTCAGTATGCAATTTGAAAGAGTAATTTCTTTGTAATTATTTTAATTTTTAGTGCATTTAAAAACAAATTATTTTATAAATTTTATGTGAATAGCCATATTGGTAAAAGCATATTAAGGGAACTTTTTGATTTCTTAATTAAAATTTTCAATAAAAATTTCAATTGATAATTTTTTTAATTTTTGTTTGGAAATTTTTTTAGATTAAAATTACTTTTAAAATCACACATATATATTTCCAAAATATAGGGTGATTTATAATGAAAAATATCGCTTTTATGTGCTATAAATCAAGAACAATGCAACGTAATATATGTCACCTGTAACAGAATTGTTTATTTTAAGTTTTATTACAGATATTTGCAGATGTTTTATATGTAACCCTTTAGAAGGGGCTGTTCATTTTATTTCTGCACACTGCATAGAACAAATTTACTTTAGAGGAATCTTGTAAGTGTTGCATTATGAATTTGTGATTCTTTCTTCCCAAAAAGGAGCATTGTGCTCATGTTCCTTCCCACTGTTATGAAATGTGGCTTCGTCAATAAAAACTAATTGATCAGAAAAATCATCATTTTGAAAACGAAACTGCTTATCAGCACAAAAATCAAAGAGCTTTTGTTGTCAAAGTCATTCAAATTTTGCAATATTTACACATCATATCTAATCATTTCCACCTTTTTTCTCAAAATTCTTTAGATGGTGGACTGAGAAATCTGAATTTAACGACTCACCCTCTCTATTGATTTTTCCAGGCTTTGTTGAAGAACAAATTCTTGGGATACAGTTAGTTGTCCAAGACTTTGTACAAACAGCCTGTAGTTTAAAATGTTTCATGCCATTGATAGATGAATTTTTTTTAAAAAATTGGCGCTCCTTTTCCGAATTGATAAAAAATGCCTTGCTAAACAGTTACAAATTCTGTTTTACTAAATTGAAGAACTCAAAAGGCCTTCTCCACCGCAGATGCTGCCAATTTGATTGAGTTGATACGTGCACATGTTATTACTTATGGGACTTGTGTTCAGGACAGGGCACAAACTTTAAGACTAAATCTACCTTGTGATTCACCAAGGTGGTTCATGTCTTTTGCTGTCATCGTGTTACAGTATCTGGGAAATGTATATTTCTTTATGAATCACTTTTTATAACGAACTAATATGCATTTTCTAGAAACAATAGTGCAGAGTGGGAAAGGAATTTCCCTATTGATGAAATATGGTATTCAGTCCAGTTTCAGTATTTAAGAAGGCTCATGAAGAAATTATGGGAGTGATTCGGGATTTTCAAAGAAAAAAAATTCTAATTTATTTTAAACTCTGGACAACTTAATATGAAAAAGATATATGTGGATGCAAAAAATAAAATATGTTTTAAAAAATGTAATAACATTACAAATTCAATAATTAATATTTTGTAATTATTTAATAAACAGGCAATTAAATATTAAACATATTATTAATTCTTTATGAACTGAGCTTGAATTCTTTCTTAAAAAAACATATAAATAGTTCATTTAATTTTATATGATTTTTACATACTTTATATTACAACCTTTTAATATTGGCATGAAAAAGTCATAAATAAGATATAAGGCAAAATTATATATTTAAAATAAATCTGTTTTTTGTGATTATTAGGTCAATCGAAACAAGTTGAGACTTTGAAAAATCTTGTGAAATCGATTGATGAAATGGCTGCACCATTTGAGCATTTAATTCGAACTAAAAAATGGGTTGAAGAGAGCCCACCTCCACCTAATCCTAGAATAAGTAGAAAAAGTCTTATTACAGATGGTAATAAACAAGCTGAAAATAATCCTCAAGCTCTGGAAGAAGTCAAAACAGATTTTTTGATTGAAGTTGCTAAATCTTTGCAAGGCGCGAAAGGAAATCGTTTCAGAAAGCAAGTGACAAGTAAATTTCTTTGATTACTAAGATTTCATTTAATTACTTAAAAAATATTTTTTATTAATTAATTTATGTATTTATTTTTATGAATTACGAAAGTCAAACTGATTTCAGATATTGGTGATACTAGTCAACTGTATGAAAAACTTTTGGGTCAAAGTACACCTGTAACATCAGGTGCCAGGAAGGAAAATGTAAGCTTAAAAGATGCATTGAATCTAGATGTAAAAGAGTCTGGGAAACTAGCAGTTGGCTTGAGTGTAAGCAAATTTCTTTCAATAGTATGTTTTTTAGATCATAAGAAAAAAATTAAATATTTTATGTATGGACTAATTTTCCACTGGTATTGTTTTTAGTATTCAAAAACTAAATTTTAATTACTGCTTAAAATTGTGTTGAATGCACAATTAGTTTATTTGTTATAAACCAAAACTACATTAACTTTTTTTGTTCAGTTTGTTTGTTTAATGTTAACTTTTAAGTTTTTGTAAATTAAGAAGTTATAAATAAGTTATAGCATTGATTATTATTAAACAAAATTGAGTAAAGTATGCATGATTTTAGAATTTTATTTAAATTTTGTAATTGTTTATTGAGTATTAATAATTCAGTCTATTCTATTAAATTCTATAGTTTAATTTTTAGGGTCTCTAATATGTATTATTTTTTAAAATTCCTTTGTAGTATGAAGCAGAATTAATTGAAGGCTCCTTGGAGTCAGAAGAGGAAATATCACATGGACATAATGTAACATCATTGGTAAGGCATTTTGGATTTCTTAATTATGTCGGTAGTTATATTTCTCTTGATATAAATCCAGAAAATAACAAAATGCCTCTTTTTCATCATAAAAAATGTATATTTGACTTGTAATATGTCTATATAAATTATGAAATCTAAAAAACTTTTTCAGCAACCAAGTTTAATTGAAGGAACTCTGAAATCTGATGACAATACAATGATTAGTGAAAACTCTACTGTAAGTTAAATTGGTTGTGATGTTATTTTAATAAATGCAAAGAATATGAATGCCAGTCAGTTATTAGATAAAATTATTGATGTTATATCCATACATATTTGGTTCTTTAAATATTCCTTAAAGTGTATGGAAATGTAAAAATTATTTTATGTGATTTTTAAATTGAAGGTATATATTTAATTTTCTTTCCTCTTTTGAAAATATGTATTCATTTCCCCACCGTTATGATTTAGTTTCACAAATTCTAGTTATATATATATATATATATATATATATATATATATATTCCTTAATGTATTAGTTTAAAATTGAAAAAGTATTATGTATCTGTATGCTAAATAAAATATCTAAAGACTATTGCAATTTTTTTTGAGAAGTTTTTTAAAGTTTTCTAAACAATGAGGTGATTTTTAAATTTTTTTTAATAATTATCTTTACTATACAATAAATTTTAAGCTGCATCTCTCAATATTTAATTTTGCACTTTAAATATATATATATATATATATATATATATATATATATATATATATATATCTTCTTCAAAAATCTTCTAATTTTTTCCAGTTAAGCTCTAATCAGCATGATGTAATTTCATCATCAAAAAAACTAGTTCAACCATTTAGGGATTCAACAAATTTTATTCCTGATCCCTTCAATTTTATCAACACTTTTAACCGGAAACCATTAGGTGAGTGCTGAATTGATCAAAATGTCTTCCATATATTTAGTTTTCAGTCATTAGAAAAAAAAATCTTTAAAATAAATCATTTGAGTTTTAAGGAAGATTTAAAATACTTCTCATTTTTCATTTTTAGCAAAATCTATAATAAATTTTCCAGATTAAATATATCCCAAAGTAATATTAGCTTTTACTGAATGTACAATATGGGTTTAGTTTAGAAAATTTTACACTCTAAATCCATTTTTAATATGATAATATTTTTATATTGATACAACACCTGTGAATTGCAGTGTACATAATGGAAAAGTTGTTCAAAATCTTGTAAAAGATAAATCAGTGAACCCTAAGGCTATTAAATATGGCATGTGCTATTTGTTCTTGATTTATAATATTTGATTTTTTCCATTTGGTATTGAATAGTTTGGTGACAATTAAGAAAGTATTTTTCTAAGTTGTAATTATATTTTTAATTGAAATGTTAATACTCTTTTTTAGTAATTTTAAGACATACTATTGCATAAAAATCATTTTTATATAACTAAAAATTGAAAATCAACACTTCAGTTGTAGTAAGTTATAGTTTTGTTAAATTTATTTCTGTACAGTTTTTTTTTTCCCCTACTCTAATCTTAGCGCATTTTTCCAAGTATTTGTAATATATTTTTGACAATGTGTTTTATTATTTGGGTTACTGGACTTATGTTTAAACCTGTTGTGGGGATATTAAATACATTTTTTTGTACGTGCATTCTGTATTTAAGACATAGCTAAAACTATAACAAAGATTAAATTTTCAAAAATGTTCTAAAAGCATACAAATTAAGAAAACATATTCCCATAATACAATGCTCTGGAGTAAAGAGGGAAATCTCCTTCTTACTGAAAATTTCTGTCCTTTAATAAATAATAATTATAATAATGTATTTTTTGTTTCTTTACCAAACTTGACTATGTGCACTGTTGGGTTGCTTTTCACTCGTTTTAATAATAGCTTTTCTGTTTCTATCATTTAATATTTTGATAAGAAAAATTGTAATATTCATTTGGTATTGTTACTAATTACTTGTTAATTTTCCAATACCATTATCGATGTCCCTTATATATTACCATAGCAAAGTTTTATATTTCAGTTCTACTTTTGTAGTGTATTTCAAATTTCTGCTTTATTATATGTAAATGATGTATTTTTTTGATGAAATGAAAAAGTTATTATGTATTTAAATTCAAATTATTATTATGCATTAAATTACATATTTAAATTAACTATTGATATGGCTGGAATAAAAATTTAAATAAATAAATATAATTCTGTTTACTTTGATTGTTAAATTCTTGTATTGCTGAAAATTCTCATCTAATTTATTTATTTATTATTATTATTTGAATATTTATTTTTATCTTGAAGGAATACCTGAATTTTCGAAAGATGCATTGAAAGGTATACAGAATGAAGTATCTTCATCTCAAGATGGGGATTCTTCAAAGCAAGATCAGTTTTCTGAACAAATTAATAGCACTAATTTTCTGAATGGAAGTTTTATCAGTGCAGAAACTCTTTCTCACACATCAATGAATTCTTCAATACTTACTGAACATGTATCAAATTCTAATGATACTCAAGAGAAAAAGAATTCTGATGAAAAGATAAGCAGTGATAAATCATCTAGTTCAAGCACAACATTTAAATCAACAAATAGTTCTGTATTTTTGGAATCTCATAGTGTAAAAAATGCCCAATCTAAGAGTTTTGTTGAAGAACTGATTGAAGGCAAAAATGATGAGTCTGAACCAAAGAGGGTATCTCCATCTGAATCATCTGTATCAGAAATAATTAGTGTGATTGAAAACTCAAAAAATGGAGAAATCGATGCAATACTTTCTAATGAAAGTCACAAGTCTTTAAATGATAAAATTTCTTCTGAAAGTAATCTTGTTGAGAACAAAGAATCTAAGTCTGATGTCCCTAAATCTCCATTGACAATAGATGATAAAATTTCTTCAAATAATTCTGAACATGATTCAATAGAAGAAGTTTCACCAACCTCAGAAAACTTGCAAGAAGTTTCAAAAGAATCATCCCATATTGTTCACAGTGATGAGAAGTCAGAGGATAATGGCTTTAACCAATCAAGTACTGAAAAGTAAGAATTTCTAAAACAATTTAATAAATTTTTTATTTTTCATTTCCTTAATAAAACTGCTTTATATATATATATATATATATATATATATATATATATATATATGCATTTTTTATTTTTAAACTTTAAGGCCATTATTTGATGTAGTAATTGTCAGCAGTCAGCTGGTTGTTTCTGCTCTATAGACATTATAGCAGTATGACAGCCAACCATTGTTTTACACTACAGAATTTAATGTGTTGCAGATAATAATTTTAACATCCTTCATGTTTGTCCATGTGTTTATCTTGGCTGATATTAACTTTTGAAAGACAGGTAGCAGGTAAAAAAAAAATTATGATTTACTGGACATTTCTTTAAATTCTGATTCTAAGAAAAGGTTGTAATATGGATGATTTATTGATACTATAATACTTGGAGTAAAGCAAAAGATTAGAAAATAACAAAATTGAATATTAAAAAATAATTTTGTGCTGCTCTTAGTAGCAAATATTTTATAACTATCATCCAAAAGATATTTCAAACAGAAGATTATGGCTATCATCATGTGAAGAAAATAATTTTTAAATTTATTCAGTTGTTTTCTCATGAATTTGCTAAAAAAGTTATTAATATGTATATGCTAAACTGATGTTTCACAGTATTTTCTTAATATATATTTTCAAAAAGTTTCCCTTGGTGCAATTTTAATTAGAAAAATTATGTCTTTTTTTTGTTTTGTTAATTCTTGTTTATTGATTTAATTTTTTCAATATTCATTTAGAAGCTCAGAAGATAAAGAAGTATCTGACCAGAACAAAATGGTATGTTAATATGAATTCTGTTGTTTATTCATTCTTCATTGCTTCATTTAATTATAAATATTTAAGTATCAGAAATCTTATTTTCATAATAATTAAGAGTTTGTTAATGTCATTCAAAACATATCGATTTTTTTTTTCTTTTCTAAATTTTAACTGCCTTGATTCAAAAGAAACTTTGAAATATTATCTAACCTGTTTTGATGGTTTATTTTTATGGCTTCTCATTTCAAAAATCAACTTAGACAACTTATTCTCTTTTAATCAAATACCGCTGTGAAAGTAATGTGCTACTTGTTGCAGTTAGAAAGGGACTGTTTTTTTTGGGGGGGGGGGGAGAGGGGCAAAATATTTACAAGTGGTTATGTGATTGCTTTAAAATAGCATCACCATTGAATATCTGTATAACTCGTAAAATTTCAGCATTTTGCATCTGCTCTATTAACTGCTTCAGAATAATAGATTTAAATATGTACTTTTCATTAATGATTGAAATCTGTTGCATGCCTAGATACAAACAATTATTCACTTATTTGGGGAAATTTCTTACTTATTCAAAACACTGTCAACAAAATGCTTTAATTTCAATGCAAGCTAATAAATAGGAAATGGATTAACAGTTATAAACTTTTCTTATTTTAAAAAATCGAAATTCAGTTTTTTAAAATCAAATTGAAATCCTTATCACTTTTATTGTATCAGGATCATTAATTAATTTTGAAATTGTGATTTTAGAATTTTAAGTATTTTCTGTACCTTCTAGAGTCATTATTGTACAGAAGGTATTTCTCATATCAAGATCAAATTCAGTTTTTTAAAAATCAAATTGAAATCCTTGTTACTTTTATTGTATCAGGAACATTAATTAATTAATCAATTTTAAAATAGTGATTTTAGAACTCTAAGTATTTTCTGAACCTTCCAGATTCATTATTGGGCAAAAAATATTTCTCTTATAGCTTTTAATTATTAGATCCTAGTTACTGCCAGAAATTCTATATTGAAATTTTTTCATTTCCAACGTTTATTTTTAAAAAAAAATCTTTTTCTTTTTATGAAAAATGTTTTTCAGACTTATTGTGATAAACTTGGTATACAATAATTCTATAATTTACAATACTTTAAATATTAAGATAGAAATAAATGTTCAGGTGTAGCTGTTCCCCTATATTTACCATTTTGATGTGGCTTTCTTCTTTAAAATTTAGCTATATGGCTAGGAATTGCTTCTAGTATTTATATGGAAAATTATTTCATCAACAAAATTAGCTAAATGCCAGTTAGAAAGTTGTAAAAAATGAGCCATTGTCTTCAAATATAAGTTTCTTTTTGCTATCAATAACTATTTTTTTGAAATAATATTTTAGTTTCAGTCGTCCAGTTCTCATTTATTATAAAAAAAATTTTTTGGCATTACTGCTATGACGTTCTTGCATTATAACATTTCTTGCATTTTTTGATAATTTTATACTAGCCTTGATCATTTATGATGTTTCCTCTCTGTAAGAAAAATTCAAATTTTAGTTTCTCTTCAAAAGCTCTTTGTCTTTCATTTTTAGGACAGTGTCTCTAGTTTTTCTCCTTCATCTCATAACAGTATTACTATTGATTTTTCTCAGCCTGTAAGATTTACACTTTCTAATGGAGTTTCAAAATCACTAAAGGTAAGTTCACTTTCAAATCCTGAGGCAATTAATCACTAGGTCTATGCACAGATTAAGAACTAATGTGGAAGGATATAATTTCAGACAATAATATTAAGGGCAAATAAAAAAACACATAAATGCTTAAGATTTAGGGCACTTAATTCTTTTCAAGTAAAAGCTATGCCAAATTTTAATTTATAAATTAAAGAACATGATGTCCCCCCCCCCTTCCTATTTTATAGAAATTCTATTGACATTCTATAGAAGTGGAATTTCTTAATTTTAAAAAGCATCCACTAACCTCAAGTAAAATTTACTCAGTAAATGTTTATTTGCATTTATGTCTTAACATAAATATTAGTGTCTGATTTGCAGAACATATCTTTTCTTGTATAGTTTCATTGTTTAAATGAAAAAATATGTTTACTTGTATTAAATTTTGTAATTCTTTTTTGTATTGATTTTACTTAATATTTAATTGTACATCTGAGTTATTTATCAATAGTTATTATCTATGTAATTAAATTTGATAAAATTTACATAATCTTTTTTATTTATACACTCATAATTTTACTATTATAATAATATTTTTTCCATGATTGTGTAATGTTAAATAAGCATATTTTTAAAAAAGTTTAAATGGGAATCATTTGCCAACATGACTATATTTTATTTTTAGGTAAACAAAGGGGTTCCACTGCTTGAAGAACAGTATTTTCACTCACAAGTTGTTACGAGAGTTGCTTCAGAAGCTGCAGCTGCAGCTGCTACTTCAGCTGTCATTGCTGTATTTGAAACACAAAAAGAACTTCTTAGCAAAGTATTAATTTATTCTTAATTAAGGCTTTATCTGTATCTTTCTTTTATTAAAGGCATTTGTAGAAGTTTTTAAAAAGTTACTGACAGCCTGACTCCCACTCCCTCAAAGCCAAATTATCTCATAAAAATTCATTTTATTTATTTATTTATTTGTGCATGTGAATTCACCAATAAATCACAACCTTGTACTTAAATCTAATATTTTGTTTTAAAAAAATCCCTTAACTAAGCATGTTACAATATTCCAGTTTTTTAAGTTACATTGAATAGTTTTTATTTGAATAAACTAAATATATTCAGAATATGCCTTATATATTTTTTCAATCTCCTGTCAACTGTTTTCCAACTCTTTATATAATGAATAAGTAATGTAAACACACTTAAATAAACTATATAAGTATACAAAGTTATTTTATATGTTCCTTCATTCAAGCTTATTTTTGTACATTCCAGAAAAAAATATGCACATTACAATAAACCTTTTCAACATTTTAACTTGTTCAAATGGTCCTTCCCATAAACGTGACCTTTCGTTTGGTTATTGAAATGAAAGAAATGTATGGTTAAGATAATAAAGGCAGCATTTTATTTACATGTGACTGCATTTGCAAATTTTAATGCTTCTTTTATATAGCATATTTACTATGAGAATGAATTCATTTTGAATTTTTTATATAGTACTTTCAGCAATTCATACAAAAGTATTCTTAGATTTAGTGACTTTTGAAAAAGTGACATAGAATATCACATACCTAAATACTACAGTTTGTGAATATTATCCAATTCTTTGAAGCATTTCCATCTCCAAAGTGTATTAACATTCATTGCAAAGATGAACTTTTAGAGAGAATTATCTTCTGGCATGTCTGTGGTTATTTTTAACTGTTTTACTAAGATATACAATCAAATTTCTAAATAGGAACAAGAAAAAAAATCTGTAATATACATGGTAACTGTACTTTATTCTTATGTAAACATACAAATTTCAATCTTATATCTTTATGAACATTCATAATGCCATCAACTAATAATCCATTAAAAAATATTTTTAAAATATATATCTTTACATCCTTATTTTTTTATTAGGATAGATATTTTTTTTCATGTTATTTCTTGTAAGTTTTGATTGATTATTTAATTGCATTTTCAGGTACGTGGCACATCAAATCATAACCTTTTAACAAACCCTTTTAGTGAAATTTTACCGAATCATTCAAGCAGTAACAGTGTTTCATCACATAAAACGTCTTCATCTAATTCAGTTTCAACTGTGATTGAATCTAGTCAATCAAAATCACCTGTCGAAAACTCGGGAACCGATGAAATAAATATAAACCAAAATGTTGGCTCAAAAGAAGGTAGAACACATGCTGAAGATGCAGAAAATATTTCTGAGCAATTTTCTGGATCAAATAAAGTAGCCTCATCAAGTGTAATTTCTGAGGATCTTCCAGTATCAGAAGGTAAGGAATCCTTTTTCATATTATAAATAGTTTTATAATTCTATAAATAAACTTTATTTATCTTTAAATATATTTCTTTCTGAATGAATAAGTATTATTTTTTGAATTTTTATTGATATTACTGACTGTTATGGTATATACTTTTTATATAACTATGGATATATACTTTTTAAATAATATACTGTAGAGAGGACTATTTTGCTCCAACTTGCTTTTTTTTAGAGCTTTAGCATTTAACATTGTTTATTTTATATTTTTAAATTTAAAAAAAAGGCTTGTATTGTGTAAAAAAATTTCTTATATAAAAGGTACTTCATATAAAATTAATTCTGCAATAGTACAGAAATGATTGAATATTAATCAATTAGTTAAGAATTCCAATATGTTTTTACTTATTTTTTTCTAAAAATTACAATAAATCAATATAACACTATCTAAATAATGTTTTACTTTCAATATGGTTATTTTTGTTCATAAATAGTTACATTATAAATGAAGAAAAATAAATATTTAAGATAATGCTTTTTTTATTGCTGAAAATTTGTTTTGTTCTATGCTGTCATTACATTTTTAGTCTGTTATTCTTTTTGTGCTACTTAATGTATCAAAATTAGTTATTATTAACTATTGAATAATCTGTTTTAGATTCTAAGGAATTACATAAACGTCTCAGAAAAATATCGGGTAATTTATCATCTCCTTCTCCAGCCAGTTTATCAGAACATGTAAGTGTTTTGTGTTTTAATCACTATGTAAACTTATTATATTATCAGTCAAAAGCAAAGCTGTTTGATAATTTTTTGAATAAATTATTTCTTTAATACTTTAAATATTCTTTTCCCTCCAATTCAGACTGATCTTATAATCGAAATTTTGTTTTTGTAAATATTGGGCTTATTTTAATTTTGAGATAAAGTGTTATAGTTTTTTAATTCTGTTTTGTATTCTTTTTATAACCTACTTCAAAACTTTAATTTTATAGTTTATAATATAAATAAAATATAATCAACTAAAATATATAAATAAAAATAATATATTAAATATGAAAATAAAATGCATAAATAAATAAAAGGAAATATAAATTCATATCTTGATTTTTTTAAAGTTTTCCATACTGTCAGCTAGTATAAATATTTCAATTCAGTTTGTGTTTTCTTATTGAAATTTGCATGATTAAAAATTTTATCGATATTTTAATTGTGGTTTTTTAAAATTAAATTCTTTTGACTGATTTGATTTGAAAAACTAAGACAGCATTTCAGTTTAAAAAAACATTATAAAATGGAAGACCTAGGATTAATAATAAATCATTAGGGAAATAAACAGAGAACAAAAATGATAATTATTCAGAATAATATTTCTGGTCTGCTAAGTTTAATTTTGATTATTCAAATGAATTCCATATTTTGTGGCATGGTTTTTCTGAATTATTATTTATATATAACAAACCATATTCTCCACTAGTATAAAGAACAGCACTGTAAAAAGAACATAACTTTCATTTCACTGTTGTCTTTTTTTCCCAATCACTGTTTATATTAAAGTATTTTAAGAATATAAAAATGATTATAAATAATGAATTCAACATTTTGTTTTTCATTGAATTTTTTTAAAACTTTTCCTCCTTGTTTATCCTGTAAACAATGTAAATAAGATTCAAAAGTCAAATGCTTTTATCCATCCTGCAATGGAAGCAATCAGATAAATGTGTGTGTGATTATATATGTGCGATTTTCATTTTATCAAAATTTTCCTAGTTATTCAATTTTTCTATATGTTTCACCTTCTTCACTAAATAAAATTATATTTTTAGGAATCTCTGTCAACCGTTTCATTTATGAGAGTAAATTCTCCCCCATCCAGTTCAACTATTACTGAATCAGTTCTTTCAGACGATTCTTTTGCTCAACTTACTTTAGATGTTGTACGGAAAATAACTCTTGAAGAAGAAATGCGAGCTAGTCAGCAACTTGCTTTATTGAAATTTCAGGAACAAACTTTAGTAGAAAATGCAAGAGCTGCTATGGCATGGCTGGAATCTCTAAAGAAGTAATTTGTTTATTTTGATTAGATATTTTAAAATAAAATTTAAAAACTCTATTTAATTAATATCTATCTATAAATAAAGAACACAAATTTGTTTAATTCTCAAACTGTGGAGTTGATCTTGTATATTTCTTCTTATTATTATTTTGTATTTAGTATGTCGATTATAGAATCTAAATTTTTAGTGGGGAAAATAAGAAAAATAAATTTATTGCTATTATTTTTATATTTTAAAAGTAATAGCAATAAAATTTTGTTGGCATTACAGATACTTTGTTATTAGAGAGAGAATTTCAGGAAATGTTATTTCTCTCTGAATTAGCATAAAATAATGTTTATTCTGAGAGAGAAACGTTATTTCTTTGTTGTTACAGAGACAGTTTTACATCAAACAGAAATTAAATATTAGAAAGGAAAAATAATTTTTAATAAATTTACAAATTGATGAAATAATTGTTTTTGGTCATGATATATATTTGTTTTTTGTGTTTAAGGATGCATTTTAAGTGTTGAAATCTCTTTAAATTATTGCTTAGCTATTTTGTACTATTGTTGATTCAAAATGAAAAAGTATTTTACATGTGGTTTTCCACTTTAGAAATTTTCGAGAAAAAGGTGCTAGCAAAAAAGCTTCATTCATCAAAAGGAAACAAAAAGATATAATTTTAAGGTTGCGCCAAGAAAGAGCACAACTTCGATGTATGCAAGAAGCATATAGAAGCATTTGTGAAAAACACCATTCTTTAGAAATGGATAAGAAAAAGCTTTTGAATGAACCATCTCAGTTACCATATCAGATGTCTAAAAGTAATAATTATATCTGTATATTTATATTTATGCTTTAAATTCTATAATTTTTTAATCTCTTAATCATAGATTGTCTTGATTATACATAATTAATATGTACTTATAAATAATCTTTCAAAATTTTTGTGATCACTCCATTTATATGAATATTTATTGCAAATTTGAAATAGTGTTATTGTTACTTCTTTAGTCAAAGTCTTATTTCCAGAATAAAATATTTCAGTAACTGAATATATCAAATGTGCACAAAATAACAACAAAAAATGTTATTAGATTTATTTTAGTATGCCCAAGATGATTATTGCTGGCAAAACAAATGAAAAAATAATGTATTAAGAGAAGCTTTTTTAAAATAAAATTTATTTCTTATTTCAATCAATTTCTGTCTCATCTGTAATTTTATATTCCATATTCAAGCTGTTAAGATTTCTAAATTATATTTCAATTGAAACTGCATTTTTTTTTAAATGTATAAATGGATTACATTCATTTTAAAATTATATTAATGCTATGAGAATGAAAAATATATTTCTGATTGTTTTGCATATCTGGTCTTCCACTTACTGCTCAAATTGAGGACGATTATACATAAGGTCATACATAATTTTTATTCTAAAATGCATATATTGAAAAGGAATTTATACTTAAGAATAGATCTTCATTTCCATATTGAAGTGTCATTTATCATTCAGCAAATCTTACAAAATTTTGATGTAGCCTCTGGAACAGCTAGTGGCATATGATGTTTTATGACAATATGCAATAATCATAAATGATATATAACAGTTTGAGATAAGATGTTGCTAATTTATATGTGTATTGCATCTATAAAATTTTTCAAAAATTTGATATAAAACATATGACATTAGCATAGACTGTTATAAACTTTTTAAAGTTTGACTTTCTATTACATTCATTGGAATTTTTATTCTTTCAATTGTTTCTATTAAAAACTGTATTAAAAATATTTTTAATCCTGATGAATTATTTGAAAATATAAGACTAATTCATTTTTGAAATAAATAATGAATTTGTTTTATTTCAGCTAGATTGAAAATACTATTTTACTTTTTTAGGAAAAGATATTTCTCACAGTTCAAAGGCATCATCACAACAAAAAACAAAGGATTTTGTAAAACAGAAATCTGATTCTTCTTCAACTTCAGCAGTTCTCACAGAAGAGGAATTAAAACAATCAGTATATGTTAAGATAATTTAATTAACTTTTATTTTCATACATTTTTAGTCTATTTGTTAAATATATTTCTTTTTTTAAATTTAGGTAGAAGAAATTCCCGAAGAAATGTTAGAAATTACAAAAAATGAAGCTAGTAATTCTTCTCAAGGTAACCTTTTCTTTTAAACAGTTTCTTCTTTTTAAATCTATACTTTGGTACATTAAAAATTGATATAATAAAAAAAAATTTTCATTATATCAATAATTTAGATATTAATTACTGTTATTCTAATAACTGTAATAAAATTTAAATTAAAAATTTTAATAATTAGAAATTGTATCGATACATTGATAGCATAGTTTAAATTACTAAGAATTTTTGATTCAGACAAAACTTGCACAGTCCTCATACAGACAATATAAAAATAAAAAATAATCAATATGTTTATGAAGATATTTTTACAGTTTTTTTTAAAGGCATATTTGTAGTATTAGCTAAAATGGAAAGAAGAAAAAAAGGGGAAAGGCAATAGTATTAAGATATTTATTGTTAAAAATTAAAGTATGCTCTCCCTTCTTCCTTTACCGTCGTGTTTTTCAATTAAAAAAAACACACCTTAGTTTAGGAATTCTCCTTTCTGTATGTAATTTTCAACTATTTATTGCCTTCTGCTGCATTTCATTATTTAATAAATAATTTTTAATTTTCTATTAATGAGCGTTTAAATTTAATAAAATGATAATAAAATTTTGTAAATATATATACTTAAATAACTTGAAATATATGTATTATATAATCTCCGTATCATTATTAAATTTTTTGGAAATTATGATTTATTGTAAAATATTTAATATAGCAATAATTTTTTTTATATTTTTGATGCAATAAGGATAATGATTTATTTACTGGTCTGTCATCTTTCCTCTCTTCTCTTTATATGAATATTTGATCCCTTTTTTTCCAACAGTTTTCTCTCAACTTAATATAATTGAGATTAATATTTCATTGTTTTTTGAACAGGTTCTATTCTTGAAGTAGTTACTTCAGAACCAGCTGTTTCTTCTGCATCTTCTCATAGCAAATCACATGACATTACTTCTGTTGTCTCTTTTCCACAATTAAAGCAGGGCCACAGTCAATCAAGCTTGTCTCTGCATTCAAATAATTCTGGTGAATCTGCTGTTCAAGGTTTAAAAAAACTTGAGGCAAGCAAAAGGTGATTTTTAATTTCTTTATGGTGGATGTCCTTTTTACTTTTTCAAAACTGTATCAGCATCAAAATTAATTAATTAATTTTAACAGGCATCTAACTAAAAGGGAACAGCGAATTCTACAAAGACGAAAGCATGTTGAAAAAATACTTCAGTGGCAAATGAAATTGGATAGTGAAGAACTGGCAGTGAGAGAGCTTGAACAAAAAGCAGTGGAATTAGTGGATACTAGTAAAAAGAAAACCAAATACTATATTTCTTCATCATCTTCAGCACTTCCTGAAGGTATTAGTAGTTTATTATTTAATTTTTGAGTTAATAAGAGTTTCTTAAAAGTTTATTATTTTTATTTTAATTATTAAAAAAATATAGACTGTTGGTGCCTGTAATCTATAAATGAAAGAATGGACTAAAGATATATACATATAAAATACTATGTATAAAATTTAATAGAATAAATATATTATTAAATTAGTAGAATTTGATGACTAGCCAGTTAACCAAAATTAAAGGTTGCTAAAATTTTCAGACATTCTTTTAATTTTCATACAGTGAAAATTTGAAATAGAAAATTTCAATGCATACTCTAAATAAATAATATATATAAGATTTAAATATATAAGCTTGGGTTTAGAATTTTTTAAATTAATTTATTATTACTTAGAAATTTATTTTAATTCATTTATTTTCATTACTATTCACAAATCTGTGCATAAAGACTTGCTTACAATGCTTATGTAAAGCATTTGAAATTGTAGATCTTCCATAAGATGCAATGAAAACATATTACTTTTTTGCAACTGTACCAAATGAAGAATTTATGTTTAATGGTTTCTTCAGAAAATAATTTTTTCAAACTATTAGATTTTGATAAATATGAGACATATAATATTATAAAAATCTTTATCTTTTGCTCATTATGCCATACAATTTCCCAATTTTCTGCCATCTCACATAGAACTCGAACTTTAATATGAAAATTAGTTTTATTGAAACTTCAATTATTATAATTTGTTTCTGAAACTGTTTATTTATTTTCATTTAAAATATAAGATATGAAAGAAATCAAATAGTATTGATATTTTGTATGTATTATTGAATATGTTTCATTTGAATAAATTTAACTCAGATGACAGAGAAAGAAGCACACTGAGTCTTGAAGTATTTTGAGCTTTCAGCAATATTTAATCATATGTTTCCTTAGAGGATGGTGTTGTAGCTTTTCTTAGAGTAATTGAACCTTGTGTCTGATAGTCTTGACTAAGAATCTAGTAGCAATCGCTTATTATTATTATTATTTTCATCATCACTCTGTGTGTATGTTTATGTTAAATTCTATAAAAGGGAGAAGAAATTTGAAATACTCATTTAATCAGTGATACTGCTCACTGATGGGATTATTCTTTGTGAAAGATAAGAAAAAAATTATTAATAGGAGGAATTATGTTAGTAAGGAATATATAATAAACTATTTTGTTAAAAATGGTAAGTAATTTTTAATTTTTGATTTTGTTTTCTTTTCTGGCACATAATATTAAGGTCATAAAATTCAAACAAGCAGCATTATTTTATGTCAATATGCTTTGTCTCTTGCATGCTTTATGTACAACAAGTTTCTGATTCATATAATCTATATTATTTTTAGAAAAAGAAAAATTTTCATCATCCGATATTCCTGAAGAACCTATTAATCATACTGACAGCATGAGAGCAACATCTTCTACATCTTCTATAAGAGTTTCCACTGAGGAAGTACCTGAATTTGTGCCAAGTGATTCTGTACCAGAAGAAAACATTGCAACTGCTACATCAGGAGATAGTGTTGAAGAAGAGCTTTCTAAAAAAGGAAGTAATGAACAGGAGTCATCAGGTGCTTTATCTTCCAGGTAAAAATTAAATATGTTTAATGGTATTTGTACTAAGATTTTATAGTTTCACAAATATTTTGCGTAGAGTGATATTTTTACAATATTTAGGAAAAAGTTCATTTTCAAACAAATTAATCTTTTGATAACACTTTAGAATTTTAAAAAAATCTGAACATACAGTTTTTAATCCAATTTTTTAAAAAAACCTTTTAATCCTTAATTTATAATCTATAATCATTTTTTAAAAATTGTTACTACTATGTAGAATCAAAATTTAATTTTGTTAATTGAGCTCTGAAAATATTTAAAATGAATCATTGCAGTGAGAATATGTGATTGTATTAAATGTAAAATTTCTAGCAAATTTCTAGCCAATGAAAAACAAAATTCTTTTACTAATATTTGATTACAAAATTCTTTTATTAATATCAAAAAAATCAAGCAAGTTGGAAATATAAAAATTATATTTATCACCTATCGATAAAAGCTATATTTTTTTAAGTTTCTGTTTATATACATATTTATAATCGACATAATAGTAATAAAAAGAACTAAGTTAAAAAACTTCATTAGAATTAAGTAAACCATAACTGATTAGATGTTGAAAACAAATCTATACAAAATAAATTTAAAATTAAATTATTTTTATTTTATTATGTTTTACAATTTTTTATAACATTATAGTTCAGTTCATGAAGTGGATGAAAATCAAAGTCTAGATTCATCAATTAAAACTGCTGACGATACTCACGGAACTTCTCATACTGAAGAAATAGCTACAAATGGAAGATCTTCAAGTCCAAAGTAAGTATATGCTTTAATTAAAATCTTAAAATGAATTTCTGATTGGTGATTTATATTTTGTCTTTTGCACTATCATAATGGTTAGAGAAATTCACTAATAATAAGTAATGCTACTAAGATATATAATTTATATAACTAAAAGAATCAAGCATATTTAAAAAAGAATTTGTTTATCTCTTTTTTAATGAAAAATAACAAGAAAACATTGTTACTTCAAACATTTTATTGCAAGACACTTGTGATTATTTGTAATTCAAATATAATTAGTGATGAAATACCTCATTTTTACTTTTTTTTCGTGTCTACTTCCAGATATCTTTTTTTTTCTGAAAAAATTATTCATCTGTTTTGTATATTCAAAAGTAGTATTGTTCATTAATTGCATTGCAATTTAACACATTCGCTGCCACTGACGCGCCTGTGCATTGCAAATAATATGTAATTGTACCAAACCATCTATGTTATTAGATGACACCTTCTCTACTACATTTAAAAGATAGCAAAGAAGGGGTCATCTAATTAGATAGATGGTCCTGATATCAGGCTTGGGTAGTGGCAGTGAACGTGTTAAAGATAATTTTATTTATGTAAAGTATAAACAAAAATTTGTTGTTTTAATTATAATTTCATGAAAATGTAATTTTTTTCTGAAAATGTTTCTTAAAAATGCAATTTTTTCATTTTAATAATTTTATTGCAGATCATCAACCATAAAGAAATCCATTGGTTCTGATAACTATTCTGAGTCATTTGAATCAAGTGCAAGCCAAAAGGATTCGCCACCTGTGCCTTCTTCATCGGCTGTAAAGAGTTCTCTTCCATCCATCAGTAACAGGAAAGAAAAGAATTTCAGTATAAAAACACCATTAGCACCTCGAAGTTTTAGAAGACATGACTCGAGCGGCTCTGATGATTCCTATACAATATCTCATTCAGGTAAACGAATTTTTCATTTAAATACATTAATTGAAAAAAACATACTTTACAATAATGTATGTATTTTTTGAAGTTTAAGTTTAAATTTTACATTGCAAACTAAATTTATTCTATTCCTTTTACCTTTTATTAGAAACCTTTCTTTTGCTTAGCATAAAACAAGTCTTTTTTTGGAGATGTTCTATTAATTTAATGCTTATAAATTAATATTTCTACATATGAATTGCTTGATTATCTCTCATTTGTATCAGTCATGACTGATGCAGGCTA
Organism: Argiope trifasciata; assembly: GCA_026543055.1. Taxonomy (NCBI): domain Eukaryota; kingdom Metazoa; phylum Arthropoda; class Arachnida; order Araneae; family Araneidae; genus Argiope; species Argiope trifasciata. The sequence goes on along the minus strand of JAPMOQ010029355.1, from coordinate 4,809,471 downwards.
CTTAAAAGGATTTGGGACCATTCCCAGCTTTAAGTTTTTATTTTGGGAAATAGAAAAAAATCAGAAGATATTAAAAACAATGACAGTTTTTTCCTTAATTATTAAATTTTTATTGTAATTCTAAAAATTATTATAGTTAATAAAATTACAAGATATCACCTCAAAATAAGTTTTACATTTGAAGAACTGGAAAGTGACTGCATGCTTTTTTATCTCCATTGAGAAAAAGGACCATTTGTTGAAATGAGAATGGAACAAAGAATATGTATGTGCTACTAAAATGTACACATTTAATTATATAATGTAACTATCTATTTGATTTTGATCAAAAAAGTTTTACAATTTTTTAAATTTCTATTACAATTTCCCTTTTTATTCCAAATGTAGAATCTTTATCAACATTACTGTTGATTTTGAACTAAACCTTTAGGAATTCAAATATGCTTAAAATTAGCCCTGTTAAATGTTACTTTTTTTTTAATTTATTGAATGAGGTTTTAATTTTGGTTAAAGGTCATGAGTAGAATTTTGTTAATTTAAAATTCTGATTTGAAAATCAGTGTAATTTATTTTTGAATTGAACTATCAAGAAAAGCATTGCCATCAAATAAACACCTATTCTCTTTTATTATTTGCAGAGATAGTGGATGAAATTCTAGTCCTCCCTACAAATTTGAACATAATTTGGCACTTGAAATGTTGAAAGAGAAAATTTTAATTTAGGATTGCATTGAAATTCTCCAGTGCAATCGCTCCTCAATTTTAGATGAGCTTTGATGTTCAAATAAAAACAAAAATTGCATTTCCCTATCTATAAATATTTATGTCAGCATGGGTATTTATTAATTTGGTACTGACACTCATTTCAGGATAGATATTTATTCATTAGTTACAAACACCCATGTTAGATACATGAAGAAACTGTTGATCTCTGACTACATTTTGCCATTTTTACAAAATTTTATGAAATATGATATCAATAAGGATTAGTGTTTTTAATTGGACTACAATTATTTTTTTTCCCTCATATTAAGAAATATTGCTGGCTTAAATAAATTTAAAAGCTTTTTTTTGTAAAACTGATTAAATAAGACAAACAAAACAGCTATTTTCTTTATTATAACTGAATTTTCTTAACTC
>JAPMOQ010029355.1:4795127-4806892 GCA_026543055.1 Argiope trifasciata | reverse complement strand
AAAAAAAAAAAAAAAAAAATAGAGCATGATCACCAGCAGCATCAGTGTCATTTATACAAAATTTGTCTGAGTGGCATCATGTATTAAAGCAAAACCAACCTAGTGCATCAAAGCAAAAAAATATATACACACTTTCACATGATTTTTTTTATTGGAGGATAAATATTTAATTATTCCTTCTTTATTCTTTTTGAAGTCCACCAAAAATAAATTATTAATTATATAATATTTCACTGCACATAATATATATAGAAACCATAATCCAGACATACAAATTTTACATTTTAAAAATTCCACGATAGGAGTAAAGGATTAACCAAAAAATCTGTCTTATGCTGAAGAACTTTACTTTTCAATGGTTTTGAAAATGAAAAATGAAATTGTTTTATAGATACTTTTTTTTTTTTTTTGTTTATTATCCAAACATGAAATTCTTTATCAAAAGTACTCACTTTGCAGACTTATTTACAATCCCAGTTATTTTTTTAACAATCATAATATTATTTAAATTACATTGAGGGTTTTTTTTTTAAATGTATTTTCATAAGATCTATTTCTGAGTATCCATGCAAATTCATAACATATTATTAAGCATTCCCATAGTTTTTCAAAAGCAGTTGGAAGTACAATGTGCATTTCAATTAAATTTAAGGTAAAAAAAACATTTTTCCTAACAGCAAATTATTTACATCTATCATATAAATATTTAATACAGTTATTGTACACTTATTATTTTTTTCATAGTTATTTTATTGGTAGGCATATAGAAATCAATGGTATGTAAAAAGACTATTAAAATGTTTTCATACCTTAAATCTGCTTTTATTTTTTATTTCTTGACTGAATGATTTATTGCATACATCATTTATAAATGTAAGCAAAGTTATTTTATACATTTTTTAACTATGTACATTTTTAGAAGAAATCTGTCGACAATGCAAGTAGCAGCCCAGATTCCCTTGATAGTTCAATTGATCTATCTCATAAAAGAGGTAAGATACTTTTGGAATTTTTTTTCTTCTGTGCTTGTTAATACTTTTTATCAGAAATGTTTTCAATTTTTTTTAATTTAACAAAATTTAAATGGATTCAATTTCAAATGACTTAATAGATTTAAGACAAAAATATTTACACTGTTAGTTTCTAACAAATTAAACAAAAAAAACCCTTTTAGGTATTGATTTGAAAGCATTCCTTTATGAAAATTTTTCACTTGTTTATTATCTTATTGAGAAAAAAAAAACTTCAAAATAAATCATAGATTATGCATTTAATTAAAAATTATTGGAAAAAAATGCTTTTAAAGCCAATTTCATTTTTTTTGTGTTGCAGTGAATTAATTTTATATATAAATTTACATCATATTAATTTTGTAATTATACTTTGGTTTATTTAATATGACTTTTTAAAAAGTATTAAATGTTGAGATATTTATAAAATAATTGAGAACACATTGGCAAAATAATCTTTTTTAATTGCATAGTGATTGCTGTTTTGTATTTTCCAGGTAAGCCAGTTATCAAAAAGCTTTTCCCAGATCCAAAAGAAAAATTTAAACCAGAAATAGCAACAAATAAAGAAATTACTATCAAGACAGTATCTTCTGAGAGTATCTCTGAAAAAGAATTACTTTCTACTAAAATTTCTGAAAGTAAATCTGCTTCTGCAGAAATTAGTGAAAAACAGTTATCGGCTGAAGACAATGAAAAAAGTGTATCTGCAGTTTCTGAAGATCTAGAAATATCGACTTCAAAGAAATCTTCATTAATTCATAGTAAAATTCAAGATAAATTATCTGCTGAGACAAAAGATGAATCTGAAATTGAAGAAGAATCCTATGAATCAATTAATTCTTCATTAATGACAGTTGATTCTAAATCTGAACAAAGTCAAGTTTACACTAATAATGCAGACTCAAAATCTACATATCAGTCTGATACTTTTGTTTCAAGTTCATCCATGTCGAAAACAGATCAAGAAGCTAGCAATAAAGATAATGATATGAAAAGCTCTTCTATTCCTGATATTGTTCCTTCTTCTAATGACACTGTGAGGGCTGAAAGTTCTTCTGCTGAAATCACTAAAGAAACACTGACCACTGGTCATCCTGTGAATAGTGACAGTTCTCATTCCTCTGAAATTGAATACAACTCTGAGGCATCCAATAGCACAAGCAATGCATCAGGGAAAGATGAATTTGAAAGTGGTAGCTTTGAATATGAACATTCAGATACCAATCCAACACTTTCTCCTAGAAATTTGCTGGACAAAACTTTTGCTGTTGAAGAAGGAAAAGATGTTATTTCATCTTCAAAAAATAATCTTGGAATTGCTGAAAGTAAATATTTAAGCTTAACAAATGAAGAAAAAAGTGATAAACTTTCCCATTTTGTTCCCAATAAAAGAAAATCATTAAAAGAAGGTTTAAAGTCTGAAACATTTGTTGTAAATGTTGTAAGTTATTTATATACTTCAGTAGTTGAAGATGCTATTAGAACAATGCTGAATTTATCAAAAAAATATCCCAGTGAGACAAAACTTCAAAATCCAAAGACCAAAATTTTGCCTGATGCATCTTGTCTCTCCGTTAAGAAATTAAGTGCTGAAAGTATGGAACTATTTATAAATGAATTGTTATCTACCTACATAAATGATGCAATATCTTCTGTCATTAATATATCAAAAAGTTACAAAAACTTTGAAAATGGCCATATACAATCAGACCAGTTTCCTTCTACAACAAGTATTAGTTGTGCATTGACTACAACTAGCAATGATTCTTTGCAGGCTGCTTCTAACTGTCAAATGCAAATTACTGAAGATCCTGTTGAGAATAAATTTATTCAATCTGTACATGATAAAAGTGATTATAGTATTTTTAAGAAGCAAACTGATTGGTTTGAAGATGGTTTTGTTGCAGCCCAATGGGATACACAACAGTTAGAACAGCAATTAATACTTCAACAGTATCCATATTATTATCGTAAAATACCCAACAAGCCTCCTCCGCCATACACTCCACCAGCTGTAATGAGCATTAATTCTCAGTATTCTTATACACTTCCAATAAAAAAAGAAAAGCCTATTGAGAAAACTGATTCCATAAAATATGTTACTAAACATATCTCCTCTATTCTGGATTGCATTGCAGAAACATTGTTAATTGGGAAGAAAAATGGGTTAATGGTCAGTGAGATTAAAGAAGTAGATTTTAGTTCGCTTGTGAAGAAACTGGACATTACTGCACCTTCTCAATTGGTTTACCTTGATTTGATTTTTGATTTAACGAAAGAAATAGCTTTGGATACATTCAGGTAATCATTGTTTTATTCTTTTAAAATTATAAATTTCTTATAAATATTTCAAAATATCTGATTGAACTATTGTTGTCTCAACAAAAACAAACTATCTATTCTCAATATTTATAATAATTTTTAAATCATACTTATAGTCATCTACTTGACAAAACTACTCATTAAATAAACACCAAAATTTATAAATATATGTATATGAAACAAGTATTCAGACATTTATTTTCTTCTCATAGTGGAAAATTTGTTTTCCTTTGTTATGAAAACTATATTCATGTCTGAATAAAGGTATTCATTTTTAATGTTGCATGCAAATAATATTAAATTTGTGCTTATTAAAGACTAGCCACCTTTAGCAACCAGCTGGTTTGCCAATTTTACTGCTGTTTAAAATTATCAGTTAAATACTTTATGTAATGTCATTGTCTATTAAATACTTTATGTGACTTGTCATTGTCAATTAAATAGTTTATGCAACTTATCTTTTTATAGCTACTTCATCAAAATATTTTTAAGATTCAAATTTTAATAGTCATATAATTCACTCATGCTGTTATAAAGGTCTTAAGCCCATAATGTACTATATACATCGCTAATTATCTGTCAACTCTCACAAAATTTCAACTTTAAATTAAAGTGGAAATGATTAAACTGCAAATTGATATAAAAACATTTTTTTACTCAAACCAAGCATTTTTTTTTTAATATAAGTAAAAGAGAATCATTATGTGTACTACTGAATAATTACAATAATTTATTTAATATTTCAAGAATTATTCAACAAAAATTACTTAGATTCATCATAAAATTAAATTTTTAGAAATTTTTAGTTTTACTTTCAAAAAGATTTAAATGATATGAATAATAATATATTTTTATTTTGGTCTATAAACATAATTAAAAGAATTATTAAGTCTAAATTTTATATATCATTTAGTTATAAGGAATCATATTCTATGAAATATTCTTAACACTTCAACCTTCAAATAAATAAATAAAGGTTTCTATCTTCTGCTATCAAATTTGATGGACTTATGAAGTTTTGAATAGAAGTGTTTGGAACATTCTACATTTTCATACATATGCCAGTCAGTCATGAGAAATCCGGGACATTGATTAGGGTATCATCTGTGAAATAGCGGATAAAACGGTTTGAAATTACTCGTTTTTATTGAATAGTGATCTTCACATATTCATAAATCAGTTTTAGAGATTGAATTGATTGAAGTCAAACTCTTTTTATTTAAAAGATAAACATTTTTCATCTTTTAAAGCATTTATAGACTGATGTTACATACTATGTATTTATTTACTTTATTTAGACCCTTTTTATAGATGCATTTCTATTATTAAAATTTTACAAATAAGTAAAACTTTAATAATAAAAAAGTTACCTTTTTGTGTATATAAATCAGTCAGTTTTAATGATTGATTTAGAAAATTGATTAATGTAACAACTTCTGCTTAAAATGTTAGCAAAAATATTTTGTTAAATATGACTCACAGAGCAAAGTATGAAAAAATCTAAAACGCATTATTCATCAATGCATTGTTTGTCTCAAGCTACATAAAATGTAATTATTTACTTCATTTAGATCTAGTTAACAGTACTAAACAATAAGTATGCCTGTTACTAATGATTTACAAATTAGCCATCTGGACCAAATTTGATTACGTATTCTGAATAAATTCAATCATGTTTACCTTAAATCAAGAAGATTTATTGAATTAATGATATAGATTCAGCAAACGATCATAGAGACTTTTGCTTTGCATTTATTTTTTTAGAAAATATCACATTTAGTATTTATTTTATGGTATCCAGTCACATGCTGAAAGTTACATTTTTTTAGATTCAACTTGCAATAATAGTTGATTTTAAAAAAATTTGAACTTGATGATGGCAACACAATGATAAATTCCCTTTGATGTGCTTGTGCAGATTAAATTTTGTTGTTTTTTCAGAAATACATTGTTAAAAAATAAGGTTAAAATATTTCTTCAAAAATTCGTTTAAAAATAGTAACTTTAGAAGTTATATGTTAAAACACTGATACCATTAAAGCTCATTTTTTTAAATCTTTAATTTTATGTTAAAATCATGTTTGTTTGTAAATATTTTCGGAAATTATAGCAGAAAAAATTTCGCTTAGTTTTTAATTAATTCTAATTAAAAATTCGAAAAAATCGTCCTAAGGTGCACATTTCCAACCCCCAAAGTATACATATGCCAAATTTGGTAGCTGTAACAGTCTGGCTTGTAGAGCATCAACACACACACACATATACTGAGCTTTATTATAAGTATAGATTTTAGATATATTAAAAACTAAGGAAAGGAAAATATGAAAAATGTTATCAAAAAAAATTTTTTTTAATCCTAATTTTTAACTTTTTTTATTTGTATGAGATTCATCAAAATATTTAGTTGTCTCGCCACTTATATTCTCAATCTTTTCTTGCATTTAACAATATTTTCCATTATGGTCTTTAATGCATTTATGTTGAATATTTGATATCATCTGATGCCATGTGCCCGAAATAATTTTTTGTATACCTTTTGGGATCATGAGTGAATTTCAATAAATTTTCATTTATCTTTTGATAATGTATTGACAAGCCAGCATTATCCATCAGTTCGAGCTTGATCAACACGAATATAATCTCATAAATGGAGTTAGAGCATACTTTATAGGGAATGCTGATGTTTTGTATTTCATGCACTTGAATGATTAAAGTTTCTTTTGACCCTAAGTATGAAATAATGTTTAAAAATAAAGAAACAGTAATTCTTGAACATGACAATTTTTTTTTAAATGGACAATGAAAAAGTAATTTTTTGATATTTAATACTCTATGAATTTCCGAAAGACGTTAGTGCTGAAACTGCACAAAAATAATGTTAATGTTTATTCAAACAGTTTCTGATCTGCAGACTATGAAAAAAAATGATTTAATAGATTTTGAAATGATGACTTTAAGCTAAAAGTCACCAAAATAAACAAAGCTTTTCAACATTGTCTGTATATTGCAAATATTTTGGCGGAAAAAAATCCTAGAATAACAAATAAGTAATTAAGGGATAAAGGCCTTTGTTGCCAAGAATACCATTCTCATCCTATTTCAATCAATCGACAACTGAGGAAATTTTGGTAAAGTTTAATATTGATAATTTGATTATATTTCGCCACTTAAAAGGCATGGATATGTTTCTAAATTTGGTACTCAAGTTCCGTCTCTCTCTTGTTTTTTTTCTCTTTGCACCACTCGTTTTTCTTCTTGTATATTACAATAAAGAGCTTTCAGCTTCTAGCAGTTTTTGTAACTTTAAAATTGGACATTTGATCTGACATAATTCGAATTACAATAGACTTTTGCTTAATGAGTATAATTCTTTCCCGAATCCTATTCATTATGCAAAATATATATTCAGCAAAAAAAAGAAAAAAAAACTTTCCATAGAAATCTATGTAATATAGGACTGTATATTCCATTTCGGAAAAAGAATCAAACAAATTTATAATAATATTTATTATTTAAAATACAATATTTTTTTATAACAAGAAAAATGACTAAAGATATGTCTTTGGCTACACTGCAAAATTTAGCAAAAATGAAATATAGTATTATCATTAAATGATTTATAATGTGCATGCCTTTCAGGGTGATGCTTCTCAACACACGATACAAATAATCAATCGTTATTAATAAGTATGAGATTTATTAATTCTAGTGCAATTGATTGATCACATGCTTTCAGTATCTCCCTTATTTCATTGGAAATTTATTGCTCTATTACATCTATTATTCTTTCCTCTCCTAATCAAGCTTTTACTTTGATATTGAATAAAGTTCCATAAATTCTTTGGTAGTTCTGATTATTATCTTCCACCAGTTCATCAGTACCACTCACTTAAAGCCCCAAAATCTTAGATAAAAACAAAATCTCTTTGATTAAGGTTCGGCTATACCACTTACTCAAATGCTCATTCCCCTCGGAATTGAATTCTAAAACCTATGCAGCCAAAACTTCTTTGATATAGTTACTAGAATTCTCTTCAAACAATCACTCATCAGGCCAATCCAGTGTGTGATGTAACATTTTTCTCGCTTCTTGTTCTATGAAACAATGATATTTAAGAGAGTCACTTATTTTTTGCTTTTTATTTTGCTTGCTGTTTGAATCATCCTTTAAGTGATGTTTTATTGAATTCATTCGATTCAAGCATTTGAAAAAATGCCCCTTTCTGACAAACAGAAAAGGTGTCACCTTTTTCCATGGCAATGCCTAACCACATGTTGCATAATAAACACTGAAAAAAAATGCAAGAAATGAAATAGAAACTTTTGAGTGGAAAAAATTTTAAATCCTATGAAGATGTTTTAACACATTGACATTTTTCCTAAGAAAGCAAAATCATCCTTCAAAAATCGAATTTTGAGATATGTAAATCAGTTAAAATCTACTTACAAAATAATAGTAATTATACTCTTGATTAATGTGGGTGTGCGTGTGTGTGTAATACATTTGAGGCTGTCAATAGAACGGACAATCAACTGATTCTATATAGTAAGATTATATCATAATCATAACTGGATGTTACCTAAAAAAGTTTAATATGTGTAAAGCTGGAATCAAATCTAAACTGGCAGAAATGTTTAAAATAAAAGTTTTAAGTGTAAAATATAATCTTTTGATTGATTTTAGAATAAGATAAGCTTTTAAATAGTAGTGGACAAATTGCTGCTTAAATTTGCAGTGATGTGAGGATTAAAAACCCTTAACATAGCACTACTAGTTAGATTTGTAATTATATAATAGACACCAAGTTTGCTTTATAAAATTTAAAAAAAAAAATGTAATATATTAAATAAATAAGTGTGTGTATGTGTAGGGGGGGGGGTAATTCTGCATTGCTTATATATGATAGAAGTTCTATAACAATAAAAAAAAATAATGAAAAAGATCATAAGATTAATTATTTGGCTATAACAAAAAAAGAATCATGTTTAGTGCAAAAATTAAAGTGTGTATATCATGGCATGCTATCTATCTAACAACATTTCAATATTATAATGATAAAAGAAACATCAATAACTTGGTTATTAGGATTACTGCTTTAATTACAATGGACGACATTGAAATTTTATCTTTTTTGGTTGTTGTTGAAAACTACTATTTTCAAAATGCATATCAATGAAAAAATTGTTTTATGTAATTAGAAGATACTTCATAGTATTTAGCTTTCATATCTTTGTGAGAGAAAATCTAATTCATTTTAGATTGATATTTGTGGAAACACTGTGCTCTCTATGCAGACTCACTGTAAACTATAATGCCTTTATTCGTAACAATTTTTTTTAAAGCTTAAATAGAATAAAGAAATAATATATATTGAGTTACTTTTTATGACTTTTTTTATAAATATTATATAAAAGTCACATTTCTGGAAATTATAGAGTATTTATCTTCTTCATCTTGTATGTAATTTATTATCAGGAATAAGAAATTTCATTTTTTTAGTGAAACTAATGCAGTTTTAGAACCCTGGTTGAGACCAAAAAGACTCACCCCAAAACCGAAGTTTCCCATGGACAAAAATATTCTTATATCTTCTCTACAAAAGAAAGTTGAAGAAGCATTAAAACTTGTACCAGCTGAATCTTTTCCTGGGCTCAAAAGAAAACGGCCAACTTGGTCTGAAATGAAATTAGGACGGAAGAAACGAGATTTTGTGGATACAATTCTTATCAGTGAAATTAAAGAGGAAGAACCAGAATGGGTAAATTATGATCAGGATGAAGTGACTGTTAAATTCCAAATAGCCGATTCTATTTTTGATTATCTAGTAAATGACACAGTTAATCTCATCAAAGATCTCAAAAAGAAGTCATATTTGTTCAGTGGTAAGTTACATTTTTTATATTCAAATATTTTTAATTTAAAAAAATTCATTGTAGAAATAAATATTGCTGGCCTACAAACTATTAATCTCATTTTTTCTTTATATTATGCAGACCTTATAAAATTGTACTAAAATTTGACCACTGTTAAGTACAATGAGGTCATTTCCAAAATAATTTATGTTGTTTGTAAACAGGATATTGGCATTTACTACAAAACGATCCTCAATCCAGTAAAAAGATTAAATTTTAAGTAATGTATCAATATAAACATTACTAATTAGCAATTTTATATATGTAATTAAATATACCTCCTTAGAAATTAATAAAATTTAATTAATGCTGTACAACAACAATTTAAAAAAAACTTTTCCATGCTTTCTCTACATAAGTTCTTTATATTGCCAAAGGATCTACCTTCTATATAACTAATAAAAAGTTTTAATTATGCTAAATATTTTTTGTCACAAAAAAGAACTGTCTCTTTTCAAGTATTTCAACAATATAACATATATTGTAATTTTTTCTTCCTAAAACTTGAAGTGTTGGTTATGTGTCTCAAAATCATTAGAAAAATTATGGCATGATCTTCAAATGGTCCTAAAATGTTTTGATCTTTTCGAGAATGTTAACATAAACTATTTAGTGGAAGTTGTCATAAAAGTGAAGAGCTTTATATTAATTTTACGTTTTGAAATTTAATCTTTTTAGCTTAAATTGTCCTTAACTAATAGTATAATCAAATTCTTATTTAACATTATTAGATAATACTTTACTTGTGAATATCTTTAAAAAAATATCTTTTGTTGACCAGTAGAAATCTATTTATATATATATATATATTGACTGATTGATTGATTGATGTATTGTCTCTTTGAACATTTCTGTTTCACAATCCTTTAAAGAAAATGAATAAAATTTGACACATATTTCATATTTTCTTTGGGATAATTAATTATGCTGTTAAAGTGGATGAAATATTTTAGAATTTCTCCACCATAATTTCTGAACTTAGTGAATTAAAATTATTTTTAAAGTCTTAAAATTTAAAAAAATTGATTTTCAGTGGCATTGGTATAAGCCCGTGAGTGATAATCTAAGGTGTTCTTTTCAAATATTTCTTCTTTTCTTTCATTATGTGGAATACATACCTTGAAACCCTTACCTTAAGTCTTTGAAAATGTAATTGTTTTATCTAATTTTGTCTTATATGTTAGCACTTTCGAAATTTGGAAAAATATTAATAAAAATGTATGCTTTTTTTTATCAACTGTTTTAGCTAGAGTTCATTAATTTTGTTTTCCAGTTTTTATTGCTCCGATTTAAAAGTTGCCTACTTTGAAATACCTGTCAACATGTTATAATATGTGCCCAAAAGATTCCAAACATATGTAGTCTGGAAATATTTTTGTGTCTAGAATGGAAGCATTTCTTTTCTCTGTTAATAACTGGTGTCATATCGTCAGGTTCAAATTCTAAATACTGGATTTTGATTGAACATTATAGAGAATTTGAATATTAAGACTTCTGAAATAGAAGGAAAATGAATGCAGATCATAAATTCTTTACATTGTATCTGACTTTATTGTATCTGAAAGTATTTGTTAGCTCTTTAAATTTGTAATTGTTTTTAGTAACAGTTAATAGACATGCTGTAGAGAATGAAACAACAACAACAAAATTCTAAAAGAAAAAGCCTTCTCTCTTTTTTTAACATTTTTTGAAAATGACTATGATTTGCCTACCTAGAGAATTAATAGGGTTATCTTTCCTGTGTATCACAATTTTATTTCATTTTCCCCCTTATATTCTGATTCACTGGTTTTATAAATAATATGAATGAAAACCTGTCCTGGAATTATTTTAGAATATGGGAATTTAACAACTTTCTCAAATGTTGCTGCTATGAATTTAGTTCTTTTAAAACTTGGGCATTGTAAGGTGATCTGCCTTTTACTTTTATATTTCTTACAATTAATTTGTCTATAACCAAGGTAATGATATATTTATAATATTTTAAAACTCTAATTGCTTGCATTTTCTATAATTCTTTATTTTACCATACAGATTACGTTTTTCTTCTAATTCATAGATTAAAAGTATAGTTACTTCAAAACTGGTTATATTTTATTTACTTAATGCAATTAGAAACTTCTGTAATATAAATAAATAGTAATTTTTCTCACTGTATTATGAATGCTTAGAATATATGTTGGCAATTAAATTTTTTGCAACATGTAATTAATAATTAAAATTTTCAGCATTTAAAAAAACACTCCTAGAATGTTATATATAATTGGTAAATAAGTTATTAAAAAAAAATCTAAAATGAAAATATTTATGGAATTTTACTTTATTCCATTATATATATTTTTAATCTAATGTGCAGGTGTCAATTATTGCATATGCATTAAGTCAGTATAATCAATTATTTTCTTATATAATCAATTTGTTTATATTGACTGCTTCCTAGGAGATTAATATTTTATTAATAATTTTTAGCATAACTAAAATGTTATGCTAAAAATAATTCGTCTTCAAAAAATATCA
>JAPMOQ010029355.1:4614142-4795117 GCA_026543055.1 Argiope trifasciata | reverse complement strand
AATGTTATGCTAAAAATAATTCGTCTTCAAAAAATATCATTATATAAATCTTTACTGTTGAAGATTAATATTATTGATATGGAAAACATGGCATCACAAAACTATGAACTAAATATAAAAGTAATAGGATTCGGTCAAGTGTAACTCGTGAATGAAATTAAACTTATTCATTTCGTATATTCCCTCTTTTTATATAGATTCTTTTGAAAAAAAATTCTCCAAAACGTGGCTCACAGAACTTATTAAAGCCAACACTGAGTTTAATATTGTCTGGCTTTAGTCTTCTGACTCTATAGAGCAGTGCTCCGCAACCTTTTCTCACCTACGACGAACCTTATTTCTTTCTAGAATTCCGCGGCACACCAAAAGCTAAAGTATATAGATATTAATTAATACACAAATTTTACAATAAATGTTTGTTTTTTATCTGAAAAGTATACATACATAAAACCATAACATATTTATTTCTATGCAATCATAATAATTATTAATGTGATATGACGCTTGTTTCAATGAACACAAAAGTTTTATTTTCGGCTAAATATTTGACACCGCGACCTGAAGTTCTTGGTCAAGATCTTTTAAGCATGACCGCTTATCATTTTTAATTAATACAAGAGTTGATAAACTTTGCTCACATTAATATGTCATCGAAAATGGAAGTAGTGTTAAGATTGCTTTGTAGGAAATGTGAGGATATTCTTTTTGAACATAAATTCAGAAAACATATAATGGAACTTCGGAGAAGTATAATTTTAAATTCATGTCATTATTTAAATCTGTAAAGTCCTCTCGAATTTGTAGAGGCAGTGCTTCCGTAGAATTTATTGCATTGATACCAAAGGATTTCGAATCCAATCGTACTTTTCCTTATTAATAGAAAAAAAATATTGATCAAATTTCTGCTGAAGCATACTTAAATGTTGTTGGTCCAGATCCACAATTAATTGTTTGTTTTCAATTGTAATATGATTGGTCCTTTGGTACATTTCCAAACACCCTTTTTGCAACTCTTTTTGCCAAAGTTCGAGTTTTTTAATAAATCCTTGTAATTTGTCTGAGCACGTCAAAATATTCTCATTTCGACCTTGCATTTTTTTATTAAGTTCATTCAAATGCTCGAATATGTCAGCCATGTATGCAAGTTTGGCTATCCAGTAATCATCATCGAGGTGCTGGCATATTTCGAGCATATTCTGTGTTAAAAGAAATTCACGCACCTCGTGACGAAACTCTCTAACCAAAACTTTGCCTCGGGATAGCCAACGAATTTCTGTATAAAATAATGATTCATATTCGGCTCCCATTTCTGCACAAAGTAATCTAAAAATTCGAGAATTTATGGCTCTTGATTTAATTAAGTTAATGATTTTAATTCATTCATTCATCGTGTTCAAAAGTTCTTCCGGCAAATTTTTGACCACCAATGTTTCTCAATGTATGCAGCAGTGTGTTAATTGTACCGTCGGATTTTTTTGTTTTACGCAAGAGATAAAACCTTTTTTACTACCCGTCATTGCAGCAACGCCATTCGTGCAAACAGCAATGCAGTTGCTCCATTGAATATTACATATTTTGAAGAAATCATCGGTTACTCGAAAAATTTCTTCACCGGTAGTTCGCTCTGGAACCTCCTTACAAAATAAATAATGTTCTTTAATAAAGTCCTCGTCAACGAAACGTACAATAGTTATCAGCTGTGCTTTATTTTTAACTAGCTGCCTTTGGCGACCAGCTGGTTCGCCATGAGTAATGCGTTCTAAAAATTTCAATTGAATCACATATTCATTAGCCTTGAAGTAATGCCGGGCATTGATTGGCCAGAAATTAAAAATGTTTTTTTTCCGTGGTATTGAAAAATATTAAATGTTTTTTTAAAAAAAGCGAAAAAGGAGAAAAAATATATTGAATAAATGATTTAAATGTTGCAAACGATTATAGAAAACTTGGCTTTGCATTTATTTTTTTAAAAACTATCACATTTTATAATGGAAAAAAATTATGGAATTAATGATACAGATATTGCAAACGATTATATAATATGTCATAGTCGGGAGTTTAATGCATATCCTGTCTAAATTCAATCAGGTTTACCATAAATAAAGAAGATTTGTTGAATAAATGATTTAGATATTGCAAAAGATTATAGAAACCTCTGCTTTGCATTTATTTTTGTAGAAAATATCACATTTTATGTTTATGTTATTATATCCAGTCACGTGCTAAAAGTATCATTTCTTTAGACTTGATTTACGATGAAAGTTTTGTTTTTATTTGAACTTCCGTCATTGTTTTCTTTCATTTTATCCAGTCACGTGCTCAAAAAAAAATGGTTAAAATATTTCTTTAAAGATTCGTTAAAAATAGACGCTTAAGTTATACATTAAAACGCTGATACCATTAGAAAGCTAATTTTTTAATCTTTAAATTGATGTTAAAATCATGTTTGTGCGATAATATTTTCGGAAGTTATAGCGGAAAAACGTCGAAATTTCGCTTAAATTTTAATTAATTCAAATTCTAATTAAAAATTCGAAAAAAGGGCTCCGAGGTGCACATTCCCAACCTCCAAGGTACACATGTACCAAATTTGGTAGCTGTAGGTCCAACGGTCTGGCCTGTAGAGCGCCAACACACACACACACACATTGAGCTTTATTATAAGTATAGATATCAGTTGTTTCATCGATCTGAAGCGCAAATTTTTCAGCCTATAACAGTTTTTTAATCAGTGTTCCTAAAATATCGCTTGACATATCGTGAATACGTCTTTTAACAGTATCAACAGACAGCGAAACTTTATTCACATCCTTAACTTCATTGGGCCCAAGCATAAGTCTAACAATTTCTATGCATACTGGTTTAATAAGTATTTCGCCGACAGTATGTGGCTTTTTCTGACATGCAATTAATTTTGCAACATGATAGCTAGCTTCTGATGCCTTTTCAGAAACTGCTACGTCCGATTTCATAAATTTCTTCTGTTTTTTATTTTGTTCTGAGCACCTCTTAAAATATTGTTTGTCTTTGTTGGCGCAGGTAGAATGGCTTGAATATAGATGCCACTTTAATTTACTGGGTACCATTGACTCGTTCGCCGCAAATGATGCACTGTGGTTTGGGCGCCGTTTCGTCACCACACCACGAGAATCCATATTTAATGTAGTCTTTGTCGTACTTTCTTTTCACTACCTTCCTTAGGTTTTTTTTTGTAACACTTGTGCTGGGTTCTTCATCATCTGTACGTGAAGACGGATCTTTCCGACGTAAAAATTAATCCATTATTTAAAGGTGATAAAACTTTAAAAATTTTATACGAAGAACGTTAACCATACATAATTCAGTAAGATAATTAATAATAATTATCGTTAGTGGTAGGAACGTGTTTATTTAACTTTGTGTTGTAAAATAGTGACAACAATGACATACGAGTGAACGTGATGTACTACGCGCAAATGCAAATAACACATGCCCATGAGTCTTCAACGACGGTCATTTTGCTTTATCTATGATTAATTTGGTGGGGGTGTTTACCCAACACACTATGCAGTTTTCAACTGTTCTCACTAGGGGACCATCGAATAATTATTTAGTTAAAATAATTATTCTATAGTATATTTAGAAAAATAGACATTATTATGAAAAAAAATTGTCATTGTGTATTAAATACATGATGAAAAATTGTAAAATGTCAAATACTATGTAATTGACTGCGGCACACCCGTATCTGGCTCATAACACACCAGTGTGCCGCGGCACACCGGTTGCGGAGTACTGCTATAGAGTATGACAGAATAGGGAAGGAATTTTATGAAGCAGTTAGTATATTAAAAGAAAGTTTATTTTTGGCAGGAGATCCCAAATCGTTGCTGGTACAACAGTCTTTTGTTTATGAGCTGGTGCATCCAACATTCATTTATTAACCCTTTGCACTCGAAGTTTTTTTTTCATTCTTATTACCAGCAACTCGAAGCGATTTTAGTGAAAAGATCATATTCACTTGTAAGTTAGCTATACGCATTAAAAGAAAAGTCATCGTTGTATGTTATTTTTTTAATTCTTTATGAATACAAATGTTATGATATATAAAAAAACAACAAAAAATTACAAAATTATTACATGTTGTAATCGTCCAAAGTGTGGTGTGAAACATCCTATTACTAGTTTTTACGATTTGTTTTTGTTCTTATGTTAAAAACTGAAAATTATTTGCATTGTCTCCGTAGCGGAGCCCTCGAGTTCGAAGACCAATTTTAAATGGCTCCGCTCCGAAGCCCTCGAGTGCAAAGGGTTAAAAAAGAAAATATGAACCTTGGAAATATTAAGTGTTTAGAAATATAAGTCTCTAACACACTTGTAGTTGTAGGTTTTTAAATTCTGCAGTATAAAGATAGCATTAAATTTCTATTATATTTATAATATATACCAAACTTTGACTAAAAAATTCAATTGTTCAAGATATTTTTAAATTGTGCCCTTTTTTTTTTATTGCATATAGAACAGATAAATGTATGCAAAACTGTAATCACATTGGCTAGTTACTCCTTTGTTGCATGGTGGGGAAAATTAATGTTTGTTTGATTCTATATTTGTTAAATTATGTATAATAATATATTTTTGATATCCAATTAAAAATTATTAAACATATTAATTGTTACTATTAAAAACCTCTTTTCAGGTAATACAACATAGAATTTTGCAATGATTTTTTAAAAAGGAAGCATAAGCTGTGAATCATCTTTGACTTGAAAAGAAGAGAAGGAAGTCATTTGTACATAGGATTTTAAATATTTCATTTTGGATTTGGTGCAAGTGGACCTGGTGATTTTTAAGACAACCTTCATAAATTAGTTGTAAATATTATACAGATGTATTTTTGCACATGAAAATCAATCTCACAGAAACCTGTACAATAAACTGGATTGACACATTATTTGAGACAAAAAAATGCAGACTGATGCTATGGGACCAATAAATTATAAACAAAAGTTTTGTATAGCTTGTATTCATTGTTAATCTAATTCTGCAATCACATTTTTTTCAGCATTATTTCAACTAATAATAAATCGAAAGTACATACTTTCATTTTTAATTTTGATTAAGCAAAAAAAAAAAAAAAAAAAAAAAAATATCCTAAAAGAGTTTGTTTTATATCTTAAAATTGATCAATAGGCCAATTTAATAGTCATCGATTCACCTCTCCCTTTCTTGATTTTCCACAATTCTATCTATCAAACCGGTCAGCAGTTTTTAAAAATGGGATAAAAATACTAAGAAATAATAATGTTTACAATATAATTATATTGTAAACATTATTATTCTGTAATTACAGAATAGGAAAATAAAATTTATAGTATTTCTTTAAAAAAATCATTTAGATATTAAATAAAAATATCTTAATGTATAATTTGACATTCATTATTCCTGCATCATAGATTCATTTGAAATTATATACATTTATTATTCTTGGTATACTAGCTGTTTGCCCAATAGTTAAAATGTGGTTTTGTATTCAATGTGAAGCTATTCATTATTTATTAGTAGTAATGAGAAAATCTTTTTATTTAGTTATATCTCTATCTGTAGAAGAACAACTGAAGAATGAAACAAAATTTGCTAAATGCTGTTTTTTTTTTTTTTTTTTTTTTTTTTTTTTTTTTTTAAATCTATACTAATATTATAAATGTGAAAGTTTGGATGGATGTTTGTTCATCAATCACAACTGGATGAAATTTAGCTGAGAGATAGATTATAGTCTGGAATAGAACATAGGCTGGTTAATTGAGAGGTTGATTTTTCTAAAAGTTAAAAACTAACTTTCGCGCCAAAAAAACTGAGGTCAAATCCCGCCAAAAATGAGTGAGGCTCGAGTGTGTGTGTGTGTGTTTTTCCCAACAGTAATGAGTTTCGGCTTGGCATGATTTCGACCGATTATTTCAAACGATTCTGTTTCTTTTCTTAGTGTTTGATTATATAAAATCAAATGTTGTTAATTAATCTATCTTACGGATTCCTCCAGAAATACCTTTAAATTAAAAGAAAACAGAATAACGGAAATAAAAGATATCTAGTCTGCATTGCGTTACCCCAACTGTCGTAGGGAAATCTAGCATTTCCGTTACGCCAACTGGCGCTGAAAGATCACAAGCGACTGCGACTGTGTTTTCATTTAAATTAAAGTTTTAAAAAATAAGTGCATTATACTATTGTAGCTATCTCAATCTCGATAAAAATAAAATAGAAAAAAAAAATAGACTTGCCTTGGTTTTTAAAGAAATGCAGACTTGATTTGCTGTTTTATTTTATTTCGGGTATGCAATGTAAATAAATTGTTTTTAGGTTAGTTATGTGCTTTTGTTATTAAATTGTATTTATGTTAGTTATATATTTATAATTGTTTTTAGGTTAATTTATTAACTGTCGTTATTTGACAATCAAAAAAATTCGAAATGCCCAGGAAATGTAAATCTAATATTTCAAAGAGGAGTAATAAAGCTCTGGCTATGAAAGATCTGTTTGCAATTTTAGTGAGCATTTGCGGACAATCAAACTTCTTCCATCTGTTTGGTAAATATACGGACGCTTTATCAGAAGATATGGCACTCACAATGACCTAATCCTTAACAGAGCTTTGGTATAGATTGAGGATAAAATGATTTTCATTTCTGGAAAATGTCTCACTGATTTTGTCATGCCCCCACTGCAGCAAAGAGTGGAATTACAAGCGAAGCTATGAAGGAGCTAATCTGCAACACCTCTGTTTTAGAAGCGCAGATCAATG
The DNA here is from genome assembly GCA_026543055.1 of Argiope trifasciata. Taxonomy (NCBI): domain Eukaryota; kingdom Metazoa; phylum Arthropoda; class Arachnida; order Araneae; family Araneidae; genus Argiope; species Argiope trifasciata. The sequence goes on along the minus strand of JAPMOQ010029355.1, from coordinate 4,788,336 downwards.
AAATTACATTATGATTACTTCCCAGCAGCGTAGTCTATGAAACAATTCTAAATCCAGTAAATAATGGGAAAGATGAATTATTCTTTCTTGATGCACCAGGGAGTACAGAGAAGACGGTCTAGCAATAGATTCACTCCACAAAGGCCGCTTTATAGCTCTGGCTGTAACTACAACCTTGCTTAATGGTGGCCAGACTACAGATTCCGTTTTCAAATTGCCATTTAATCTTGCAAGCGAAAATGCCTCAACAAGCAACATCAATAAAAACAGTGATTGGGAAAACCTTTTGTACCAGTGCAAGTTAATAGTATGGGACAAGAGAGTATAAAGGCATTAAACAACAGTTTATAAGATATCCAAGGCAACCAATTGGTAAAGGGTGGCCTTGTCGTTTTGCTCGCAGGTGATTTTAGACAGCCACTGCCAACTGCTGATCAGACCGTCTCTAGCAAATAAATTTCATTGCGAATCTGCATAATAATGTAGAATATTAATGTTAAATTAACACAATTCCTTAAAAAATTAAAAAATCTGCATCCTGCTTCTTATTATTTTGTAATAATTTCAAATACTATCCACTAAAAATAGGATTTTCATTACTGTAATACAAAACACTGTTTCAATGTATTATAAAATATGTCTATGAAATGCAGCTATAATTTTAATTCTAAATTATGCATGTTAATGTTGGCCGAGTGAAATAAAAAAAAAATTCTTTATGAAATACTTTATTTTCATAATCCGTTCAGAGATTGAGTCCCATATTTACAAATTCTTTTCCAATGTTTCAAAAGAAAGAAAAAAAGTCTTTTTTTCCAAAGAAAAACAGACTAGTAAATGAGACTAAAGTACACATGCCCAATAACAAGTTTTAAATTCAAATTTTGTTCTTAATTCAACATAAAATCATAATTCTTGGTCCCTAAAAACAACACAAACTGCTATTTTGTAATACGTATAAATAGAATTTCACAAAATAAAACTACTTTAAAATCAATTTTTAACTGTTATTGAAATTTTTAAAACACATTAAAATGAATATTTGGATAAATGCTTAGTTGTGGAAAATTACTCCACAAAAACAAACAAAAAGTACAAATAAATATGAGCACAAATAATAATATTAAAGATTCCATGACAAAATTTACAAACAAACATGCATAAATCAGATTAACAAACTAGCCATCATAAAAAAACAGCACCCAAGATGGACACAGGGAGCATAAAAAAAAAAGGAATAGTACTTAAATAAGTACAATAAAAAAAAAAGACTAGATAGAATCTCTTCTTTGAAATTTTAAAAATTTCATAATACTAAACCTATCTCTCCCTTTCTCTATTTTCTGGTTTTTAACCGGAATTTTTTCTGAACTTAAAATAGTACCATTTGTTAGATTCTGAAAGGGTGTCTTGTTTGTTTTCCGATCTTTTTCAGACGTTCGAATTTCTGTACAATTATTGGGAATACAGTTTTCACAAGCATAACTTCTTCTATGCATTTGCTGCCGATATCCATTCATTTTTATTATGCCGCCTTCAGAAGATTTTTCAATACACTGACTAGTAGAACTTGCATTACTCGACTGGACAGAAGGATTTGAAGCACTTCGCTGAACTCTACTGCGTTTTCGGTTTCTCTTTTTTGCCTACAAATAAATAAATTATTAAAATTGAAATTTGCTATCGTAAATTTCAAGTTATGTGAGATTTTTTTTATCACATGATCATATTAATTAATGCACATACATCAACTTTTAAAAAGTACGATTCTTTTTAATTATTAATATTATGAGTGACGAGAGCTCCAGAACTTTTTTGTCAGCCAAGAAAAACTTGAAAAGCTAGAACCCAGTTTAAACCAGTTTGAAATTTATGATGTAATGCACATGCGTCAACTTTTTAAAAAACGCCCCCCCCCCCCTTCATTTCTTTTGATATTGACGAGAGCTCCAAAACATTTTTGCGAAACAAACAAACAAATCAGAAATAAAAATTAACATTTACACTTTATTCATTGCCTAAGCGATTTTGAGCTTCAAAACTCCCTAACCAAAACAACATATTCTCACAAAAAGGAATGCCACATTTGGAAGCTGAATAACGAACGAGCATTCCCATAGTATATTTACATATAATAAACTATTTACCAATAAATTTTTAAACACATTAATTTATACAGAATTTTTATGAAAACAATATTGTTTATAAACACAAACTGCTATTTTCTAATTTCTGAGATCATACAACAGTTCCATAATGGATTAATCTAAAGACAGGAGTCAAATCCTTCAATGTTTCCCACTTAAGAATGAATGAAGATGTATTTCCCCATTGGAGGAAAGAGAAAATGCTTTTATCAAAAATGTTATTAAACGCGAGTGAAGTTTTTAAAATATATTATAAAAAATTAAATTATTTAATTTTCTCCAAAAAAAATTATTTTCCATTAAAAATCAATCATGACATCATAGTTCGACATCAATCTTTTAAAATGCATCTGCTGTCAAAGAAGCATAAGTAATAATAAAGCAATGCTGGTAAAAGCAGATAAAAAAATCTATACATGTTGATATTGATGAACATTGTCATTTATGCTTCATTCATTGCCAATGCGATTTCAAGCTTCAATTATTCAACAACCATTAACCATGTTCTCACATGATAAAAAACTAAACTAAATTAACTGCTTAAAAATTTTAATATTTTGTCTATTTCCTCCAACAAATGCAATTAAAATTCAGTTTCAGATCTACTTCATTAACTTATTAAAAAAAATTGTATCTTACCTTTAAAATGGGCTCTAGGAATACTGGTAAAGGTTCGACTATTAACAAGTTTTCTCCTGTAATTAAAGTATTTTATATAAGTGAATATGTAGTAAAATATCATAGGATTTAAAAAAAAAAAAAAAAAAAAAAAAATTTAATCAACTTTATGAAAAAATTGATATATTAATTCCTCAAATATAAGTTGTGAATAGTATTATCAACTAATAAAAATTTGAATTTATTTTCATTTACAATAATTTAAATTTTTGTAAATTATTAAAAAATTAATACGATTAACAACTGACTGAACTAAACCTTCTAGTAGATGAAGAATATCCAAAAACACCTGGATATGATTTTATAATCACATAATTATTTAAGATGTATTTTGTATTTGGAATGAATTGCTTCTTCCCCCACCTCCAGATGTATTTGTACATAAAACATTTAGCTTTGGCAAATATTTAAAATTTTGTTTCCTAAGTGCATACGTTTTAAAGCTTTTTTTAATACCAAAATTTAGAGATTTTATGTGCAAAAACGCTTCAAAATATCAAGAAATTAAATACTTTTTCTGAGTAAAATATATTAAGGTATTAACAAGAATTGAATATTTTCCCACTACTAATAATTCCATAAAAAATAAGTAGCTACCGATGAATGAATATTTAAATATCCTCAGATAGGATATTTCATAAAGATTTAGCATTTTATAAAAAAATTCTATCTCACTCACCCTAAATTATATATATGTATAAGCAATATAAGAGGAAACAAAACTAATTATGGAAACGGAACTGAAAATCGGAATTGAAACTAAAAATTATCCGAATTCGAATAAGATTAAAATTAAAAACTATTTAAAAACCATCATTGTATTTAGTGAGCGCAAATGCTACTATAACCAAAATATAGATGTATCTAAATAAATTAGTAATATAAACCAAGTAAAAAGGAATACAATAGAATCAAAATTACTACAAATAGAAAAAGAATCTGGCCTGAAGACTTTCAAAGGTCACCCACAGGAAAGGATTCAAAATAAGGGATTTTTTGTGTGTGTGTGAGAGAAATCGGGCAATGTCCAACAGTATTGACCCTCTCGACCCAAAAATCCTCCGAAAGTTAAGGACAAAGAGTTACACCCATTTAAAAGCAAAGACACAAAACAAAACATCAAAAAAGTTAATTTGGCCTTAACTTTCAGGGAATTTTCGGGTCACGTGGGGATAATACTATTGAACATTGTCCGATTCCTCACAGAAAAAATCCCTTGTCTTGAATCCTTGCCCGAGAGTGACCCTTGAAAAAGTTTACAGGCCGGCTTCTTTTTCTATTTGTAGTAATTTTGATTCTATTGATTGTATTCCTTTTTACATGGCTTATATTACTAATTATATATATATAAGTACAGTAGATAGGTAAACTTGTTTTAATCTTAATAATCTGTAAATGTTTCATTACTGAATCATCCATTCAATTCATTGAATTATTTTTCTTTAAAAAGTTTATATATATATATATAAATAGTTTGGCATCTCTTTCCAAAAGTTTCTAAAAATTAGAGCTATTCTACTAAAATTACAAATACATATATTCTAAAGCAGCGAAAACTTATCAAAAAATCTATTTTAGACAGAATTCATTAAAGCCTTAAATATAGTCACATACAGCCATATTAAATTGCTTCAAAAGCATTTCAAGCTTGCTTAATTTGCAGATTTAATTCAACGTAATAAATAAGCACTTAAAATCTACTTAGTTTCAAATTTACAAGATGGTCTTTGTGCAAAAATAATAAACAGAAACCTTACCCATTGAGATTTGGCTCCTTATTTTGAGGAACTTTGAAAATGACAGCATGAAATGTTAAGAATTAATATGATTTAGACTGTTTAATTTGAAATATTTAATTGTTAAGTGTTTATTAAAGCTTTAATTTTGATGGTATTCACATTTTCTGTCACCCAATAAATAACTGAAAATTTTAAAATGCCATTTCACAGAATTAACCTACCACTTCAATCCCTCAAAAAAATAGTATTATTTTCACCATTCCTGTTAGGCTTGACTTCTCTTATAGAATTTTTATCTTGCGCACAATCTATAAATAAATGTGATTATATGTAAACATTAAATTATTATTTATATTAGTTCTAAAATTTACAAAAAGTGTGTGATTTATTTGCTCTGATAAATTGTCTTCTCAACTAAGGATTAACATTTACCAGAAAGCATTAAATATATACAATATATATTTCTGCCAATAATTAATTTACATTTAAAGACGAAATGTAATGGTGGTAAAAATATACCATCCGTAATGAATTACTTTAAACACAACAAACTTGCATATCAAATATTCAAGACTTTTAAGTGAACATCAAAATTAAAAACTCTTTCAAAAATACTTTAAAGGCAAAAGATTTTACAATTTAACAAGGTAAAAAAAAATTATAGAAAAATTATTTTACGAAATAGATGAAATGAAATCCTCTTTACAGCAATTTATCTTTATTCTTCATGTCAATTTATCTTTATTATTTCAAAATCTTTATACCAATTTATTATTTAATATGTTGATTGCCAAACTAAATTCCTCGCAATATAATTTATTTGGTGCAGCCAGGTGACCCTCACAGAAGTCAACATGCTAATGAAGATTTATTTAGGTCACATAATTTGAATTCTTAACACTTTTTTCCTTAATAGGCACATGTGTCCTGGAGATCATTCATGCCCTTTTGGATATACAGATCCTATTTCTGCATCAGTTATTATAGAAAGAATTATTTTTGTCCTAGTTACTTTTGTTGTAATTCAAATTTCATGTAAAACAGTCAATTTCTTTCTTTTTGTTATTAATACATTTACATAATTGAACTTTTTAAATAATATTTTCTATCATGCTGCTTTTTATTAATGCTACAGTATTTAAAGCAATACATAATGTCATATATTATTTTCAAAAAAAGCTCTCATTTACAAAAGCAGTGCAAGTTTTTCTAAGTTTCAAACTATAATTTAGGATCTTGAATCACTTCTTCATTCATTATCTCTGAACTTTTTTTTCCTTTCTGCTCAATCCCAACATATTATACACAATTGTTTCAAACAAAAAATCATAGTGTTTGTATATACCTGCATTTAATGCCTCTTCACTAGCAGATCTCTTTTTCACTTTTCTCGCCACAGGCGGAGTTATGGAATCAACAGAACTCCTCCTTTTGGTAATGCGAGGAGAAGCCACTTGGGTTTCTCTCGGAACATGAGGTACCTGACCAGCAGATGAAGAGATACGACGCACACACAATGACATGATTGTGATCATTATGATAGCTTCAATAACCATGAGACAAACATGAGTTTCAATCATCTGGAAAAAAAAAAATTTTGCACATTATTTCTAATGTACATCTTTCTTTAAAGTAATTTGGTCATAAATGCAGATCTGCAAGTTTGAGTTTGAAGTTTATGGTACAAGAGCCAGATTTGTCCAAATGGCACCCAACATACAGTAAAAATTTTATTGCAAAAATAAAAACTATTATTAAAAATTGAATATAACATGTAGAGAAGTTGCTATAATCTAAATATCAGAAAACAAAATACTAAAAAATTAAAGCCAGTCAATTTAAAAGAAATAAAGAAAACTAGAAAAGATGCAAAAATCCAATTTCTTTTTTAATGTTTATACAAGGATGTTCTATCATGTCACATATGTTTAAAGTCGACAATCCAAAATAGTGTAACCTATGATGAATAAAAACTAGACAATCAGTTAAAACATTAATTGTAGTAACACAACCTGATATACTATAAAGGTTGGACACCATTCACCAAACAAAAAGTGCTTAAGAACAAAGCAGTGTGCCAGATGTGAATTCTAGTAAATTTGACATCAAGTTCTTAGCAACTTGTACTACAGCAACTGGCCAGAAAGTAATGTATGGTTTTATGAAGTGCATATCTACAAAATCACAATCCTTATATCTTTAGATAACACGAAATTGTGCTATCTCTCATAAAGCAATTCTTTAAAATTTTGAAAGAATATCCTATTTGCCAAAATTCTTCAGCCAGTTAAAAAAAATTCATAGTTAATTTTTCGTTTTCTCTCTCTTTTTCCAATCTGGGTATCTAGCACAAGTTTTTAAATCAAGATGGGCCAGTCAAAAATAAGATCATAAAGGGAAAATGGATCCCAGATGTAATGTATAAACAAAAAACTATGCAATTGTGTATAGTTTTTTAGAATGTAAGAATTGCAACTGGCTTTAAATCTAATAAATCTCATTAACATAACGTTCTTAAAAGAACGGAAAAAATTTTAAAATACGTTTTTAGCAGACAATAATTATCAAATAATTTTACAAAACTAATTTTCATCAGTTTCAAAGTAAATAAAAGATTAATCCATTGTTCCTTTACTTACTTGTCGGAAAACAGAAGATCGCTCATTCATTAAAATCTGCACAGTTTGAGTGAGATTTGAAACTTGCAACTGTAAAGCATTCAAAATGTCTTGCTGTTTTAAATCCTAAAAAAATAATAATGTATAATTTCCAAAGAGTAGAACATTATTTTAAGAGACATATACACACACAAAGATATTACAATTCTCAAAAATAAATATTTACCCTTTCAGCCGCCTTTCTAGCTGTGTCATTCAGAGTTCCAATAGTACGATTGAATGCACGCTGCATATCTTCCATTTGGCGTCGATACCGTTGACTTAATTCTTGTAGGTACTGACTACTAAGAGACATATTAAGTTCAAGAGATTTTATACGATTGCTCATTCGCATAAAAACTGATTCTTTCTGGCCAGTTGTTGGCACACCTGATACAGTAACTGGTTCTAGTTTCCCTTGTATTTCTGCTCGCATTTCTGACAACTTTTCTTCATTGAATTTTGGCAAATCAGTTGAAACCACAATATCTGATAAAGTAAGATCATCAGAAGTCACAGAAGATGGATCCAACATGAATTCTTTCATTTGTTCTTCATCAGCATCTGTGAGAATATCACTAACAACAGATGAATCTGTCACACTAACATCAGCAGGCACAGTTTCTGCAATAATAGTATCTAAGGAAAAATTAGTATCTTCTTGTATAATAATAGATTTCCTTGGTAATTCAGTAATTGATTCAACAGAGGGCAGAACAGTCTCACTTGATTCAACCAAAGTGAATATTTTCTTAGTGTCATTTAATGCAACTGTGTGAACTGTTTGTTGAGTATGTGTAGGCTGAACAGAAGGTTCCAACTGAATTGTATCAGAAAATGTTGAAGATGCATCAATATCTTTTGAAACTGTTTTTGTTGCATTGATTACATCACTTTTACTTGAAGAGCTTACCACAGAGAAACTGGCGTTGACCAGCAACTTTTTTATGGGGGAATCATTTTCAGGTGGGATAACCAATATTTGGGGTGGAGGACTCTTAGTAGGAGATGGTGCTAAAGGATCAGTTGCAGCAGTATCTTTTTTGGTGTGTGCAGATGATTCATGAGCAAAAACAAGAGGATGCTCTTTAAGCCAGTCACAGAGACTTTGGAAAACCACTGGTCCAAAAGCGGCTTGGAAGAATCGGCAATGCGGTTGAGCTGGGGAATAGTAGCGGATTCGTGATGAAACACACTGGTCGCAACGATGCAAAAGACGAAAAATAGATTTGTGCATCGAGCTTGGAGCAAAAGAAAAATTATGCAGAGGTGTTGAACCATCTTTTTCAGTAGTTAATGGAATGTCTTCACATGTTTCAGTATTTTCTATAATGCTATTAGAAAAAGAAAAAAATTAAATTAAATTTTTGACAAATTATATTAAAATGCTGTTTTAGAAATAAATTAATATTTTAAAAATCTTTCTCTCAAAAAGTGCTGCTTTCAAGAAATTTCAAACACAGTTTTTGATGGATGATATACGTACTAATCTTTTTTTAAATTTCTCTAAGTCATTTTTTTCATTTTCTCATTATATATATATTTGCATTGAAACTTGCTTTACTTTTTTAACAATTTTGACAAGTTTATGACGTTTTAAGACACATTTAGAAACTCTTGTTAACTTTTTAAGCTTTTGATGTGTTTTTAGCTTTTAACCTTATGCAATGTATAGTTTAGTCAAATATAGCCTATGTGCAAAACCCTCCTTACCCCCTCAAAATCCTTTCCCTTTTAGACAAATTGAAATATTTAACACAGTTTTTATAAAAAGTTTCTATAATGTTTTCTACAAATATATAATATACTTTCATTATATATTGAGTACATAAATATTAAGAAATAATAGTTGACAATATTTTAATACATACTTGCATAACTTAGTTTTAGAGATATTCTGTTGATCTGGAATGGTTTCATTGCTCTGTCCATCTAAAATGCAAACAAAATATTAATCAACAAAAGAATCTTTAATCTTAACACTGAAACGTTTGATATAAATACATTTAGAGTTATTTACCTTCTGCTGGTTGATGTTGCCCTAATGCTTGAGCTGCTTTCTTTACAATATTCATAACAGCATCAGTAGCACTACCAAATATATTAGTCGATTTCTTATCTTCTAAAGAAATATCTAAATAGGAAATTCAAAAAGAAAAAAAAATACAATCAATACATATTTCTTTTTATTAAATTTACAGAGTTAATAATGAATATTAAAAGCTCAAGTATGTGCATCTAACATATATATTTTCAAATTATAATTTAATTTGAAAATACCACCTTACTTTTAATAGCCTTAAATTTGGCAAAAATGTAATTTTCAAAATATTACACAAATATAAATAGCAAATAAAAAAATTCTCGTTTAATGTGGTTAATTAGTTTTTAAACATATTTTATTAATGCAAAAGTTTATGACAAAACACAAAGAAATGGTGGAAGAAAAAAAAGTGTCCACAAAATAAATAGTTTAAGAGGAAATAAAAAGATAGAAATTCAAACTATTATTTTATTAATACTGAACATAATTTAATGCATATATTTCTAAAAAATTCCTTTAAAATTATATTTAAAACACCAAGATTCACATTAATGTAAAGTAAGAAAACCAATATGAGTAATGCAAGCAGAATATCATTAGATTTTACCAAATGTAATAAATGATACTTTAATGAAAAAGCTATAAACCCTTTGAAGACTGACACATGGAAAGAAGTGCCCCTCTATAGGACAAGAGCTGGCAAATGCCTAATACCTATACAGGCAAGAAAGAATATTTTCTGCTGTTAAGCAAAGCGTGCATTTATCTTTCATTAAGATGTACATAGTTATTCATGAAAAAGTATTCATTTCAAAAATAAATGAAAGAACATTAAAATATGTGACAATATATTTTCTAATCATAATTAAGAAATTTAAGTAAAATACTTGCAATTTAGTATTTTATATATCATATATATACTGCAATCGATAGTACTTCAAGTACCAGATTACTGGTACAAAATATAAAAACAAAAGAAAAAATATAAATATTTGCATTTAATATTTTAAAATACTTTAAATAAAATAAAATAACTAATAACTTCAAAGCAAAACGAAGAATCTTAAATACAGATAGTTATAGAAAAGAACATTACACAATTTATATTCATAGACAATATTTAATCTTGCTTCCAGCAACTTTTGCATTTTCTAAATTTTTAAATCACTTATTTTACTGTTAATAGTTTAATGTTTTGTTACTATCATCTCAAAAATCCATATAATAATCATTCATATATTTATGCATACCTGTCTTTAACGAGAAAGATAAGCAGTCTTTTAGCCCCATAACATAAACGAAACTGAGAAGGATAAGAATCTTAAGAATAAAATCATATCCCAAAAAGTGTATAAATTATAATAAATATCTCAAAATGAGCAAACATTTCTCTTTATCTCTGCAAAAATCCAACAGTTTACAGATGCTTGCCTAGTTTCAATTTGATCTCAAAGCTAGAAATATTAATATATGGGATCAATCTTTTCAAAGAAACGTAGATTAATAGAGTCATCTAATAGAAAAAAAAAATTCTTCAAAATACTGGGTGCATCCATGGATCTATAGGCCAAGAAGGGTTTCTGTGGTAATGTAATCTAATGCAAACACAAAAATCAGTTCATACTACAGGAGTTAAGAATGACAAACAATACAATTTAATGGCATTGTCATGAGTGCACAGAAACCTTTTTATTTCTCCACCATAAAGCTAATTCTAAAGTTTAATTATTTTTAAGCAATATTATACCAAATATATTCATGTAATAACAATTATCATGACGGAAATTTTTATTATGGTAATTCAATAAAATAAGTGAATGCAAAATAATTTTCAAATAGTATTGATGAAAATTGTACATAATTTATTTGAAACAAACATAAAAGAATTTGATAATGAACTTAGAATGATTAGGAATACTAATAAATAATATAATATTGTTTGTATAAGATATCAACAATAATTTTCAACCACTATACATACCTAATCGGTCTAGATCATCTTCAGACATATCTGCATGACTAGCTAATGTTTCCATCTCTTCATATTCATCAACCATAGATGTACCAAATATCCGAACTACACTCAATGGACAATAATGTTCTTTTCCATAGTGACTTAATAGTTCAATCTAAAGAATGATAAAATTAACTATTAAAATTTACACTCATAATGAAGCTCAATTTATGTGTTGGCACTCTACAAGGCAACTCCTAACAAACTGTTTAAAAAAACACATTCTCAGAATTAAATCAAATATATCACTAAAAATAGCATTTAATAATTACAATGAAGTATAAAAATTCATAAATATGTGTGGGATTTAACTTTATTATGTATGAAGCTGCAATATCTATATTAAGTTTTAAAAATGAAACTGGAAAACAGAAAATTTTCAAAGGCTGATTCACTATAGGAGTAAAAAAAAATCCTTTCCAGGTCATCAAAAAGGAGAGAAAATTATAAGGCCTGGCCCATAATAAACCTTTTGTAGTTTTTAAATGGGAATTAATTTAACTAAACTCATCAATGTAAAGTATACTCCTGAGTATCCGGCCTAATGAGGCAAACGGGCAGGCCAGATAACGAAAAACCTGGATAAGCCATAGTTCTTTGCTCCAATACCAGATGAAAGTTTTTACACCAAATTTCATTGTTATAATATATATTTTTTCACTGTTTTTTAGCACTAAACCCTCTATTTATATCGGGTAATATAAAATATGAATATAGCCTGGTGAATCATAGAAGCAGTTGTCAGTAATGTGTCAAGTAAAAATAGAAGGCTGGAAACTATTAGTTCAAACATTTATATACTGCACAGCATATTTCAAAAATTTATTATGAATACTGTTAATATTGTGCAGTTATAATTAAGAACAGAAGTAACAATTGAGGTGCATTACACACTGACAAATTAATGAACAATGAGCAGAATGCTACTCTTTTCCTTTCACAACTTATATTTTGCACATGACACATAGGAGGACACAGGTGCCCACTTCCAATGCCTTGGCAATGTTACCAATGCAATGTCTTGCCTTCTTTATTTCATTACAATAAAAGAATTAATCAGAAGCAAGACATTTGTAAACTGGATACTCAAAGTGTACTGTATAATTGTATAACAATTAAATAATTATTAATAGGATATAAAAATTTAAGAACTATGAATGACTATAAAAAGCTACAAAGTCAAGTTTCAGAAGAAGAAAAAAAACTAATGCACACTTACTTTGATGAATTTTCCAAAACCCTCTTGCTTTAATTCAAAACTCTGTAGAACCCTTTGCTCTGCAGCAGTGAAAGTACCCAAAAGAACCCAATCTCGAGTTGGAAAGTTGTCACTAGAATACACAGCAAATTCTTTTGGGCACGAAGAGAACAACTCAAAATTTGCTAATTCAATCTAAAAAATTACAAAGTTGAAACATTTTTAAAATTTTGTTTCATACCTAGCTTATAATCAAATCAAAATCATTCAAATTTATTATTTCAAAACATAATAATAAACTACAAGAAACTATAAATGGACAAATATAATTCATTACATACTTAATTTATAACTGTTTCCTTGCTGCCTCAATAATTGCATGTTGAAAGAAATTAGAAAAAACAATATATTCTGGGATAAGTAGAATTTGGAGGATGTAAGCCTCATGTATATACTTAGGTATTCTGCCAACAATAATTTATAGATATTTTATTAAACCAAAAATTAAAAATGCAGAAACCTATGCTAATTCTATGTGCAATAATATTATTGATAAAAATCATTTAAATTACCAAATCATTCTAAAAGTTCAAAATTTCATTTTAAAAAATTGAGCAAAGATTGCATAAATTATTAAGTAAACATATAGATTTATTTGAAACAGATGTGAGAGATATCCACAAAGAAAAACAAAAGAAATCTGCATCAAATTTTAAAAAATATTATAATGTTAGTAAATAATTATTAATTTTCAATAAAAACTTGCAAAAAAAGAGGTAACAAATAAAATCTCAATTCTTGTTTATTCATAATGAATTTTTTTTTATGTGAAAGATATACAAAAAAATAAGTTAAAAAAATTTCAGTTTAAATTTAATATTATTATGCCTTGCATTTAAAAAAATGTTCCAGTGTAAAGAAATGTGGAAAGCATGCATAAATTAATAAATATATATATATATTGAAATTGTTTTATTTACTTGGGTGGCTTGAACAGTTTCACATAATTCAATAACGAACCATATTTTTGCTTTACATGGATTCAGCATATATTCATCCACTAATTCATTCAAAATACGACTTGTTCCTTCAGCTTCAGCATTAGAAGCAACAATTTTGGCACCACATTCATAAGAAGAATAATTACGCCGACGCTTTTGACTAGAAATTTTTTTGCCAGGTGGTGTAGGCGAAGGCACTTTTTGACCTAGGGAAAAAAAAAAGACATTTAAAATAACTTTTTTTTTTATCAATATCAAATAATTATTTGTATATAATCATATATTTTTGATCTTCAATAATTATAAATTTGACAATTAACTATGAAGTTCAAAAGAGGCAAACTGTAACTATCTCTTAAATTATTTTAGAATTTGCAATAAATTTCAAAAATGTCAATGTAAACAAACAAAATTAATTTAAAGATCAAAAATTCCATTCAAAACAATTGAAATTCTGGAGGTTACACAGGAAATAAAAATATATAAATTATGCTGTTAATATGTGTCAGGCAACAATGCTCTATATATGCAAAAAAAACTATATGAAAAAATTAATAAATAAACCTCTAATTTTCTTCCCTTACAATTATAACAAATATTATGCCAAAAATACTTAATTTACTACTTCCCTATAGAAAAACTGATTCATAATAAAAGCAACCCAAACTTACAAATAGTAATTTATTCACAATTTAGTATAAATAAGAACCAAATAATATATATGTAAACATAATTTTTGTAGCAGAATCATGTCCAAAGATAAAGACTGAATTTTTAACTCAGTTTCTTCCACCCCAGAAAGCATGATTATGTATAAGTGATGATGTACAAGCATCTATTTACCAGTAATACAAGAGCAGATGAGCATTAAAAAAAAAGGAGATATTATTTATTCCTGGTTTTAATCCAATAGAGATTTTTCTACACATGTCAACCTAGACAAGTGAATCGGGTATTTTTTAAGTAAAATTCTCTTGGCTGACAAATTTTTATCCTATCACTCAGACCATGTTAATGGCCAATTTAAGCATTTTACAAAGCTTCTCTTTAACGAATTAAATAAAAAAGATGGAATTAAAACAGGAAATAAGAGAATATTTTAGAATGAAGTTACTATGGATAAATTAGGATAAAACTTTCAAAATTAATTAGAATTGAAATCAAATTTAAAAATATCACTATATGTAAATATTGAAGTTTTTTAACTAGTGCTAACAAAAAATATTTAATGAATCATTTCCCATTAAATTTAACATGAGTGGTATTTAAAGTATAATTCATGTTTTCTTTCAATTCGGAATTTTAAAGAGTAATTTAAAAGAACTGTTAATTTTAAAGGCTCTGAAATCTGAGTAGCTGGGGGAAAAAATAGCCAGCTTTTTGTTATTTTCATGAAATTTTCAGTTAAAATCCAAATTTGTAACTTTTATGATTTGAGGCCAGACTGTTTTTGAAAAACAGTAATATATAAAATGACATAACTAAGTATTTAAATAAAAATGGAATTCTCAAGATAAAATTATAATAAATAAATTGTTGCCTTTATGCATGCACACACATATATTTGAATATATTTTACAATTTATTAAAATTTGTTCTTGGCACTTTTTGATTGCCTTTAAAATAAACAAATAAGAAAATGTGGGAACAAAATAGGTTTTTACGCTATATCAGACATAAATATATCGATAAAAAATACCTCCTTTCTGCTGCTCAGCTAACATCATTTTTTTCCATTCATCAAAGGACGGCATACCATCATAATGAGGTTGTTGGTGAATACTCTCTTCTGATGAACGTTTTTCAAATTCAGCCATGACAGGAATCTGATGAGGTAATTTAATTGTTTCATCTTTCTTTGCTGCATTTTCACCTAGTACAACTTCTGGTGCAGCAGGAGGCAGTGCAGAATCTACAGATTTCTCAAATTTTGGTACTGATTTCTTAATTAATGTTGGTTCTGCATTAGAAGCTGCTTGTGAAGGTTTAATTAATTCAGGTTTGTTTACGGTTGGCATTGTAGTATATCTGAAATTATTACTTAAATCATTCAAAGTCTCAAGAACAACTGTTTTCAAAAATTTTTAAAGAAAGATTTGCATTAAAGTACAGACCATAACCAAGCAGGTTAAGAAAAACTATAATTTTAATATAAAGAATATCCAATCAAAATTTTAAAAATATATATTAAATTTTTTTATGTATAAAAAAATTATTTGATTGTGAAAACAACTAAAATCAGAGAAGCAATAATTTCAATAATATTCAAATCATATATAATTTTTTTACAAATACTATTAAAATAAGACTGAAAAAAAAGATAGTTAATTACATAAAATTTGGCATAAAAGAGAAAAGAAAAGAAAAGAAAGAAGGTAAAAGTATCCGATAAAACACAAATATTATAATAAGCATTACATACAAATAGGATTAAGTAATTTATCTATACTTATAATAAAGCTCAATGTGTGTGTGTGTGTTGGCACTCGACAGGCCAGACCTTTGGACCTACAGCTACCAAATTTGGTACATGTATACCTTGGAGGTCGGGAATGTGCACCTCGGAGCCCTTTTTCCGAATTTTTAATTAGAATTTGAATTAATTAAAATTTAAGCGAAATTTTGACGTTTTTCCGCTATAACTTCCGAAAATATGATCACATAAACATGATTTTTACATCATTTTAAAGATTGAAAAATTAGCCTTCTAATGCTATCAGTGTTTTAATGTATGACTTAAGCTTCTATTTTTAACGAATTTTTAAAGAAATATTTTAACCATTTTTTTTTATCACGTGACTGGATAAAATGAATGAAATCAATGACGGAAGTTCAAAAAAAAACTATAATCGTAAATCAAATCTAAAGAAATGCAACTTTTAGCATGTGACTGGATAAAATAAAATAAATATAAAATGTGATATTTTCTTTAAAAAATAAATGGTAAGCAAAGGTTTCTATAATCGTTTGCAATATCTATATCATTAACTCAATAAATCTTCTTTATTTACGGTAAACCTGATATGCATTGAAATCCCGACTTAATAGCATTTTTTTTTTTTTTTTTTTTTGTAATCGTTTGCAGTATCTGTATCATTAATTCAATACTTTTTTCCCTTTCTCGCTTTCTTTTTTAAAAAATATTTAATATTTTGGCAACATCAACGAAAAAAAACATTTTTAATATTTTGGAAGCATAACCGATAGTTAAAACTGACTGATTTATAAAATTAAAGAATATTATTTAGAAAAGGTGTTCTTTTAGAACTTTCCGTCCATCATCCTAAAGAAAATATTAATTTCAGGCCAATCAATGCCCGGAATTACTTCAAGGCTAATGAATATGTAATTTAATTGAAAATTTTAGAACGCTTTATTGATGGCGAACCAGCTGGTCGCCAAAGGCGGCTAGTTTCAAATAAATGTCATCTAGCTTATCAAATGCATACATTTTTAAATAATAAAAGATACTTAAGTATTTATCAGATACTTTTAACAAAAATAATAACACAAATTCATGTTTCAACAAATTGTATGTACAGTATACATAAAAGGGTTCCTGGCGATTTAATTAATATATTTGACAGCATTAAGTATAAAAAGTGCATGCTATCATTCTATGAATAATTTGTATTTCAGAAATAAAGGTAAAATACAGAGAAAAATAAATCAAAATCAATATATTTAGCAGTGTATGCAGCACCCCAATGCCTAAAAACTTTCTAATCAAACTTTTTTTTTTAGTTCTATTAATAATGAAAGAAAAAGCTGCACAAAGTAAAATAATTCTGAAGAACTGAAATTAAAAATAAATATTAAAGTAAAGGAGAAAACTTTTCTTTACTGAATTCAATCCCAGATATAGAAAAATACTTTTAAATATAATAATCAAATTAATTATATGAGATGAAGCACTGTACCTACAAAATAGCAATACCCATGCAATATATTAAATGAATATACGTAATAAGTATGAATGGATCATGAATAATAAAACTATCAATTGTAATATTTTGCATAATATATGCTTCTCAGTTAAGTCAGACAAGAACTTTTATTTTATTATTCCATATGAAGATCCACAGAGTAGCATCTCAAAAATGGGGATGAGAAGCTTAAAATATGGTAGTTGGGTTGTTCCATTCTGGTGGATATAATAACAGTGAGGGACTAAAAATCCCCTTGCAGATAACAGAGCATACTTCCAAAGGATGGATTGTACTGGAGTTGCTGATGGCCATTAGGACTCGACTATCCTTCCTGCCTATGCTGTCATGACAATTTGATCATTCATAATTACGCGATGATAAAAAAGCTTATCTCTCATCAGTGATCTATTTATTAAAAATGATGAGAAAATAAAAAACTTACTCAAAATTTGGCTTTTCAGGTAATTCTGGGCTTTTCCTCGTTGAAGTATCTTCTTTATTTTCTTTGTTGCTCAATCTGCTACTTTCCAAATTTGCAAATGCTTGTCTATAATATTAAAAAAATTTTCATCCATATAACTGATCCAATATAGTAATATGAAAATAAAAATATAAGACTTCATTTTTAACAGAGTATGTTTAGAATTCATTATTCTTTTGGGTTATACATAGAACACATATTCTTGTTCATATCCTGATGTTATGTAAAAATATAGATATTAAGAAAATTATGAGTTTGCTCAACTATTTCAGCTGATTATTAAATAAATGTGTTATCAAATGTTTGAGATAATTAATTGCAATATTAAAATAAAACTACTGATTGAATCTTAATGACACACTAAAAATTTAAATCAAAATGTGAATGTTAATTGAAAATAAGGAATTTTTCAATACCCAAAGTATTAATAAGTAAAAGTTACTGAATGATACTATAATAAAAGAAATGACAAATCATCAAACATGAAAATAAATTTAACATAACTGAAATTTTCAGGATCTTTGCAACAATAATGTTAATACTGAAAACTTTCTAATACAAAATTAATGAAAAATAAGATAAACTACTGTTAATGTTAATTTTTACAGTTATTATAAATATATTATCAATATATTCAACAAGGTTATTTAACCATTGAATTTCAAGCAGCACAAATATGTAGCACTAATTTCAAAAGAAACAAAATTTCTGTATTTTACTTCAATGTGATCAATATACTTAATTTTTACACAAATAACCAAATAAGAATACAATATGAATGAAATGATTTCTATTTTCCAGTGAAAATAAAGTAAATATTTTGTTGCATGTTTTTTTAATATTAAAATTAAGAACTAGTATGTGTATTAGTATTTTTTCAATATGATTTCTTAAATACTTCTTGGACTGATTTAGAGAATTTAAGGTAAGGAATAATAATTTTATAAAAATACAACACACAGAAATATTTAAATGTTAATGTACATAAATAAAAATTAGTAAAAATTTGATAAAGTTAAGATATCTTACTGATCTATTCCATCATGAGATTTTTCAAACTGAGGCAACTTTTTAATACCTTTATTATCATTTGCATCAGCTTCAGTTTCCTGAGAAGAGGAAAATAAAAGCAGTAAGTCAAAAATTACAATAGAATGTGTCATTTAATTTCTATGTTATGAAATAAGATCAATTTGCAATTTTAAGGGAGGTACGAGATATTTAATTAAAAATAAAGTTGCAACCAAAAGAAAGATTTTATATATTATAATATTTTCTAAGAAGCTTTAACATATAAAACAAAGTTGCAAGAGAATGAATATTTTGTATTATTTCATATAAAAGAATATTCTAGAGATTTAAAAAAAAACAGGCAAATTATGATTCTGGTAAGAGACAATATCAAATATATTTTAATTTCGCATGTTTAATGTTTACAATATTTAACTTTCAAGATTTGATTTGATGCAATGACTTTAACCTTTATTACATACTAGTCACCTTTGGCGACCAGTTGGTCTGCCGGGGTAATGTATTCTAAAATTTTCAATGAAATTCTTATGTGTCCTGCTCTTTTTACAACTTCTCAGCCAAATATATTTAAACTTTGATAGTCATGTAACTCCTATTATTATAGACGCCTCATGATTATTTGTTCATTGCACTATATCTCTCTCTGACCAAATGTCATTGAATTATGTTGAAAATATCACATTTTATAATGGTTCCATGACATTATGCTCTATTTAAACATGTGTTGAACATCACACTTTCCTTGGCTTAATTTGTAATAAGAGTTAATTTAATTACTCAGTTTGAATTTCTGTCAAAATGACGGCAATCGCTGTACACTCTTGCAGTTAAATTCTTTCATTTTGTGAGAAATTGTTGAAAATAAAGTTATATTTTTTTTTAAGCGATTAAAAAAAGAAACTGAATTTATAGGTTAAAACATGGTTATCAATAAAAAAAAGTCATTTTTAAAATAATTTTTGCATTGTACTATTTTTGGAAATTATCGAAGAAAAATTCCAAATGTTAGCACAACTTTTTAATTAATGTTTCGAAAAAAATCCCTATAAGTATACTTTTTTATTCGCCAAAGTGCATATGTACATACCAAATGTGGTATCTCTAGATCATATGGTCTGGTATGTAGAGCATTAACAAACATACGCACACATACAAACATTCATTCATAGACACAAACATTTATTCATTTCATCATCAGCTTTGGAGTAATTCCGCACATTGATTGGTCTGAAATTGATATATTTTTTAAGGTGTTGCAAGAAAAGATTCAAAAGAGCACTTTTTAATAATTATATTCCTTTTTTTTATATAAATCCATCAGTTTTAATGATTGATTTTAGAAGATTGATTGATGTAACAACTTTTACTTAATATATTAGCAAAAATACTTTGTTAAATATCTCACAAAGCAAAGTATTAAAAGATCTATAAGTTATTCATCAATGTATTTTTTTTTTACTCAAATTACATAAAATGCAATTATTTACTTCCTTTAGACCAATTTAATAGTACTAAACAATATGTATACCTATTACCAATGATTTACAAATTGGTCATTTAACCCGAATTTGAATGTGTATCCAGTAAAAATTCAATCATGTTTACCATAAACAAAAAGCTGGCTTATTCAATTAATGATACAGATATTGCAATTGATCATAAACATCTTTGCCCTGCATTTTTTTAAAGAAAATATAACTTAATATTTATTCTATTTCATCGAATTGCATGCTGAAAGCTACATTTTTTCTATTTAATTTGCAGTCATAGTTGATTTATTTTTTAATTTGAACTTCTGCCAATATTATGGCAACATTTTAATAAAAGCTTTTTTTTCTCATCGCTCATTTTTTATATTTCGTTTGTTGTAAAATTTTATTGTTTTGCCCGAAATATATTATTGTAAAATATAGTTAAAATATTTCTTTAAAAATTCGTTAAAAAAAGACATTTACGTTATATGTTAAAATACTGGTACCATTTGAAAGCGTTTTTAAATCTTTAACTTGATGTAAAAAATCATGTTTGTGCGGTAATATGTTCGAAAATTATGGCAGAAAAACGTGGAAATTTCGCTTAATTTTTAAAATTCCAAATTAATTCAAAGTTCGAAAAAATCACTCCGTGGTGCACATTTCCGATCCCCAAAATATACATGTGCCAAATTTGGTAGCTGTAGGTTCAACGGTCTGGCCTGTTGAGCGCCAACACACACACACACTGAGCTTTATTATAAGTATAGATTAAGTTCAAAGCAATTAAAGAAATTATTTTGTGTTTAAAGCAGTCTAAAGTTATCTTCCAAATACTGTAATATAAACAAGATTTTATAGAAGAATTTATATTGAATATTTATACACTTAATAATTCATAAAAAACACGATTTTTTAAATTTCAAACATTAGATATACCATCTAGCATTGGAATACAACAAACATGTTTTTAAACTAATTCTAAAACTGAATATAATCATAAACTTTTAAAAACATACCTTATTTTCTACATTATTTACATATTCTACATTTGGCTGTACATCTAATTTTTCTATAGGAACCACTACTTCAGGTGAGGTTTTCTATGATACATAAAAAAAAAAGAATAAAAATTATAAATCATGCTTTTGAAAACAATTTTATTTGATAGTAAAAAAGCACTAAGAAATTTTAAAGAGACATCAATCACAAGTAAAAAGAATAAATAACCTTAATATATTAGTTTTTAAATATTATGACATTATCTCTTGCATTCAATGAGAGGCATTAAAATAAAATAAGTTGTATGTTACTCTATCACATTCATTGCAACTACAGAGTATTTATAATATATATGCTACTATATTATATAAAGTTACATAGTTTTCAGCATTGAATTATAAATTTAAAAAAAAAAGAGAAATTACTTAATGCTAAGATTGGAGGAGGGGGGGGGATATTTCTTATGATCAAGAATATTTTATTTTTATTTGAGAGAAACAGGATCCAGCAGAAGTTGAATCATATTTTCACACTGCATGGCTCTGGGCAGAAAGTTGCATATGATGCTGTTACAGTGAAAAATAACATCATTACAATAATTATTTTGAGTTACCTTTCAAGCACTCAATTATTTTGATTAAAAACTTACTACTGCAAAAAATCAATGTTTACTGCACAATTTTGAGCTGTAATATTACTTTTTAGCATAACTATTTTACTCCCCTATCTTCAAGAAATGCAAACATTAGATTGAATTAGGTGGTTTCGAACTAAATAAGGGCAAATGGAAAACACAAATTCATCTACTTGAAAAGTTATAACAAAATATAGTTCAATCATTTTAAAAGAAAGTGTATTTTTTAAAAAGGCATTAAAATATACAAATTCACTTTATATAAAATAACCACAAACCAGCCAAAGCCATAACTGAAATATATTAAATCAATCTAACACTTATAAAACAATGATAAATATAATATTAATTTATTAAAGCCCTTAGCCAAATAATTTTAAATTTAACCTGCAGATACTCCAATAACCAGCCACAGATCTGAAATTAAAATTCATGAAAACAATAGACATTAGTTTTGAGACACTAAAATAAATCGCTTCAAACAATAAAATACTTAAATAAAGATGGTTTTTTGCTCACTTTTTCTTGCTTGGGGGATACATGCTCAATTCCACTAGGATCAACGGGTACAGTTTCGGGAATTTGAATGCTGCTATCTGCCTCATTCTGTTTTATATCACAGTAATTAGGTAACCTGTAAAATACATTAAATTGTAAGTAAATATTTAGGGTTACAAAATGAAAATTACATATGAAAAGACTTTGAAGCAAAAGGAAAAAAAAGTTGAATATCATAATGTCATACTCAAATTCTTTTTATATATGTATCTGATTTTCTGTGAGTACAAGTTTTGACAATTCCTGTCTTCATATTTTTCTTAATATTACCATAACTGACATTTTCAATATGTCGAACTAGCACAGAATAAACTCAACAAAGTTACTGTGAATATTAATTTCCAATTCCTACTATTAATTCACACTCTGCCTATATCATATACACTGAAGTGACAAAAGTCATGGGATAGCAATATGCAAATATACAGATGGCAGTAGTATCGCAGCGAAAAAGTATAAATGCGCAGTCCGTTTCCCAGAGCTTTCATTTGTGTTCAAGTTATTCATGTGAACAGGTTTTTCGTGATTTATGGCGGCACGACGAGAATTAACAGACTTCGAACGTGGAATGTTAGTTGGAGCTAGACGCATGGGTCATTCCATTGCGGATATCGTTAATGAATTCAACATTCCGAGATTCACAATATCAAGAGTGTGCCGAGAGTATGAAATTTCAGGCATCACATCCCATCATGGACAGCGCAGTGGGCGACCACCTGCACTTAACGACCGAGACCTCCGACGTCTGTGTAGAATGGTCAATGTTAATAGACACGCAACACTTCGTCAAATAACTGCAGGAATCAATGTGGGACGTACGAGAGACGTGTCCGATAGGACTGTGCGGCGAAATTTGTCTTCCTTGGGCTATGACAGCAGAAGACCGTCTCGAGTGCCTATGCTGACAGCACGACATCGCCTGCAGTGACTCTCCTGGGCTCGTGAGCATATCGACTGGTCCCTAGACCAGTGGAAAACCGTGGCGTGGTCAGATGAGTCACGATTTCAGTTGTTACGAGCTGATGGTAGAGTTCGAGTGTGGCGCCGCAGACCCCACGAAGCCATGGACCCAAACTGTCAGCAAGGCACTGTTCAAGCTGGTGGTGGCTGCATAATGGTGTGGGCTGTTTTTACATGGCATGGACTCGGTCCTCTGGTGCAACTGAACCGATCATTGACTGGAAATGGTTATGTTCAGCTGCTTGTAGATCACTTGCAGCCATTCATGGACTTCACGTACCCACACAACGATGGGATTTTTATGGATGACAATGCGCCATGTCACCGGTCCAGAACTGTTCGCGATTGATTTGAAGAACATTCCGGACAATTCCAGCGCATGATCTGGCCACCTAGATCGCCCGATGTGAATCCCATCGAGCATTTATGGGACATTATCGAAAGGTCCGTTCGTGCCCAAACTCCTGCCCCATCCACACTTTCACAATTATGGACGTATATACAGACAGCATGGTTCAATATTCCTGCGGAGGACTTCCGACGACTTGTGGACTCCATGACACGTCGAGTTGTTGCACTTCGCCGGACAAAAGGAGGACCGACACGATATTAACAGTCATCCCATGACTTTTGTCACTTCAGTGTATATCTTGTTTAAATTTTCAATCGTTCATAAAATACTTTTTATTCATTCACTCAAGTTCAAATATATTTTTTAAAACTTGTAGTGGATGCCACTTGATGTTAATACTGTTTATTGATATTAATGTAATTTAATTCATTTAAAATACTTTGAAAAGAGTTTTAGCAGTTTGTAATGAAAGCTGAAATCAACAGGCAGTATCTCAATAAGTATTTCGGCATTTTTCACGTGAAGGTGAAGAATGCGAGTTCAATTCTTGCGAAAATCAATTTTTTGATAATTATTTAACAAAATAAAACTAAAATAATAATAATAAAATATTAGTTGACCTAAGTAGAAATTTAATTAAAAAAAAATTATATTACTTATTTGTTTGTTTTTAGATGACAATTATTTTGATTCCCAGTCTTTATTTTTCAAATGAAGTTACCAATGGTAAAATATTTTCCACACAGAAAATAAAAGCATGTAACTTATGTTATAACATAAGTAACGAACAAAAACGAAAAAATAACGAAAACGAACAAAAACAATTATTAAAATTTTTCCTCCATCCTTCTTTATCTTAACAATTGTTTCTTGTTCGTTTTTGAGGGGGGGGGGGAGATGCTTTATCTTTTCGAAGAATATCTTCTGATAAAAACTGTAATTACAGCTTGAATACCAAAGAAAGAATTAAAATTATGGGAATGTCTTATCCAATATTTTTCAGCTATACTGAATTTGATAAATATTATGCTATATCTATTACTTTCTCTTTTAAATATTTATCATTTTTTAAAGAATCAAAAAGTGTTGAAGGAATTTAATTGAAATTAAATTGATTAACTATAACAATTATATTAAAAACCTTTTAATGATTAGATTATTAATTACGATTTCCAAATCAACGATTTAAAACATTTCGAATTCAGGGGGAATTCAACGGCATCAGAAAATCTCGCAAAATCTTTGCATCATTTGATATAGGGCAATTTCATTTTTAAGCTGCTGAGTCAAATAAATTTAATTTGGTCTCATTTAGACGAGCGCAGTGCAATTATAACTAAAAACATCTACACAGGCTTAATAAGCAATACCTACAATCAAATCAGAATCCTCGAAAAAAATATATAAGGTATGGTTTCGAATTATTAAACTGTCAAGATTCAGTAACAAATATAAATGAATTGAGCAACTTCTTTAAATCTCCCCAAACATAGCTATTTTCACACACATACATACACCCAAATCCCTGTAAGTATGAAAATTTTCGATCGAAAATTAAAATAATAATTTCAATATACTTTCAATCAAAAAAGGAAAATTTTAAACCGAAACAAGATTTTTATGTTTACTTTTTTTAAAACCAAATACATTAATTATTCATCAAGAAATAACGAATCCTCGAGCACTTCATTAGCTATATATCAAAAACGTTCAAATATGATGAACGGAAAGCCGGCTTCAGTCTGTCAAAATCGCATGCTATCAAAAATAAAATAAAATAACCCGGCGGCAGCAAACATTAACCTTTGGATGTCAGCCAATTGACCATGGCACCATTCGAACCCAACAATGGCTAGGTGCTTTTGGCAGTTGAAGCTATTTACACAGTGATACGGAAGTAGTATGAAAAGCTCAACGGATGGGAATGAAAAGCTGGCACGCACAAACATAAGTGCTTGGCATATCCAGGTATTTTTTTGAATAGATATATAGATCTTGTTTACTTTTTTCCCCTTTGAAAATTCAATTTAAAATAGTAAATATTAGGTAAAATTCAATTTTTTTCCCCTCTAAGTTATAAGATACTTAACAATGGATGGCCTTATTTTTCCGTATATTTCGGTTAAAATAAAAGTTGCAACGGAAATTCGCCAATTTAATGAAAACATTGATTGAATTAATCGAAATATGGCCAAATATAAACAAACTAAACACGTAATAAAACGCGAAAATTCTCGACCAGAAACACACAATAAGAATTCAACTAAAATAAACAAAATTTCATAACTTAATAATGATAAAGATGAATTCTATTATTTCATTCATTTTAAAAGTTTTGAAAACCGTAAAGTATATTGAGATTGAATGGAATTCAAAAACTGAATATTTAGAATCTTCTCGTTTGGAAAATAAAGGTATCCAATAAATACTGAAACAAGGAAGACAGAAAAGAAAAAAAACTTCTGGCTAGTTGAATAATGACAAAGAAAACTGAATATTTAGAATTTTCTCGTTTGCAAAAGAAACGTATATAGTAAATACTCAGAAGAAAAAAAAGGGAAAACTTCTGGCTAAGTGAATAATGACAAATAACAATGGAAAGTAGTCTATTTGAAATCAAATACTTTATATATGCTTGAATCCATTTTCACAATGAGATTTTTCAGACATAATGCATAAATTGTAACACAAAACGTTGTGCAAAAATGCGAGAGAAATTCTTTTGTCAATGTAAAACCACGTGGCATTCCACAAATAAAACGGCCTCGACAGACCGTCGCCTTCTTGGCCTACAGCCAAAATTAAACATACGGCGAGAGAGAATCGAAGATCAGGGTTTTTTCATCAAGGTAGTCTACAGAATGAACACTAACCATTTGGGGAAGAAAAACATCTGTCGGTAGATTTTAAATAGCATCGGCTCAATAAATAATAAAAAAAAAAAGGGATATTAATTGCACTTCTGTTTCATTTCAAATATTTAGCTGTAAATTTTTTATTTTAATAAAAAGCATAATACGATTTATATGTATTTTAGATATGCAAAAATAAATTGTGCAGTATATAAAAATTACAAAAAGCAAATTCTGAAATGGTTAACTATTAAAACAATAAAGGCACAACAAAATATTTTCTGACCACTTTTTATGACTTAAAATAAAATAAAGTTCTTTAAAAATCGAACATAATCAGCAAGTAAACTAACTTAAGGACAGAAAAATATTTTTTACCAAATATTTCAATACTTTATTTGGCTCTTAACACAGATTGCGAAATATGTGGAAATAGTCATAGAATTAAGAACATGTTTGTTGGATTAAATGATAAGACCCTATTTGTACTCAACGACGAAATACGTGCGGTGGTTGAACTTAACGTTCAGATAGAATTGAGATTAAGAAATTCTAATTGAATTCGATGAGACTTTATAAAGCATTCGTAACTGCATATTTAAAAAAGAGCCAGTTCTCTACTCCTAACTACAAGTGCGATTTCGTAAATTTTTATTTTATATAAAAGCTCTTGATTTCTGTATATGTTGTCAATACCTCTTTCTCCCCACCACTGTTTTAGAGAAGTATAACAAAATATAATTTTGACAGAGCTCTCGATAATTAGGGGGAATTCATCATTTAATTTTAACGCCCTGCAAATACAGTCGACCAATCAGAATGCTTTATATGTTTATTCAGACAAATATAATTAAAAATAAAACTTTTTAAAATTATTACTGTGATAAGATTTAGTTCAAGTTAAATGGTAAGGCTTAATGCTACTAATACGGAGGACGAAGAGCAGATCGCTGAAAGCGCCAAGTTTCAGATTAAAACCTACAGAATACATTCTGAAGTAGGAAGCAAAAATAAATTATATTCACTGATACAAAAGATATGACAAGCAATCTATAGAAATCATATGACAAGATTTTCACTCGTAATTATAAAACAAGTGTGTAAATGCACAGAGTTTTGTGTAAAATTTAAAGAATAGAAACTAAACGACAAATTTGAAAACGTCTGCCAATCGCTCCGTAATCGAAAATAAGGAAATAAAATACTTTATTTTCTGAATAATGAAACAAGGTACATAAAATCTGCATTTGCACGAGGAAAAAGATGTTAAGGGAAAAGTTAATTTTTTGAATATGAAAAACATGTAATTGATAAATAGGATATTTACAATAATAATCAATTGACTGAAAAACATGCTAATAAACTTAACATAAAATTTAAAAAAAAACTACCCAATGGATTTTAAAAATTACTTGATGTGTCAAACAGCGATACCGACTATTTTATAATGATTTACAGTATATAAAATATCGGCAAAATATGAAATTAACGTATGGAACATGCTTCTTTAAGCGCATATCATAATGAATTCTGGGGATAAGAAACTTCTAAGTTTAATTTCGCCATTTGCAATATCTGCAACCAAAAATAGTTTGGAAAAATTTCATAATTAAAATAATTTGAAGATTCATTGGCTTTCATATGAAAGTGAGGCCATGGATTTTCTCCCCCCGGTCAGAATCAGAAGGGGGGGGGGAAAGTTGTAGAATGCTTACGCAAACTTGAAAACTTTTTTAATACTCTAAGCATGTTTCCTTTTACTTAAAAAGATCAAGTATTTCACGTGGATAGGCAAAATATATTTCAAAATATTGTTAATTTATCTATATTAGTTTATCAACATTTCTGAATTAACTGTTGATAAAAATCAAAATTTAATTCTGAAATGGCGTCGTCCCAATAAAAATCTTGCAATGCTTAAGTTTGCATTAAAAAAATGTTTAAGCGCAATTTGGTTTTATTTACATGAAAACGTATTTAAAATTCAAGCCATATTTTATATATATATATATATATACACACACACACACACTTCAAACAAATTTTTAATACAATGCAGTTTTCTAACATCAATTATATATTCATTACTTATCTATTTTCTATACATTTTCAAAATCAGTTTGATACATTCAGGAAATGTATTTTGTAGTGGAATTCCGGGAATTTTTATATACTATTGAAAAACATCCACCGACAACAGAGAGTGCGAGAAATAAAATATCATAACGGAAGTCTTACAAGATTGCAAACTTAGATACTAAATTTCCAATTACCTATGATTGTTAATCGAAAAAAATTTTGTTAATAATTATTTAAAATGGAAAAACACAGATTTCAACACACTTTTTTGTATTTTTTAAAAATCAAACTTGTAATTACAGAAATATATCCTTTCAGTTTCAATAACGAGCTATACACGTCATGAACTTTTATGACCAATGGTGCAGTGACAAGGTATATCCGTCATGCAATTCAAATAAGTACAAATTTGGGCAATATCGGAAGATTAAAAAAATCATTATTACCATTCCTAACATTTTATATTAGTCTGTGACTAACTCCAACTAAGCAGTACTTTATAGCGAATTCTTTTCCTAATCAAATAGGAGCATAAAAAATTAAACTATTAACAAATGTATCAATCACCTACTATTTAAATGGAATTTTGCGGTAATTTTTGGCCATTCCGCTGATAATCTGGATTAATTTGCGTTTACCACGCCAATCTACTTCATTGAAACCCATAAGTTTTTTTTTTATTAGAATTTTAAATAATTAAACAAGGCTATATGTGACTACAATTACTGTTTTACAACAATAATACGTTGCAACGTTATCTTACTTAAAATATTAATTACAAGAAAAGGCGTTCGAAATATGTAAATAACAGATAAATTATTCATAAATGCATTTATTAAGCAAATTACCATAAATGTCAATGTCTAAAGCTTCGTCAGCGCTTTCGGAACGCAAGCGAATGCGAGAGTGTCGATTGTATCCGAAAATCGATTAACGGAAGATATTTATTCGTGCATGATAAGCAACAAAAAAATATCCAATATTATTACATAATATTACGATCACTCTCTTAGTTCATTAAGCTTTATTTGACCCACGTCATACGTTAATTAAGTTTTGATTTCCAGAGGACGGTGAGTTGGAACTTTTAAGACTTCTATCTAGAAACAAATAAGGTTTTTAAAAAACCGTTAGGATGGATAATCAGGAGCATTAATATTTAGCAGAATCATATTCATAAGGTTTAGATTGTCTTGAAGAAGACTGGAGAAAATCCAAGCACGAAAAGTAATTTAATTTCAGCACACCGGCATTCTTAACCGGCATTATGCGGCCAATCTGATTTTCTTTGTTACATAAACGTCTGCTTTAAAAGTAAAACAAAGGATGTCAGGCACGGGTTCTTACCCAATGATAAACAGGTGACGCAATAGTAAAGAGTGAGTGAAAAAGAGTCAGCTGAATAGTTTTTCTTCTTCGCATTACTTTCCGACTAAAGCGCAATAAAAGTAAATATGCCTTGTTCTCCAAGACTGGCGCCTAGGCAGTGGGATCCCTTTAAATATAATGACAACATCTTTCCTACAAAATAACGATAATGAAATTTCAGCTGAAACTCCAGTCTCTAAACTTACATTCCATTTTAAGATAATATGAGAACGATCGCATTTGAATGAATGAATACAATGTTTGAAACTGTCCAGATGCGAATCCGTGATTTTTCATTTATCAAACTAAGATTTGTAAACAAGTCATCGTAATCAGCGACCTACAAAATCCAGCAAAAGTTGTCCCTCTGAAACTTTCTCGCATAATCAATCACCGATAAAGAGTTTATTCCGCTCCCTACTCCACCCCCACATGATACTGACAATCTTAGGTAAGACAGCGAATATGCCTTGTATGACATTGGTGAACAACATTTATGAAATATAGGTCCTTAATGTAAGTCCGACATTTTTTTTTATTGAAGCTATTATATGTTTTTGATACCTTTACTCCGACAGGTTGAAATAAAAATTTGAGAGTTATAGTTGTCACTAGGTCATACACCGAATTTTATTGCAATTCTGCATTATTACATTGCATGCAGACTGATAGATACTCAACCCCTTAAAAGATTTGATTCAAATTTTGACACAAATCAAAATGTTAGATCTTAAACCTGAGTACCTTTTCTAGCTCTTTACATTTCGTAATTATCGGGTTCACTTGCACTGTTACAGCCAGACAGAATTCTTCTGAATGGATTTCATTCAAAAAATTGATAGAAATCTGCAAATTTGGTCTAAAAAGTCTTTTATCAGATTTCATCCGTCTGTCTCAAAGCGTCTCAGAGTTGCAAACAAAAAATATAATCACAAAAAAAAAAAAAAATGTTTTCCAAACTTAGGGAGATTTGAAATGTAGAGGTTCGTCTAAATCTCAAAAAATCGAATTTCTTGAAAATGTCTGATACTTTCTCTATACTTCGTATAAAAGCATGTTAAAAAAAAGTCCTGAACGAATGCATCAAAGAACAAATGGCAGTTTCAAAATAAAATAAAAGCGTGAAAACTGATAGCAGACATCATTAACAATAATCAATGAAATGAATCGCTCCAGATCTTAAAGGCCGATCATTCCGTTAACAAGCCACAGACTGAAGGAGACAATTTACTCAGCGAGTAAATGAATAAGAGATGGCATAGACGGCGTCGAAAATAATAGTTAAAGCTATTCTTTACAAGACACGCTTAGTTA
Source organism: Argiope trifasciata (assembly GCA_026543055.1). Classification (NCBI taxonomy): domain Eukaryota; kingdom Metazoa; phylum Arthropoda; class Arachnida; order Araneae; family Araneidae; genus Argiope; species Argiope trifasciata. The sequence goes on along the minus strand of JAPMOQ010029355.1, from coordinate 4,756,825 downwards.
CTCGAGTAGTGATGATAGAAACGAGTAAAGTGAACCGGAAAAGAAACCTTGAATGGAAACCACTCTTCCTCTATCAAAACAATATATATTTTATTTGATTCGATAAATTATTCGCACTCAATAGATGAATTTCCCTAGCTCACATTTTATTAGTGAACTCTACGCGAGACTGCCAAAAGCCTTTTCTTTTTTCTCTCGTCTTAACTTTAGCAATATAACAAAGAAATGTAAAGTTAACTGGGGCATCGCCCTTACTCAATTGCGTGATTTCTTTCAGCTTCAAAAAATACAAATTACTTCAGAAGACTCATATTCTCTATCAAATATCCATTCTTGTTTCATTGTCTAGACTAGTTACCATAATTATATCCGTAAGTCATTATTTTCATTTATATCTAACGTAATTGGGATTATGGTAAATGCACTCTGAATGGGTTTAAAAAAAGTACTGATTCGCGGTCAAAATTTCGGTCATTATATAAATTCGTGGTCAGCAAACAAAGACATGGCATTTAAGTTACAACTTTAAATAAACCGCAAAACCTTTTGGTGGATTAAATATACCTTCTTTTCTAATTATATGCCTCACTATGTTTGATCATTAAGATTAATTTTTGCAGATGCATGAAGCATACTATGTGGTGAATGTAGAAATTTTAAATTGTGATTAGGTGACGAGGACAATATTGGGGTATCCATTCTACTTATCTAACTTGAAAGTAAAATCAAAAATAATTCCATTTCATTAATAAGGAATTTTAAACATGCACTAGATCTTCAAGCAAAGCAATTTTATGCGAAACTTAGGTTCGATCCTATGATACATGCTTCGCCACATAAATATTTCATCACAACTCTTTACATTAAACTGAAATAATTTACGCAATAATTGATAAAAATTTAAACAGAAGATGCACTATATAAATCTCTGAATCAAAAAAAGTTTTATTTGGTCCTACTAATATGGAAATGAACTTTTAAAAAGCAAATACAGCTCATAATACAACAGGAAATTGCAATAATAATCTGCATTTAAGAAAATGGTTGTTAAAGGTAAAAATGGCATCAAATTAAATTACAAAATTATTAATGATTATTATCATTGCTATAAATAAAATACAAAACTATTTTTAAGGTGTTCCATTAAAAATAGAAATGTAAAATAATAAAATTAAATTTATAAACAGAAGAAAATCTTAAGTAGAAGTACAGTTTTAGTCACAACTTCATTCTAGCTCAGCATTAATGCTATAAATATTCATAGCATTAGAGATTAATTAATAAATGAGGGTTTAAATCTCTATTTATGACTAACTCAGACAAATAACAAAAACAATAAACTTTTGACAGCAAAAAACAATCGTATGCAAACTAAAATTAGTATCATTAAAAAATATTATTTAAACTTTTTAATAGTATAATTTTTTTTTCTTTTTGCAATAATTATTTTCAGAAGCTATCGCAAGTAAATGTTAAAATCGAATTTCATTTATATTTAATTAAAATACAAACCGACCCGTGGTGCAAATTCCATCAGAATATATTCGTGCAAAATTTGGAAGCATTTTATAAACCATCTGCTTTGTCCCATATACATATTTTCTTACAATACTAAATATGATTTATTTCTTGACTAAAAATCTAAAAATAATCAAATCTTCAGGTAAGAAATTGTCTGTCAGAAGCTAACTCATACGATTTCAATTAGATTGCAAGTAAGGTCACAGAGTTATAAATTTTTTATGCACCAAGGTATGTTCCTTACAAGTTATTTTAACACATAAATTCACCTTCGCGCAATTCTTTTAATAAAAATAATTCCAACATTGCCAAACTATTCCACTCATTTTATCGTAACCATCCTAAGTCTGGTGTTAATATCCTGCTAAGTGATGACACAGTAAGACTATTTTCTGAAGTGTGAAATAGGTCAAAAAATATCCAACGAAATTAGTATTCACATTGCATATGTTACTATCAGGAATATCGCATTTTTTTACACTACTTCGTAGGTTGCATTTGCCCGTATTTATCTGTATCATTAAAAAGCCTCATAAATTGCATTCCCATGCCAGCGAAAAAGGTTTTGACCGAATAACAAAACATCTCAACAAAAATGTGCTGGTTCAATGGAAACCAGATTTTTGTCGTTAGTGCACGGGATAAGTTTTCCTCAATATTACAGGAAAGCGCAAATAAAAACTAAAATACATCAGACAGAATACTTAACAAAATATAGCGTTTTTTCAACACAAGCATCAATATTTATATTTAATTGCTCTTTGGGCCTTAAAATTAATATTTCATTAAAAAATTATATTCAAAATAAAAAGAAATTCGAACTTCTAATCAGAAACATTGCCGCTTCATAACGTTTTGCTTTTAAATCGACGTTCTTAATTCCTAAAAATTACTCAATTATAAAGGAGGGATAATATGTTTAAAAAATAATAAATTTAATATCACTGTAGCGCGTGAATATATGACGGTCAGCTAAAAGACCGAAGAATATTGTTAAAAAATGTATTTTAAATTATTTTTTATCAAAAATTTATTAAAAACGAAGAAAAAATTATGCAAAAATAAAATTGGTATCACTAAAGAACTTAAATTTTAAACTGATGTTAAAACGATATTTGTATATTTCAAATAATATGTTCGGAAGTTATTAAAGAAATCAGCAGACCAAAAACTTTCTCCCATTCTCTCTAATAAATTTTCCATTTCACAGAACGCCTTATATGGCAATGGAAATGGCGTGCAACAGTTACAAAATACTTTTTTGCCAGAATTTAGCATTTTTAACCGAATCTATCGTAGCATCCTTGGCGCGATTAATTCCCAATATGCGGTTAATAGTACCCAAAAATTGAATGTGTTTTAGACACGTTTTTCACAACCGAATGAAATAAATGCGTGAGACTAAAACTGTACTTGTATTCACAAAATTCCTAACCAAATTTAATTCTAAATTACTGCGTTTATGAATTGTTGCGTTTAAATGTTTCTTAAAATATGAAACAATGGACGATCAATCCATAGTTGAATCTGGTCCAAAATTTGACAATTCTCTACATTACAGATGTGAAATCTGTGTATCGAATTTTATCCACCCAATTCTCTTAGTTTTGTAATTATCGAGTTAATATTCATCTGAATAGACAGATACACAGACCTCCTCTGTATGGATTTTACTCAAAATTTGATAGAAATCTGCAAATTGGTGTAAATACCGTACACTGAGTTTCAGCCATCTAATTCAAAGCAGTTTTTAATTATTTTTGGCAGACAGACGAACATTTTTTAAAAAATGTGTTTTTCGAGCTCAGGGAAGTCTGAGAGAGATTCGTCAAAATTGTGAATTCGAAACATTTTGACGGTTACTGTATTTTCTTCTATACTACACATAAGAGAAATGAAAAATGTTAATATTTTGAATTAAAAATCTAATAAAAGATATGAAACTCATTTTTTAATAAGTGCATATTACACGATTTGTTAAATTTGGCTCTATAACTATTATCTGCTATGTAGAGTATATTTAGCATAATTTTTACTCAAAAAAATCGAATGACGAGATTTACAGAGCATGTTAGCATATAAACATGATAATGCTAAAATATATTTCCTAATGAAATTTGTAACTACTTCTAGTACTGAATAGGAAAGTAAAACGTGAGTATGAAAGAAGATTTCCAAAATAATCATTAACTTGACGCACGTCTGACGTGATGGCATGCAAATAACAAGCTGACTCGAAATCTGGCGTCATTCAAGATCTATTCTTTCAACTGTCAAGGTCTCCGGTCAAGGCCTCTTCAAAAATTAGAAACTTTCAAGCCTTAAATCGATAGGAATCTTAATTCATGTTCAGATTGATAAAAAATTATTGAATTCATGATGCCAAATTTATACATAACTTTCAAAATTTAATTTTTTTGAAAACAACGTCATCTTCCCCTTTATAAGGATATATGCAGCTATATCCTTTTTATATATAAAATCAGTTCATTAGGCCTAATTCTTTTTACAAAATCGTTCTTTAAAGATTAAAAATTATTGATTTAATATTATTATGATAAATTATTAATTTATAATTTATAACTGTAAAACGCAATTTGTTTGTTTATAATGCCACATATACAACTTAAAAATTTCAGTTTAACCTAATTGTTTGAATAGCAAATATATATCTATATTTATAATAAAGCTCAATGTGTGTGTGTGTGCGTGCGTGTGTGTGTGTTGGCGCTCTACAGGCCAGAGCGTTGGACCTACAGCAACCAAATTTCGCACATGTATACTTTGGGGGTCGGGAATGTGAACCGTGGAGCGATTTTTCCGAATTTTTTATTAGAATTTGAATTAAAAATTAAGCGAAATTTCAACTCTTTTCCGCCATAACATTCAAAAATATTATCGCACAAACATCTTTATTTGGATTTTTACATCAAGTTAAAGATTTAAAAAAAAAAATCGCTTTTTAATGGTAAAAGTATTTTAACATATAACTTAAGCTTCTATTTTTAACGAATTTTTTATATAATTTTTTAACTATGTTTTTCAACAGTAAATTTTGGACAAATCATTAAAAGTTTACCTGCACGAGCACATTACGAGTCAAAGGGAAAAAATTATTTTTTATCAACTTATTGCCACCAAATTGACAAAAACTCAATGCATCCATAAAAAGGGTCTAATTGAAGTAAATAATACATAGTATGTAACATAAATCCACTTAAAAATAAAGAATCTTTAGCTTTTAAATAAAAAAAGATAAACTTCTATAAACTCAATCTCTAAAACTAACTGATTAATGAATATTTGAAGATCACTATTCACTAAAACTGGTAATTTTAAACCACTTCATCGATCATTCCAAAGATGATACCCCAATCAACATCCAGGATTTCTCTGTACTGACTGGTCTCAGAATGAAAATGTTGAATATTCCAAGCATTTCTATTCAAAACTTAATAAGTCGATCAAATTTGATGGCAGACGATAGAAACCTTCACTTATTTATTTGAAATTTGAAATGTCAAAAATATTTCGTAGAATAAGATTCCTTATAACTTAAAAGAAAAAGAAATTTAGACTTAATAATTCTTTTAATTATGTTTACAGACTAAAATAAAATATTATTCGCAACATTTAAGTCTTTTTCGAAAGTAAAACTAAAAACTGCATTTTATGATGAATCTAAGTTATTTTTGTTGAGTAATTCTTGAAATATTACATAAATTATTTTAATTATTCAGTAGTACACCTAATGGTTCTCTTTTACTTATATATTTTTTAAAGTGCTTGGCTTCGGTAAAAAAAAAATATTCTTAGATCAATTTGCAGTTTAATCATTTCCACTTTAATTTAAAATTGAAATTTTGCGAGAACTGATAGATAATTAGAGAGACACATAGTACATTACGGACTTAAGGCTTTAAAACTGTGTGAGTGAATTATATGTCTATAAAATTTGAACCTTAAAAATATTTTGATGAAATAGCTATTAAAAGAGAAGTTACATAAAGTATTAAATTGACAATGACAAGTCACAAAGTATTTAACTGATAATTTTAAACGACAGTAAGATTGGCGAACCAGCTGGTCGCCAAAGATGGCTAGTATTAAATAAAATTGAAAATTTTCAATGCTTAGTAATTGACCAATTAATTCGCGATTATGCATGATCAAAAATCATTTAAACCGCTTACTGTTGGAACTAGAACTACCAAATTTATCAAACAGTTAATATTTAGGGGTTAGGTGGTGCACACAAAAAAATTGTTTATCAAAATTTTTAATATTTAATTAAAAATTTATTTTTAAAAAATTTCTTTAATTAAATGTCATATTATCGAATAAAAATAATTTTTATAACGCATTAAAATCTAAAAAATTAATTTTTCTGTGAAACTGTTTCATTGCACACATTTTTTTTTCCTTTTCTCTAAGAAACCTCTAAAGTATTTATAAGTATATTTTAAAATACTTTTCGTTGTTTTAGCAGCTACGCTCATAAACAAGCGCCTTGAAAATATATTCAATGGATTAAAATTTTGTGTATACATTATCGTTGGTATAGTTACGAGCAAACTTTAAAAATAAAACAAATACTGCAAAATCAATCTTCAGTCCTTATCATGCTATGATGTTTCATTCTCAAAGTCCTAGTCTTTGATATTTTTATTTATTTAATATTTTAATCTTTAATATTTTTACTGGATAAACATAATACCTCCAGAATAACATATATATATACACACACACTATTCAATCTGAATTTATTTTGAAGAGGGAAAAAGCGATTAAAACGCTTTTCTAGATGTAAACAAAAACATTTCCGGGCTAAACTTGAAATACGCGCAGACTTCCGCAGTCTTAACGCATGCAAATATTTTATAATGTTATTCGAAAAAAAAAAAAAAGGAAGAAAAAAAAAGGAAAATTTTTTATCACGCAAGGGCCATATATGGCTAGACAGATCCAGTAACAATTTATTGAAATTTTAATAAAGCATTTTGTACTTCATAGTACCGCAGTGGTTGCTAATACTTTAAAATATGAAAAATCACACACAATGAACTGAAAAGCACATTAGTATTCTTTCAGTAACATGTACTTAATAATAATAAAATCCGTAGAGTATGACAGCATATAGATTTTTCATACGTAAGCGTCGTTCTGTCAACAAAATTCAACTGTCTCACGTCAACATCTAAACAAATCATTACTACATTTTTGAGAGTTATTTTGAGCGTTGTTATTTCCATATTAAAGGAGTAATACATTAAAACGAGTACAATGTATGATAACATCTAGGAAGGGGCCAGAAATCTTTCTTTTCCCCACTTTCTTCTAAGGAATTCAAGTAATTTATGAATTTTACAAATACACTTTTGGGGTAATTTAAAATAAACTAAATATCAGTATTTACTGAATTCGCATAAAACGTAAAATATATTTTTAATGCTTGAATGCAGCGTCTAACAAAAACAATACCCTTTTTCTTCAACCACTTAAGGTTAAGATCCTATCCTTTATCTACAAACACCCATTAACTGAATTCAAGCAAATTATCTATCTTGTCGTAGCAGGAATTCTCCAGCTTTACAAACAAAACGGACTGATAACTAATTTCAAACAATGATTTGAAGATCGTTCAACGTCAGGTTGTAAGACGTCATACAGAAGATGTAAACAAAATTGCGATAAAGTTCGCATTTGCTCTCTCAACGACATAAAACGTCACGTTTGTGGTGGGTGTGAACATCTGAAGTGCAATCGAGTCGCAGTGCCTCGTCAATCAAAAATTGTACAAGAGAAACGTCGTTTGCTTGCTTTAATACACAATTCATTAAACTTAGTTTATAATATCACTTCCAATATAGTTCACGACATGTTAGAATTTCAAGTTTTATTTTCACTAACTAAAGCAAAACGATATGTTAAATATGTTGTTTGGGCAAATAATTTTTTTTTGCACGTTTTTAATATAGTTTCCGAATACTGCCATTAGCAATTCAAGAATTCTCATTTACTCTCATATATTGAATTAGATATATTCTAAAATTCCACTGCAACGTCCATTTAAATATTGTACTGCTTAAAACGGCCAAAATTTTTAATTATAGTTCAGATTTATAATTGCATCTTTCAGACAAAGATTATTCTCAAAAATATTAAGGTGTCTTCAGAGACTACTGTATTTTTTCAAAAATTATACAACATTCTTTTTTATGTATAATATTACGAATTTAACACTTTGCACACGGAAGAGTAATTACATATTCATTCATTAAACATTTTTTATTGCTTTCAACAACAACAACAAATTTTTAACACATTATTTTCTTTTCGTTTACAAGAAAAAAGTAGTCAAATCGGCAAAGAATTCGAATTTCATATTTTGAAGAAACTCTATGCAAACTTTCTCCCATAGAGCGAAAGATGCATTTTTAGAATTACGTTTATTCGTCACTCACTCAATCAATGAATTTAGGCATAATTACAGCGCTTAGAATTAAACGAATGAAATTCGAAATATGATCTTTACACCAAATACGCAGATTCCTATCAAATTTTTATCAAAATTAATCCACTAGAAATTTGGCTATCTGTCTGATAATACACACACAATCTATAAAACGTAGAGATGAGTGGATAAAATATGGTACACAGATTTAATGTTTAAGATAAAGTTTCAAGCAAAATTTTAGGCTAAATTCATCATTAAGAATTTGTCCAACTGTTCTGCCTGTATTTTTACATGAATGTAAAACACGATAACTCATAAATGGCTTAAATAAAGGAAATTTAATACGTGATCCCTACACTAAAATTTTAGATATAAGTCAATTTTTTGTTTCAAAGAACAGAAGGAAAAAAAAAAAAAAAGTTCAAAATGCATATTCAGTTTTCTATATAGTGAAATAAGCGCATATGTGTGAATAAATGTCAGAGCACTGGTGGCATTCATGGCTTTCCCCCAGGTCCACATAAGGACGTAACACCTTTGAAGGAAAAAAAAAAAAAAAGAGTATGAGAAAAAGCTAAGAAAAAAAAATCTCCCCTGCGGGTATGTGTGTTTGTTTTATGAAGCAGGTACTGTTATCATTTTTCTAACTATTCAAGTCAAGAAACACGAAAAGGTCTGACCATCTGGAACGGTATCTGAAAGGTCACATCCGAGGACCAAGAATGAACTTATGAATTGCTGAAGTCTCTTAACTGTAACACTAACTCTAAATTAACCTCATATTTTTCTACTCTCTAAGTATAAAATACAATAATAAGAAAATATTAGAAGATGGAAAACACCAAATGAGTTCAAATAAAAATAGCAAGCACAATGAGAGACATACGTTTCGGAAAAACGAACGAGCTGTTTTTAACTAACTACGCGTTTCTACCCGTATTTTATCAGCTGTAAGTTTTATTGCTTCTTAGGAAGAACATCACTCCCTTCACCGAATTAATTAGAACCATCCTTATTTGTCAAATTTACAGTAAAAAGTTGAGATCGTGTTTAATTTTCATTGGTTTAAGAGGAGGGGGGGGGAACATGTGAAAATAAGTTATTCCGGTCACACTAACATGCTTACCACATCTTAGTACAGTAACACGTGCCAGGCTAAAATCCTTTTGAGACATCACACGTTGTGGTCTTGACATTTTTGTGGTAAGGTATTTCATCATAAAATGAGGTTTAGGAGCTTGAAAGAGAGAAAGAACCAAATACAAAATCATTTTGTCATTATAATGGTTTACTGATCTTTTAGACGTAATTAGTTAACTCACAAAATTTTCAAAAAATGCAAAATAAAATTTTTATTTTTGCATAATACCTACTAATTATAAAGTGTGCGTGTGTATGTGTGACAAAGATAAATTACCCCAATTAAAAAAAAAATTTTATTGCCATTTTAATAATACTAATTTAATAGTCATACACTTTTTACAAAATTAGGGAGGGGTGCCTAATTTGTTGTGTATTGTTTTCTTCCATTATTGAAAGCTAAAGAAGGAATTTTGTTATATCACTGTAGTTTACAAGAAGAATTAAGAAAGAAAAGTTATAAAATCCCGAAATTTAGGAAATACATGACAGACATTTATGTTTTTATTAGCGTGGTGACGTCATGGAACTGATCTCCATCAAGAAGGTTTAAATATACAATGAAAAGGACATATGGGAGAACATTAATGTAATAGTTTTAATGTCTGACATTTGAAGGAATCATGGACATGAAAATATATCAAAACATTTTTAATGAAATCAAATTATAGCCAAAATTTTCGGTGAACCAACTGGTCGCAAAAGTCAAATAATTTTATTAGTCAAATACATTTACGAGCTTAATTCAAATAAGCAAAACATAAAACATTTATCTTTTTATAAATTAAAGTTGCAACACATTATTAAACAGTATTTTTTATTTATCTTTTTCCTTTACCCTTACCCTTTATTACCCTTTTCTCTCCAAGACACGATTTGTTTCGCTTTCATAGATTCCTCAGTCTATTTTTTGCCCTAAATCATTCTAGCAGTTTTTAAAATTGTAATTTTTTTTTAAAACACAAAAAATTTCGACGTCGTATTCTACACGGTTGCTGTTATTTGTAGAGAATAATATTCTAGGATAATTTTTCACTCGACACTGCATAAGAAACATAGTAATCATCAATATTATAAATTCCAATATTCTTTTAAGCACTAATAAAATGCATTAACTCTATCAAAATGTATAGGCCTTAAATGTTCGTTCAACGAAGCTACGCAACCAGCTCAAATCGACTGGATATCACAGCCAAATTCCTAAACATTTCATCAAATATAATTGCTTGAACACCCATGGCGCGAGCTTTGATCGTTAGAGATGCTTTTTCCATTAAGCTTGGGAATCGGGAAGATTTTCTTAGAATACTCATAAGACATTTAAGAGAATTTTGTATAACCCTTCAAAAACATATGCTGAAATTGGGGATTTTTTTTTCTTTTTCTTTTTTTTTTTTTTTTTTTTTTTTTGTGGTGACGGGGAAGGTTGGGTATTATTGTTATCTTTGAAAGAGAAACTCGAGCATTCCAGTATTCTGATTTAAGTGAACTAAATGATTTTAGGAATGAAAGGGTTAAACTATGCAGAAATGCATGAACAAAAATCCACAAATACTAAAAATAACTTTTAGAGTATTATAAGCGATTTCTTTAAAGAAATATCACGTAAGTCGTTATCATCATCGTTAGGTTAGGATCATGTTATCCGCTATATTTGGAAGGCACATAGATCTGATACTAGGTTTACGTAATTAAAATTTAATAATGGCACAAGGCATATATATAAAAATATATATAGACATATATATCCATATATATAGCTCACTTCACACTCTTTAATAAAATTGAGTACAGAACGAAATTTTTAAAAAGAAATATATCATATTATATGAAATATCGAAAGTACAGTTTCGATATCCGAGTTCTAAGCTTCCCTCAACCTCCTTTTGTTAAGTGAAAACAGTATGATTAAATCAAAATAAGAGGTATTTGAGGAGGATAAAAAACGGACACGGCATATAGTATATAATCAGACACAAAATAAAATGTCACAGTAAATTAAAAATATAAAAGAAATTCTCTAAGATCCTTTTTAGTATCTATCTATAGTCCAATAATAAAAATTTAACCTAAGAAAACATCCATTACCTTAAAAAAACTTATAAATTCAAACTCATACAACGTAATCAATATAGAAAAATAATTAAACAATACTTAAATAACAGCAGATTAGTCCAAATCGTAACACATTACTTTTTAAAAAGCTATTTAAATCAACTTGCATAACGCAGATTTAATCAAAATTGAGTCAATTTTTAACAATTTGTCCACATAAGTATTTCATTTTTTCCAATACAATAGTTTCTTCATTGGATCGAAACAAAGAGGCTTTAATCTTACAACATTTTAGACTTTATTAAACACTAGCTATTACCCGCGACTCTGATCGAGTGAAAATTTTGATGTATATGTATGAAAATCTATCAAATAATGACAAATCAATAAAATTAAATTTAACGATACATTTAAAAGTATAAGCATGTACGAAAAATATATAGTTTAATGACAAAAACACACAACTAACTTAAAAATCTATTTTCATTGTATACTCAAAATAAAACAGCTAATTAAATCCATATTTCTTTAAAATCAGGTCAAATCCATTTTATTTATCGATCGAGATTGAGAAGGCTACAACAGTATTATACAGATAATTTTTAAACTTAGAATTTAAATGAAAACACAGTTGTCATCACGCGCAAACACAGTTGATGTCACGGCAATCACGCGCGAACTTTCAAAGCCAATTGGCGTAACGCAGATGTCAGACTTTCCTACGCCAGTTGCGGTAATGCAATACAGATTAAAAATCTTATTTCTTTTATTCTGTTTTCTTTAAATTTAAAAGTACTTCAGAATAAATCCGAAAAACCAATTTATTAACAACATTTGATTTTAAATACGTCAAACACTAAAAAAAAAAAAAAAAATCTGGAGCCTTACTTATCTTTGGCGGGATTTGGCCTCAGTTTTTCGGAAAGTTTTTTAATTAATAAAAATTTAACCACTCAATTAATCGGAATAAAAAATAGCGTATGTTCTATTCCAGACTATAATTTATCTTTGTGCTAAATTTCTTCCAATTCTGTTCAGCCGTTCTGGCGTGATGTAGTAACAAACATCCATTCATCCAAACTTTCACATTTATATATTAGTATAGATTGTGCGAAAGGAAAAATCTATCTTTACAACAATCGATCTTAACAACGCTTAAGAATTGTTTCCATGAGGAAAAGCTTTGGATTAGTTATTCAGCATCGTATAATATATAAACCTTGTTTCTTATGGTAATTAATATAAGGTTATTAGCTTAGTTTCTTATTGTATTATAATCCAATTAAAATGGATTCCCTAGAGATTCTTTTCAAAAGCTCATAAAAATTATCAAATGCTCTATTGTAAGCGTTTGCGAAAATAACGAGCTGATACACGTCCAGTTTCAATCAAAGTGAAATAGCATGTCTTTCACGATTCATATCTTCCTTTGGATGGGGTTTAAAAGTTAATGGAATAGGAACTAATATTCTGATATTACATAACTAGAAAATATTTTATAAACAACTAGATGGCACCCAGGCACCTAGCTTGGCTGCCGCAGAAATAATTTTAGAAATATTACTTGAAATAGAAAATAACTATTTTATTTAATTAGGAATGATAGAACGAATGACATTTATTTGCTTGTCGACAGTAAATACATTTATTAAAATTGAACGATATATAAAGGAGAAGTATAAATAGTTATATAATAATGCGTATTCTATTTTTTTACTTAATTATTCAAATATAATTAAGAATAGACAGTATTTTTGGTCTTTCTGTCTACAGCAAAAACAAATTTCTTCGCTGTCCCGACTCTTGAGCATCCAACAAGCCATAGAGAAAAATGAATTTTCTAGGCTGAAGCAATAAATTGGTAGTTTTGTCGCCATCGGATGAACGGTACGGCAGCACATAAAATACGAACATAAAAAAATTCATTTTCATTGAAAATAATAAAACTGGAAAGTGATACGACAGCAAGACTGATCACGAAACCAGCTGAGTTAAAATGTACTGAAAATTTCAAGTGAACTGAAACTAAGAAACCAGAAACTAACGCTAGAAGGAAGTCCATTCTCTTCAGAATTTTAAGTAACTCGAATATCAAGGCACTTATATTGGATGATACCCTACGATTAAATCAATACGTGCAGGCAGGGTTAAGTTAAAGCTGGTTCCATCTTGTTCGGTTACCACGTGCGGAGAAAAATCGAAACGCAAATAAAAGAGGACAAGGACTTAGCCGGCGCCACGAGCAGAAATCGAAAATGAAAAGAAAACAGATTCAGGAAGTAAGATAGTACGAGTAGGAAGAAAGAAGTTAGGGGGAAAAAAAAGGCAGCAACCAGAAATGGCGATGTTAAGTACAAGGCGAATCAATGCAATTGCTTATCCAGAGAAAAAAATATATATTCTAAAAATCAGAGAGGTTTACAATGTACTGAAACTATGTGTCAAATTATGCTTCTCAACGATAAATTACGACTTGTTGGTTTAGAATTTGGAACGGATGAATGCGCAGCACTCAAGTTTTCGGAAAGAATGGAATAAACAGAATTAGATGTTGATGTAAACAAAAGAATACCATGAACAGCTGGCTTGTTTTTGCCGTTTTCTCACTCATTTACAAATTTTCTTTTTCAGTACACAATAATGAAATGCAAATAAATGTAATAATAATGATGTGCAAATACGAATAATTAAATCAGAAAAATCGCATTATTATCTTGAGATATTTTTGCAAAATAGAATTATGCCTACTTCAATTATCATAAATGATTCACAAAGTAAATAATTTCCACGGAAGTAAAATTTCGAAAGCTATTTGCTTTCGCTTGACATGAAATTCCACCATACATGCATCATTTGTAAATTTATTTTTATTCTTCTATTAGTCTCCTTTGACAATCACTAGATACGCAAACAATACTGACTTCTTAAAATTTAACATAAATTTTTGGTAAACATAATTAAGTTTTACACACTTCCTCAATAATGCATTTTCAAGCTTCAAGTTATGAGTCATGTAACTCGAAATGTATAATTGCAATGCAATTATTTGAATTGTAATGGTAAATGTATTACTTTAACAAACCAATATATTTACATTCATTGTGCTATACGTGTATTTACACCAATTAATATTTAGTGGTGGGATGGGGACTTCGGCCAGTGCATACACTAATGGATGCTTAGATTTTCCATTTGGAACTGCAAGTTAATGGTAAGTGACATGATTTATGATTTGCGCCTAAATTAAGTATGGGATGACAGTTAAACTAGAAAAAGATTTGATTCTTATTTTAAATATCATTTATATTTGTGCTTACAAATAAAAAAATCTAATATTACAATACGAAATCAACACATACACTTAAAAAAAACGATAATCTACTCCAAAATATGGCATATTAAAAAACATATATATTGCTAAGTTCTGAAGTTAAACGTTAGTTATAACTAATTCACTAATCAAAGATTTTATTAGAAGAATGCATTTAAAACCTATTCAATATGGAGGAAACAAATTTTCGCTTAAGTTTTAATTCAATTAAAATTATAATACAAATTTTTTTTAAAAAATCGAGGATATATTTCGAAAAGTGGAAATGTGCATATAGTAAATTGCCAGGAATGTTGAGCGTCACAAAAATAGAAATTTATACTTCTGAATTATTATTAGAAATCTTACCTTTTTTTTTCTTTCATTTCATATTAAAATCTTAAAATGAAACGTGAAACTGCATTTTTAAAGATGATTTGACTCGCAGAAACATCTAAAAAGGTTGGCTCATAAAACGGGAAATGCCCAGGAATTGTGTTTAAAAACTTTTTCTTGGCGCAATTACCATTTGAATACTTACAATAAATAAGAAAAAAAAAAAAAAAAAAAAAAAAAAAAAAAAAACTTTAAAAACTTTATAGACAATACAAAAAAAAAAAATTATAGATTAAAAAAAATTTAATTTAACTATATGGCAAACATAAATATTTAAAATCTAACATAAGTTGTATTTTTGCATTTTTATTAATATCGCATATATCAAAATGAAACATAAAAGCATAACTCTCATTTAAATCGGATTTAATGAAACAGTTCAATCCTTTCTGCCACATCAAGCAAAATGCAGGCATCAAAAAGTATATACAATAATAACTTATATTTAAATTTAGGTTTTCTAACGGCAAATCGAAAGTATCAAGAAATAACGGACACGAGATTTTTTTTTCCGCTTCAATAATCTCTACAGAATACAGAGAAAGTTCAACCCAAATCAACTTATCTACCTGAATCAGCAGATGGAAAATATTTATCAATTTTGAAACTTGGATAAAGCGCAGTGTTTTCTTAATTTCAAAAACTATTCCTTCCAGATAAAGCAGATCTAAATAAGTGATAAAGAAGGAGCACGTGTTCCCAGTTGTAAGACATCCTAAACAGAGACAAGGAAGAAACACGAATGAGGAGGGGGTGATTTATTTACATTTCAAAAGGTCGTAGTCACTCGTTGGCAGTGACTCATGGAGGGAAGAAAGCAACTCAAGAGACGGCTATTCATTCCTCCTGCTGGAAGGGCACAATGGTTTGGAATGTAAAGAACTCAAATAGTTTATTGAAAGTCTCGACATCAATAAAATGCAACAAAAGAAAACTTTTTTTTGATACGATATAACGTTACTTTGAAATCTGGAACATTCTTTTTACCACGATGGCATTCACCGTATCAGCATCACGCAATAGAATTTCGAATTTTTCTAAAACTTTTCGACAAATTTTACCATAATACTGAATATTTACCATATTTTTCAGCAATCAAAAGTTCAATACTTTTTACAGTCTAATGAGAGAGATGGTCTTAGGAAATATTTAAATTCTACAATCGTTCATCTGAACTCATTTCGACTTATATTGTTGATTAGTCAAAACAAATACGTCTAAACTTTTACAATCTTATTAAGACATGATAAATAATAAATGGCTACTGCAATATATTATTTTGTGGTTGTATGTTTATCAATAATGCATATAGAGGAGCGGATATTAACCAAAATATAATTATATGTTTGATTTTGATTTCTGGTCCTAATAATTTATATAACCAATCCGTTCCACACTTTGAATAATGCTATTTCATACAACATTTCAGATATTCAAGGATTCTACATAATTTATCTATTGAATATTAGTTGAAGTGATTCATGGAAAAATTTCCTAAAATTATAATTCGTTGCAAGAATGGCATACATTACATTACAAAAATAACACAATCAGTAAATAGAGTTGCTGGCTGCACTGGTCGAAAAATAAATTGAAATCATGCAATTTCGCTCCACGCTTAAACTTGAAAATATATTAAATCCACATAAAGTCTTACATTTTTTTTAAGAAAGTGCATATTTTAAGAAATGAAATTAATTAAAACAAAAAAAGTTGTTTTCCTTAACGTTTAAAAGATAATACATTTTGAGTTTTAACATAAGAAAAGCACTCAACAGATCTTTAACTCAAATTTTCCAATACATTTTGTAGTTGATGTTATTTACGTACATTGCATGTAAACAAGTTTATCTCTCTCTAAATAATTATTTGTTCTGTCACTTAATAAACATTACTTATTTCTAGAGGTTAAGAAACGCAAAGTCTAAGTACTCGTGTATATAGGCATGCTCAAAAACTCCAGTAGATTATTTAAAAATAAAAAATAATAATAATAAGAGATTCTAGGATTAGGAGGATATTAGACAAAATTTTAAAAAAGTAAGATGGGAAAAAAAAAACAAATATTGAAGTAATTAATAATTTTTTTAAAGAAAAGTATACAGAGATAAAGAAGTACAAATAATATAGTTTCGTATAAATTTCATTACCACATTCAAACTGAATCATCCGTACTGATCATATCACATACAATAAAAAAATATATATCTTCAAAGATATATCTCATAATTTATTAAAATATGAACTGTTTGCATTTACATAACACAGGGCAAACTAGGATATTTAATCCCGGAAAAAATGAATACTTCAAAACGAAATTTTATTAGAACGTAAAGAGGGCCCTCTGCATTTTCAACGATATACAATATAACGATTAATTTACTAGAAATTAAGATTTTTTTTCAGTCTGTGTTACAAAGATATGGCGAATAATATTTAAATAAAATTCACGGCCCAAAAATGATATTCTATTTTGATACATATATAATTCAAGAATTCGATAAATTGTGGGTTTACTATACATTTTATACCTGATAAATAGTAATCGTACAATCGAATTTCATGTAATAGAGGGCTAATTATGTTTTGCAGTTTTAGAATGCATGTTTAATTTAATTACAAAAGATATATATTTTAAACATAATTCTATTTCATGAAATACAAATATAGCGCGTGGAAACATAAAACTCATTCAAAAATAAAATCGTATATTGTGACACAAACGAATAGCATTTTACACAGCATAAAAAAAATTATGAAAATATTACATCCAATAATTCAAACTTTCGATAAATATATATAACTAAATTCAGACCAAAAACAGAAATGTAAACACAAATTACTCACCCAATAATTCCATCTCTACTCTTTAATTTTAAAATATCGAAAATTAAAATTTTGAGAATATTACATTGAAAATGAAACAAAAAATGCATATAAATTTTCAAAGAAAGCGAAATAATTTCTTCAAGTAACGATTTTATATGTTTCAGAATTTTGACAGAATTCGATGAAATTTTCACATCGATCAATCCAAAAAAATAATTAGCATCACAGAAATTCTAATAAACTTATAATCACAAGTAATTTTGCATTACTTAGAAAAATGGGAGCAAGGGGCTAAAATGCCAAAAAAAAGAGAACCATCAAATATTGTTGAATTTCAGATACATTCGACTGCTAAAAAGTTTGGCCATTTTTTGGCGTTCCTTGTACAAAGTGAACGACTGATTCCTGAATATACTACTCCACTTTTAAACAAAAGCCCGGATAAGACAATGTGCAATAAACCACAAGCATAAATTTTCCAAAACGTAAACACTTTGGTAAATTTATGAGAGTGAATAGCAAACGTATAAACAGAAAAGAATGGAACATGACAATAAAATAAATCAAATGACGGCCTGAAGAAAACTTCAAATTTATTACAATTGCCTGATGCACGCTACATTTATGGTTTTAAATAGACTAATTGCTTATTCAAAAGCTAAATTTCATTAACAAATAAAACATCGGGAAGATAAGATGGTTTGGAATGAAATGTATTTTACAAGGGTCCCCCCTCCCTTCTTTTTGTAATCTTTTTGAGGGAAAATCTTATAATGTAAGGCATTATGTAAATATTTCTGTATTTAAAATAAGGAAAATTAAAAAACCAGTTTCCCAGCACCAACAATTGGTCCAATTTCGATAGATTTCATTTCATACAAAAATAGGCAACCTTTAGATACTTTACTTCAATACCGTAACCACAAAAATGTATTGAGACACTTTATATATATATTTATCAATGGCCGTCTGTTCGCACCACTGTCACTATTTTTTTTTTTTGACAATCATCTTAAATATACTACTTCACTATACTTTCACTAAAGAAAAAAAAAATACTAGAATTGAGTAGAGATTGTCCCAACCTCTTTACTGATTTTGTTAATTTTTATTTTATATGCGAGTTCATGAATCTTAAATACGTCATACGAATAATCACTTGAGGGGGGAGAGATCGCAAATTAAGTTAGAAAATTCAGTATCGAGAACTGAACCGATTTTGCAATCAATTTCACACTTAATAAGCATAACTAACCGATCAGAATGTTGCATGTTTAGTATGCAAATACAATTTAAAATAAACTTCTATTTTTTACGCTAAAATACAGTTCATCAAAATTTGGTAGACATGATTAACCGTATATTATTAATAAGATGGGCTTTAATCGCCAAAAATGGCTCACTAAAATTTAAAAACGCAAGTTGTTTTTAATATTTTTATTTTTATTATGGTTGACGAAACACGAAATTCACTTCATCATAAAAACTAATAACTGATCTTATAATAACATAGAATAAATATAATAACACAATATACGTATATAAAAATTTAACTATTGTTTTTAATAAAGAAAAAAGACAAAATATCTCTTAATAAAAAAAGAATAAAAGAAAAGAGAGAGAATAAAGAATCTTCCTAGCTTTAAGCCATAAGATTTAACGCAGATTTCATTTCATAATTTACATCCAAAATAATTTATAATAGAATACTGACCGCTGTTTTAACCCATCTCGTCATATTAACTGATGACCAAACGATAAAATACTTATCAATACGTTTCATCACAATGAAACAACTTTGTTTAACGAAAATGATAAAATACAAGCGATTCTCTTTTCTATAAAATAGATAATGTAACATCAACCGTTCACGGAAAATCATACTTAAAACAAAAGAATTATCAAAAAATAAACAAAGGCGCCTCATGTTAAATGCCGTTAAAATTGCAAAAATCATAAATTAAAAAAAATCAGAGTCAAATAAAAATGTTCACATGTTTTTATCTCGCGCCAACAAGACAGTTAAAAAGTCAGTGGCATTCACGAAAATGAGTAGCCACTGCATGTGCTATGTGATCACATACACCAGAATGTTAACTGGATAGCAACATTCCGAAAATCTTATATATTTTTATATATTATTTTTAAAAAACTTTAATAAAAGAACAAATAAAAAAGTAATAAAATAAAGCATGAAAAAGATTAAGACACGATCAAAGAATATCAAAAAAAATAATAACTTCATTCTTTACTTTTTTTAAATGGAACAAAAATGTAAGATTAAGCCACTGAAGAAATAATAAAAGTAATATGAATTCTATGCATAAAAATCTGTCAAAATTAAAAAGGGGGGAAAACCCCTTACACGATAGCTACCAAATTATATTATCACAGAAAATAAAATTTTTTGAATGTTCAGGCAATATAAAAATATTTTCATATATTATTTTCGGAAGTAATTGCGCAGAAACGCAAAAAGATCGCCATATTTCTTACCAAAATTTCAAACATTTTCATTTACAAAATGAAATTCTTCAAACTAGTAACTCTCAATATAACGACCTATCCCATAAAACGGCAACACAAATTTGTTTTAAGTAGTAGCAGATTTAATTTAACGTTTTAATTTAGATTAATAATTAACGAACATTTAAACAGAATTCCTGACATAAAGGTTCCTTTTAAAATTAGAATAGGAAAAAAACTTTCTTGAGATCCAATTTCTGCACAATATTATAAAGAGGACTTTTGATCTTATGTATTTAAAGTGCATCAGATGCATAATTTTTTTTTTTTTTTATTGGACAATATTGAGGACACGAAATTCGGAAAAAACTATTATATGCTGCTTCTATCACGCTAAGACTAAATATTACATTCGAATTTAAATAAAGTATATATTAAATAACAGGAACGGTCGTTTCTTTTCTTCCCAACGCCATCTCCATTTCGCTATTTAAAACATTAGATTTTAATTTCTTATAATAGTTATCATTTATTAGTTTCACAAACTGCAAATATTTCTTTCCTAAGTATATGTGACACTAAAAGTGGAACAATAAGAGCTTATACAACCATCACTTTGTAACTTTCTATAAAGTAATAATAATAGAAAGGAGTTCAATAAATCCGTAGTTTCCCTCACACTTATTACAAAAGTGCCAAAAATGCTCAATTTGCATTTGTCTGAAAGCCAAATTGCGAGAAAATTTTCCCCTTACTAAATTCCTCCATTTCAGTACATTGTTTACAAATGAGAGTACAGAAATTGCGTACTCTTTTCCAGTTATTTTAAAAGAAAATACCAATGGCAATTTTGCAATTCTATCAAAGGAATCAGCTCAATTTACTTGCACATGGAAATATATGTTCTTGCAATTTTGGATGCGCTTAAAATCTGACTCTCTATTGTACTACATTATTAAAGAAAAAAGCTAACTATATTATTAAAAAAAGAAATGGAGAAAAACTAACTACATTATTAAAATTAAAAAAACTCAAGGGGTTTTTTTTTTTTTTTTTTTTGTAAATAATTGGAATAATATTTACAATCAAATCTTATTCCATTTTTGTCCTCCTTTTTTCTTTAACCTTAAAAATCTGTTAAGAAGGTCGGAATGAATATAATTATATAAAGCAGCAATAATCAAAATGACTGGCTTTAACAATTTTTGTTGTTGTTGTTTTGTTTAGTAACTACAGGAATGATACTCCCTATTTGTTCGAGAAATGCAGATAGCACTAAAATTCCAATCAATACTTCAAAAGAAAATGCTTTCAAAGTTAAGAAGAAAATGCATTTTCTGTACAACTCACAGAAAAAGTATTCGGCGTAACTATTTGTGCACAGAAATCTAGAGACAAAATTTTGTTTCCAGTTTACTATACACACAATTCACCAAGTAGGTAGGGTCTATTAAATGGAAAAAATCAAACGTTGGCTCCTTTTACTAAAAAGTTTGGTGTAAAACGCAATTTCGTTAGCTCTGTAACATTTCTTTAATTTAAAGAAATAATATACAAATGGAAAAAACAGCTAAAAACTGATTGAATTTCAAAAAAAAAATTTTAAAAAAAATAATCTCTTCAAGCTAATCATTAAAAAAAAAAATTCACCATCTTACATTAAAAAAAAAATAATGAAAATGTATTGGCTTGAAATTTCAAAACCCATCATAATTCGGCGAATGAAAAGGAGAAAAATAATTAGAAACTATTTTCGGAAATAGTTCGCAGGAGTAAAACTTTCTATAAATGGGTTTTCTATTTTTTCCACTTCGGAAGAAATGTTGGAAAAAGAGGTCGTTTCGTTTCAAATTACGAAGATTTCAAAAGTATAACTAATTTTTATGTTTTTATCTTCTTTAAAAAAATAGCTTTTCAAAGGTCAAGAATTTTATTTAAAAAAATTGAGTAAAATGAGATTCTGCAAGAGCCAGCTTTAAATCTTTTAAATTAGATAAAATAACCGGAACGTATTCTATACAAACAGAAACTGAAAAAAATTTTTAATTGCACCATAAGAAAAGTGAATGCTTATGAATTTACTGGACCAACACTGTTGAGCTCCCCATGTCTTTTTTTTTTCCCTTACACTCCAAACAGTTCTATAAATAGCGCCTTTTCAATACCATATAGATACTTAAAAATACGGCTTACATTAGAAAATTAGGTAAATCCAATGAAATTACTATTAGATGTGTAAAATCAAAAATAGCAAGAAAATACAATATCAATCACTAAAAAAAATTTCTTTAAAAAAAAAATATGCAAGGTTTCCCCCCTACTTTCAATTTGTTTATAACCTAATCTATCAAGTAATTTAAAACAAAGTTAATTAATTTGATTCAAATATTGTGAAGGCCACAAATATGATGTTTAAGGTTATAAATAGAGAGAATGAATGCAGGAAGTGAAGAAGTTTGGACAGATGGCGGAAAAATGTTTTATACGAGAAAATTTATTACTCTAAATTTCATTAAAAATGTTGCATTAAAAGTGCGTGAAAAACAGTAATGACCTTAAAAAAACTAATGAAAACGCTACAATTTATGACTGGACATTTCGATACACATGTTCCTCTTTATATAAGCTCTGCTTTCCGTGATATTTAAAAAGAGTCATTAATTGCATGTTCCCATATAAGCACTAAACAAAAGAGATATATGCTGCTTTTCACCAATCCACAGCATTTGAAACGCCAACGGAAACACAAAAAAAAAACAAGGAAAACGCCCTTCAAAAACAGCCGGAAGAAACAACTAATTGATGTGCATAATTTACATCAAATTACTCCTTTATGAAAATGTAGTACGAATATAAGAAGAAACAAAATATAATGAATGATCTGAAGTTTAAAATACAGAACGTTCAGTTTTCGATACTAAATCAATTAAATGTAATTAAAAGAATTTTATTTTGAAAAAAAATTACAATTTATACAAAGGCTTCTAGTTTATATAATTTTTTACACAGATATATTTCATTAGTTGATGTCCACACACCCACCTAAATAAAAAGGCAAATAATTACTCTTAAATAATAATGTTTAATATTAATTCTTGCTTTCTAAGCCTTTTTACATCGAATTTTTGGTATTAACAAATTTTATACAGCTTGTTTCAGAAACTAACTCATTAAATTTTCTGCTCTGCTTCTACAAATATTCATCAGAATTGTGACAATTCAATTAATTAATTTCAATATTATATTATATATATATATATAATGATTTCTAATAATTATTTATTAAAGCAGGTGTGTTTCTGTCTGAAGTGGAGGAAGTGAAGTCAAATTTTGTAATTGCTAAGAGAAAAGTCTACAATAATTAAAAGAACAAGCAAGCTATCCATGGGAGGGAAATATACAATTGGCATGTACTAAACCAGTCAATGACCAAAATAGCTGAACCAACACTAAAGTCAAAGACAATATTTTCAGTTTTCACCTTTATTATTGTTCAAAGAACAAATTTTGATGCCTAATGAATAAAGTTTAATTTTGATGCCTTATGATATGATTTCTAAGGAATCACAGCTTACACATCTACACGCTGATTCATTTTCAGTTCTCATTGTTTTTATTTTTCCATTCCTTTTCTATTTTTGTTATCCATTGAACTCTTAATTTAGAAAAATAGCAAAAAATTATTAAAAGTGTGAAAATAAGCTTTCAAGATAATTTTAAAAAAGGTTATATGTCTGCAGCTCCATCAAATGAACTTTTATTAATAAAAATAAAAAATAAAACATTGATACAATTTTAATAAAATACAAAAATTATAAAAATCAAATAACTTCAGACAGTATATTTGAAGTTACAGACCATTGTTAGATGTGAAATTTTGGAATAATAAAATGAAACTTTTTAAATCAAATTTAATTTTGTAAATTTAAAAGTAACTTTAATAACAGATGCTAATATCAATTAAGTTCATATAGCTTTGACAGCACTTGACTTTCCCCATACCAGCTGCAATAATTCAGAGTAACATAATAGACAATAAAAACTATATAGATAGCTGGTGCTGGTGTCATTCGTCTTTATAATGCATGAATGAATAAAAAAGTATGCGATGATGGCCAGAAAAGGATTTCACAAGGAAGGATTAAAAAAGAAAAATATTTATGTACGTAAATTATAACATATTACATGATAATAAGTATAAAAAAAAATCCTTAAATGCTTCAAAGATTAAACAAAATAGATCATTTTGAAAGTAGAGCTTCATTACCACAGTAATGAAGTAAATGATAATGTAAATCAATTTACGTCATTTAAATTCTTTTAACGCATTAGTTCAATAAGAGAAAACAAAAATTATATCAGATATACTAGATACTCGTGCAAAGCATAAAGAAAATAAGAAATAAATAAATCTTCAACCTTCTATTGAAATGTCAAATTACATCAAAATATGATTGGGAATTTCATATGAATTTAATGTTTAAGAAAAATCTACCCAATTTATTATTAAACAAGCATTATTTGAGATAATAAGAATTGAAATATTAACAATTTTTTTAATTTTAAGGCATTTGTTAACAAATGCTTTAATTTTATACTTCTCAGATATTATCAATATCTACTATATTTGAATAAGCTTGATAAACTTACCAACTATTTTTAACAGAAAAATATAAAGTTACATTAAACAAAGATTTACATAATAAAGTTTCATTTTTTTTTAAATTATATTTCAATGCTTATATAATACTCTTGTGTAATTTCCATTAACAAGTAAGTATCTGTTGCAAATCTTATTTCATTCATTTGATTTTACATATAGTATTTCTCATTTCAGACAATCTGCTTAAAAGTTACTTAACAAATTTTAAAACTTTATATAATTATTCGTTTAAATGTTAAAATTCCAGTAGAAACAATGTAAAATGGCACTAAAAATTCTAATATTTCATAACATTTGTAAAATATTCTATTATTTATATAAACAATGTTCCAAAATCTAGGGTGTTTTATTTTTAAAAAAGGAGTAAAATTAGATTAAAAACTGCATTTTTAAATCAAGTGTGTAAAAATATACAAAGCACACAAAAAATAATTTTGAAATATAGTTGATAGTTATATTAATTAAAAAATATCTGCCAAATTTATACAAAAAGTATATTTCTGATTACAACATAATATTTCAAGTTTTAGAAGATTAGATTAAAAACAGAATCCTACATTTTAATAATGCTTATTCATAAACTACAACTCTAATCAGCACATTAAATAAATAGATTTAGAGGAGTCATATGACAATGCAAGAAAATCAGTCACATTGCTTACACGCCAACATTAAACAAGTTAACTTAAAGTTCTGACATATCATATGACAGCTTTTTTGAAATAAAATAAGTAAATAAGTACAAACATTTTAATATCATATAATTATAGCAATCTATTTTTTTATTAATAATGCATAACTTTAAAAATTAGGTTCCCAATAGTTTGCCCTTATAATTTGAGATTATTAGTTTTAAATCTGTATAATTGTAACACTTTAAAACAATCAATCGATCAAATCTAATTTACATTGACATTTTTAAAAACTAAAATGTTTTATGTCTAATATGCAAAGAATTATAAAATCAAATAAATAACCATTACATACTATTACAGAGAGCATTCAAACTTTTAACCAATTTGTAGTGTTATAAGTCAAACTTTAACCAAAAAGTACTAAAAAATAAACAGCATTAAAATGGTTTTATAAAAACATAGAATGAAAGCAATTAAATAAAGACATTGCTTACAGTTGAGAGGATCAAATGCATTTCAGAAGAAAAAAAAATTGTAAATCAGTTTTTACAAAAATCTAGCAACACAAATCAAATTGGACATTTCCCATCCAAATTTGAGAATGATATGAAATAGAAAATGAAACACTCAGTTAACTTAATAAAGTGACAATTATTAGTTTCAATTATACATTATCAAGACTTAAGACAAGGAAATTATCACACGATTTCAAAATTCTCTCCGATTGCTAATATTTTTTAATATACTTATTATTAAAAAATTTAAAATATAAAATAGTAAATCTAGAAAAAAAAAATCTTTTTTTTTTAACTATGGGAAGTTCCATACTTTATAAATAAAGAATATTACCCAATAATCATAAAATGTGTTATGTATATATATGTATATAAAAATTTCCTTCTTCTTTGTCATATTAATTCGTATTCTTCAGGCATTCTATTGTACTTTTAACTGTCTAAAAATTTACATATATACACATACAAAACTGAGAAAGGTAAACAGTGATCATAATAGAGACAAGAGCAGTTATTGATAAAATATTTTCAGTTTATTCAAGAATTACTATAAGAATTCAAAAGAGGAAAACACCTCTATACTATCTCAAGAAAAATTAGAAAGCAAAATTCTGCTATGATTTCCAATAATAAGTTATAATTAATAAGAATTCATGAAATTCATAACAAACATTTTCTATGCAATATATATATATACATACATATATAGTTACATATTTTTTATGGATTTAATTATTAAGCATAAAAATCTATGATAGATTCAATTAATTTGAAAAGGGAACAAAAGTACATATGCATAAAATTATACAAAACTTTTCTTCTCAATACAAATATTTGTATTTTAACCGACATATGGGCTACACCAATAAAGTAGTAGAATTTCACTCCTCATACTGAGCTAATTGGTTGAATTCTTTGTCATCTCACAATAAAATAATACATAACATAAGGGAACTCAGAGATATTTAATAAAGGAAAGAAAAAAAATAAAGGTAACTCCAAATGCAATCAAAAATCAGATTTTTCTTATTAAAACTTGTGAAGAAAGCAATTTCCATTTACACTGACAAAATCTAAATTTTAATAAAATATTTGGAATTTTGCCGAATTATTTGACTGTTTAAATATAATGTTACATTTAATAAGGGAAAGGGACTTTTACAAAGTGCATGTAACAAACGAATGCCATGTAGATTCTGATTTGATTGCATCAGTGTCTTGATGCATGTTTAGCGAATTGTGCAAAATTCAAACAATTACTTAAATCAAATAGCCAATAGATAATCTAAAGCGGTCAACTTAAAAGAAAATTAGCATATCACAGTTTGATATATTCAAAAAATAAACACAATTTTTGAATAAATAACAGTTAATGGGGAACAAAAGAAATAATATGCTGGGCTGGATACTAAATTAATTCTATATAAATAAAGTGGTACATCTAGTACTTGGGAAACATTCATAAATTGTTGAATAATAGATTCATTGCTTTAACATGATTGCATTTTTTGTTGTTGTTTTCTGCGACAGTGAATCTATTATATATATATATAAATAAATATACGCAGTCATCCAATTTGTAAACAAAGCAAAACGGGAAAATATGCGATTTAAATCCATATAAACTATACAAATACTGGCAATCGATATTAAAATAAAATTTGATTACATTGGTTTACAAAAGTAATTTTCTAAGTGCAGATAGTTGAAAATCACTTACCACAGCAAACACAGAATATTTATAAAAAGAAAACTTTTAGATGCGCGGATACCTTTCATGTTCTCTGACTGTAAACATTGTAATGTGTTCTTAATTGAAACGTTTGAAATTCAACTAACAGCTGAGTGACATTGTATTCTAATAACATGCTCCCACACTTAAAAAACTGACGTGTATCAAGATTCGAGAGAGCATTTGAAATGACAGATTGATCGTAGTTTTTGAGCATGCGATTAAAGTGAATCGATAATTTGGAAAAGCAAAATTTTAATCGTAATCGAAAACTTCATCGAAATTTTGGAATGTTAACATTATTTTTAAAATTGTTTGAAATCGACATTCAAAGGGTTTTTATTAAATTTTATCTCCTTTTTTTATAAAATCGTCTTTATTCAACTCATTAGCATATAGAACTAGTAAGTAGCAAATAACGCTTAAATAAATTATGTGACATCAATGTTGAATTCAAAGGATAAAAGAAAAAAAAAAAAAAAAATTAAAAAGTCATTAGAATTGTTGTTCAAAACTTTTTTGAGCAATTCATAAGATGGATATCAAAAACTAGCCTTTAAGACCTAATGAATATTTACTATTAAATTACTGGTCCAATATGGTGCGATGATGCAATGGGTCCATCTTTCAGTGAGTAATCGAGAAACAAAACAATGACGGTTTCTCGCGCGAACTCTAGAAGCCTTGAGACTCTGGATTATCTCAAATTTGAAGTTACTTAGGGTCCCACATTATTCGACTTGTATCAAAAAGACAATGCGTCAGCAAAATTCAAAGCAAGATGTAAGACGAAAAGTTCTCAAAACAATTTTACACCTCGTTTTGTCAAAATCTGCTACTATTTAAAGATAAAGTGTTTATGAAATTCAACAGATCCATCCACCGAATGATACAGAAAAAAATGTTTATCTTATATTCTAATCAAGTCATAACCTCCCTCTATCACTCACATTTCAAATTTACTCAGGTACTCCTTTCCCGTTTCGTTCATCTTCTTATTAATTAATGTCTACATATTATTAGAGTGTGATAATATTACTCATTTCTTAACATAATCTAGAAAATGTAAAGTACTTCATTTCAGAATGTATAGCATGAAAATAAAGGGAGGTGGATGCGCACAGAGAAAGAACAAAAATTCGAATTTTTCTATTCTTAAATGAATAATGATAAGGAGAGCAGAGATTTAGCTCTATTAACAGCTCCGTTTAAATAAAATTCAATTTTATTTACTTTAATTGAAATTTTCATATTGATAATACGAATTTATTTAAAATATTTATAATTCATGTACATTTCTAAATACAAAAAAAAATGTCAGAATAAAACTTTATTTTCTTATTATTTTTAAATTAGAATACTTAGAATATTTCAATAGTTTAAATTATACTCTCTTTCGATTGTAGGAAATCATATTATGCTAAAAGTGCTGTATTAGATGATACGAGTCATTTCGTCAACACAAATATAAATTGAAAATTTTTATATTTATTTCAGAGACATGTTTCTGAATAGGCAACTGCAAGGGTCGCTAGTCTGAGATAACTGCATGTACATGTTATTAGCCGAACTGTGAAAAAAAATTAAGAAATTTAATTTTTTTAATTATAAAACATTAAGGCTATAGACAGCGTAGAAATTGAATTAGTAATACCCTTAACTGAAGTACATGCAATTACGTTTTGATAATATTACTAGCACATTAATAATTTATTAACAGATTAAGATAATTCCACTTGATGGTACTGTAAAAGAATGTTTTTCAATGTTTATTATTTAATAATAATTTATGGCAATTATAGGACACTATTTCAAACAAAGAAATCATTAATTAATAATTATGATAAATTCTTTAAGAATTTATTACTTTACTAATTTTTTCTTATATAAAAACTTAAAATAAACTTTAAAAAATATATTCTCACAAAATTACAAAAAAATTATTAAAAGAAATAATTACTTTTATATTAGCACAAGATAATGTACGAATACACTCACTGTGTTCTGTGATTTTGAATGCCTCACAAAATATTGAAATTATCAACCAATATTGTAGTATATGTTCTGTTGATAAAAATGTTGATAAAGTTAAAAATTGATTGAAATATGAAATTAAATTAGCTAATTATTATAAAGGATATTGTTTCGTGATGTGCACTACTTGGGGTCGTAAAATATCTGCAACTGTCACTGATTTATTTCTCCAACTCATTAGATATTTTTAATTTGTTTGAAGGCTTTAATTGCGAATTGAAAGATTGCAGTTCAAATCTGAACAGTCTCCATAAATATTTTGTTAACATACTCTAGAAAACAATTAAACATAGTTTTGTCCAAAAAATATTCAATATCATGATAACATTGACCTTTTATGAATGAAATAATACAAGAATAAATAGAATAAAAAACTTTTCTATGTTACTTATTGTGCCGACTTGATTATAAAGTATTTAAGTGAATTAAAATTCTCTTACTACATTTAGTCTACTTACCGAGTCAAAGGCAATCATTGTTATCAGTATTGGATCTCAATTTCATCATCTATACTTATAATAAAGATCAATTTGTGCGTGTGTGTGTGTGTGTTGGCGCTCTACAGGCCAGACCGTTGGACCTACAGCTACCAAATTTTGTACATGTATACCTTGGAGGTCGGCAATGTGCACCTCGGAGCCCTTTTTTCAAATTTTTTATTAGAATTTGAATTAATTAAAATTTAAGCGAAATTTCGAAGTTTTTCCGCTATAACTTCCGAAAATATTATCGAACAAACATGATTTTTACATCAATTTAAAGATTAAAAAATTAGCTTTCTAATGATATCAGTGTTTTAATGTATATCTTAAAAATCTATTTTTAGCGAATTTTTAAAGAAATATTTTAACCATGTTTTTCTAGCACGTTACTGGATAAAATAAAACGATGACGGAAGTTCAAATAAAAGAAAAACAACTATCATCGCAAATCAAATCTAAAGATATGCAACTTTCAGCACGTGACTGAATAAAATAAAATACATATAAAATGTGATATTTTCTACAAAAATAAATACAAAGCAAAGGTTTTTATGATCGTTTGCAAAATCTAAATCATTTATTCAACAAATCTTCTTTGTTTACAGTAAGCCTGATTGAATTTAGACAGGATATGCATTGAAATTCCGATTTATGGCATATTTCTATAATCGTTTGCAATATCTGTGTCATTAATTCAATATTTTTTCCCTTTCTTTAAAAAAACGTATTTAACATTTTGGCAACATCACCGAAAAAAACATTTTTAATATTTTGGAAGCATAACCGATAATTAAAACTGACTGATTTATAAAATTAAAGAATATTATTAAGAAAACGTGTTATTTTAGAACTTTCCGCCCATCATCTTCAAGAAAATATTAATTTCAGGCCAATCAATGCCGGAATTACTTCAAGGCTAATGAATATGGGATTTAATTGAAAATTTTTGAACGCATTTCCATGGCGAACCAGTTGGTCGCCAAAGGCGGCTAGTACAAAATATAGCTGATAGTTATCGGTTTCTTTCAGTGCTTATAATATTTTTCATTCTTATTATTCATTATTGCCAAATTCCTCAAAATTCAAGTTTTTCATTGATACTTGTAATGCTTTTTAAGTTTGGCTTCATGCTAGGAGGGGGCTTTGACCAGGAATTTATTCAGCATCCGTTAGAGCTATTTGTAAATCTTTCTTCCTTACCAGGAAACTAACTGCACATGGAAGAAATATTAAAAATTCATTGCATTATAGGTAATCTTCAGTATTTCGCTGAAATATTTCTTTTAAAATTCTTTAATACAAAATCAAATCGAGTAGAGTATTTCATTCAATATTGGTGAAATTCCAGTGTATTATTTTTTAGTGGTGGTGGGTGTTTCTTATCCTTCCTCCAAACCACATAACATTATACACTTTGGATAAGCCGTGAATTCCTTGGCATGAAACATGAATTGAAGCTTGGAATAGGCTAACAATAATTTTTACAAAATCTAGATATTTGGGATGGATCTAGTATTTTTATGAATTTTTCATACCAATATGTAGTTTCTACACCGTTTTTCAAGGTCGATTTTAAACAAATTTGGACAAGAATTTGTAATTGTAATCACATGATGGTCTACCAAATTTCAATATTTGAATCATTGTACTTACATGCATTCCAAAGCGCAGACTGACAGACTATGAACCTTTTGAGAGATTTTATTCAAAATTTAATCAGAATATATATTTTAGATGTTAAATCTATGAATCAATTTTTATCCATACAGCTCTTTGCGGTTCATAGTTATTGAGTTCAATTATACTTGAACAGACAGACAGATTTCCGCTAAATTTCTTCAAATTTGATAAAAATCCTCAAATTTGGTCTAAAGTCTAATTGTAAATTTTTCCCTTTAGTTCAAAGCGTTTTTGAGTTGCTGTATTCATAGACAAATAGATAAGCATATTGCCAAAGATGGGTTGAATCAAATTTCAAAAATTAGGGTAAAGCATTTCGAAATTAAAACAATACTTAAATTCGAATAGAAATCAATAATACTGTCAATCAACTAGAAGAAACACAAAATGAATTTAGATCCGAGTCTATAGTTATAAAAGCAAATGCTGTATGCGTGTATATATATGCGATGTTTAAATATATATAACCCACTTATAATCGTAGAATTTGGTACACAGATAATCTTAATAATGATAATACATTTCGAAATCTGAATGTAAAAATTTCACCTAGAAAATTTTTATCCAATATGTTGTGGTGTTTTATATTATTTTTTCGAATACATTTGCCCCTAATATCATTTCTAATGATGACAGGAAATAGGAATGACAAAGAGAACAAACAATTGTATTTATAGAGAAATTTGTTTCGCACCTCTGATGTAGTATATTAAATGTTGAAAGAGCTTAAAAAAATTAGAAACTTTTCCTACAGAACCTTAAGAAAGTGAGAAGTCGAAATTCCTGCATTCGACATTCTGTTTCCATTATCTTTTGAAAGTCTCAAAAAGGATAATGGAAAATTATTCGAATAACGACGTATAAAAGAAATGCCGTTATTCGGACATTTTTTAAAATAAAAAGAAGAAAGATGAAATTTCCTTTAATTTTTTGATTTTTCATTAATTCTTTTCCAGGTAAGTTTAAAGCAGGTTTTTTTTTTCCCTCTGACTTTAGTCAGAAAACTTTGATTCACTGGGAGCAGTTTCGCTTTTTCTCTGATATGGCAAATGTCCACATTAAAGAACAGAAAATCATAAAAATCATTTTCATATAATTTAAATTCAATTACTATCGTTTGCAGGAAACATAATTTCATTGTTCCTGTCTATCATTTTAGTGCGTCTTCATTTTCAGGTATTTATTTTTATTTTGATTGTCCATAGTTTATTAAAAAATGCCATTATGACGAAGAAAAATAATAAAATATCAAAAAAATTTTAACTATATTTTGATGGTTTTATATTATTATGTGAGAACGTGACATTTTTGGTCACGTTAGGGGTTTCGAATAATTGATGCTCTAAATCTCGTAGGCAATGAATAAAACATAAATAGCAATATTCGTTATCATCTATTAATCACATATATTTTTATCGGCTTTTATCTGCATTGCATTATTATTATGTACGCTTCTTAGAAAGCAGATGCGTTTTTAAAAGGTTGACCGGCTTTTTTATTTTATTAGAGTTTTAATTTCACTCATATTGGCCATCTCGGGTAAGGTATGAATTCTGTTAATTTTGAATGATTAAAAAAAGATTTCTGATCAAAATTTATTCTTTTCAATAAAAAAATATATTCAATTTTATCATAAACAACATTTTTTAAAAATTTATACATTTTCCGATAACTTTAGATCAATTGCTACGTTGTTAAGCTTAACTCATTTGTTATGTCATTATTATTAATTGTAAGTATGAAAAGCCTTTTTGACAATAAAAATTGCTAAATTCTTTTGACGAAACATCTCGTAATTTTCGGTTTAGTAATGTACTTTATTTGTTAAGAGCCGTTATGAAATACTACTTCTGTTTACATGAATTTTTCCAGATTTAATGATCTGAAATCATTTAAGGTTGCGCAAGAATATTAAGAAAGTATTAAATTCTACTATTACGATATCAAGGAGCTATTTTAGATTCCAATTACGCACATTTACACAATCAAAAAAGTCTTAATTTCTTCTATTATTATGACATAAAGAATCTATTTTTGCTTTCGATTACAAATATTTTCTGAAAATAGATTTAGAGGGGAGGATAAAAAGGGGAGGGTAAACCGGAGGGTAGAACAAATTACATTTTGTTGAAATGTTCATGCTATTGTTTCAAAATGCATGACTGAAGACGCATGTGTGAATGTCGACATACAGCTTAAAAACGCAATGAATTTGACATAAGAAATTCGACAATTGTCTACTTCACCTAAAATACAGATATGCATTAAATTTTGCACGATATATGTTAATTGAAAGTGTGTTGATGATGCACATCCTCTATTTTTTTTCCACCATATTATAAAATTAAACGTATGACGAAATAAAGGCTAAACATGTTTATGATTTTTAAAAACATGGTGCCATGCACATCTAAAAGAAAGCTTCTTCTTTTTTAAAAAAATATTTTGTAGCATCTGCCTATAATGAGAAGTGGTTCTGGAAATATTAAATTAAATGTTTAATATGCGACTTAATATCACTGCTCCTTCGACTAGACATTTCGAAATTTTATATTTTGATAAAAATTTTACTTGTTAAATTTTAAAAGCTTTACAGTATTCCAGTTATGTGCTCTATAATATGCCTTTTTAATTTTCAGCTAATATCAGAATTTAAATTTGGAACAAAAATTATTAAACTTCAACTTATCTGACAAGTTGCTAATTGAATTGCGCCATGTCCAATAATAATAATAATAATCTATATCTATATCTATACTTATAATAAAGCTCAATGTGTGTGTGTGTGTTGGCGCTCTACAGGCCAAACCGTTGGACCTACAGCTACCAAATTTGGTACATGTATACCTTGGAGGTCCGGAATGTGCACCTCGGAGCCCTTTTTTCGAATTTTTAATTAGAATTTGAATTAATTAAAATTTAAGCGAAATTTCGACGTTTTTCTGCTATAGCTTCCGAAAATATGATCGCATAAACATGATTTTTACATCAATTGAAAGATTAAAAAATTAGCCTTCTAATGGTATCAGTGTTTTAATGTATAACTTAAGCTTCTATTTTTAACGAATTTCTAAAGAAATATTTTAACCATGTTTTTTAGCACGTGACTAGATAAAATAAAAGAATGCCGGAAGTTCAAATTAAAAAAATTATCATCGCAAAATAAATCTACAGAAATGGTATTTTCAGCACGTGACTGGATAAAATAAAAGAAGTATAAAATGTGATATTTTCTTTGAAAAATAAATGCAAAGCAAAGGTTTCTACAATTGTTTGCAATATCTATATCATTAACTCAATAAATCTTCTTTATTTACGGCAAACTTGATTGAATTTCGACAGGATATGCATTGAAATCCCTTGACAGGATATGCATTGAAAATATACTTAATGGCATATTTATTTAATCGTTTGCAATATCTGTATCATTAATTTAATACTTTTTTTTCCTTTCTCGCTTTCTTTAAAAAATCATATTTAATATTTTGGCAACATAATCGAATTTTTTTTTTAATATTTTGGAAGCATAACCGATAGTTAAAACTGACTGATTTATAAAATTAAAGAATATTATTAGGAAAAGGTGTACTTTTAGAACTTTCCGTCCATCATCTTAAAGAAAATACTAATTTCAGATCAATCAATGCCCGGAATTACTTCAAGGCTAATGAATATGTGATTTAATTGAAAATTTTAGAACGCTTTACTCATGGCGAACCAGCTGGTCGCCAAAGGCGGCTAGTAACATAATAAGTTGAATCATTCAGAATAGAAGTTTTATGCGAACTATTAAATATTGTAATGACTTTATCCTAACCTATCAAATAAAAGAGTAGAGTTTCAGACAATTATTTTATTTCCAGCCATGTATATACATAAGAACAATTTG
The DNA here is from genome assembly GCA_026543055.1 of Argiope trifasciata. Classification (NCBI taxonomy): domain Eukaryota; kingdom Metazoa; phylum Arthropoda; class Arachnida; order Araneae; family Araneidae; genus Argiope; species Argiope trifasciata. The sequence continues at coordinate 4,721,021 of JAPMOQ010029355.1, read as the reverse complement.
TTCTAATATAGGTTAAATACTTGCTAAAAAAAGTCAAAAGTTAATCGTGAATAGAGTTCGTGGAAAGAGTTCTCCATCAATTCGGAGAAAAACACCCCCAAGTCACTAGCAGGGTTTTAGTCAGAGCAGCCACGAAAGGGTGGAGGGTAAAATAATACCGCAGTCCGCAGTCGAAAAATTTCTTCTCCTTTTCAAAGAAAAAACCCGCTCTTTATTTCTGTCCAAACTGAGCCTTGTCACTTCACATTCTTCCATGTGAGGTCTCTATTATTCTCTCAGAAATTGCCCACATTTGTGGCGCCAGTCTAGAGTGGGAAGTGACCATCCAAGAGACGGCCTCGCAAACGATCATTCTGGAACACTTGTTAGGGATATTCCTTCTCAAAGGGACCACCCGGTATCCAGATGTTTAATATTCCTTTCCTTTGAAGATGCGACGGGTTCCTTCCAAACAATGAACCTCACGTTTGGTCTCTCAGTTGAATTACTCATGACCAGAAGCAACTGCCCCTTGGCGATAATCAGACCCCCCACCTAGCAATCTGGAGGCTTTTAACAATGGAGGGAGTTAACAGGTCTTGAGCCGCTGTCTGGAAATGTCGCTTCGTGTGAATAGAACAAGGGAACGTTACAAAATATTTCATAATTTATGTAATATCCCAAAAGTTTTTTCTTATATATTGCATAAAAAATATGTTTATTATAAGAAATTAAAATTTCAAGCTGATAAGGGGGTGATAAATTTTTATACTTCTGATGCTATAAAAAGACTAAAAATGGGCAAACTTAAACCTTTTTTTAAAAAGTTAAATCTTAAATGTGAGTTCAACGAAATGTTTTATAAAAAAAACTTTTTTTTAAAAAGTAGGTTACTAACCACTTTTAAAATGTATAAGGCAGTTATAAAGATTCTTCTAATATATTAATAGTAATGATGAATGTATATGTGTTTATGTCTTGAGAGACTTTAGCACATTCAAAAGTATATACAAAGTTGCCAGGAGGGAGGTAGTGTGAAAATATAATTCAATTCATGTTGAAGTTTTTCTTGCCGATAAAAATAAAACTCTCTTGATCATCAGAAATATTATGTATAAGAGAATGTATCAATAAGTAACGTACATAATGTCAAACACAAATAAAAAAAAGTGTAATGAATAGTATTTAAAGGTGGAAAGGAAATTATTGCCAATTTACCACTTTTTAACCTAAATTTACCCCTACCCTGGATCAGCTTGAAAATCCAGATATCTTAGAATACCATCAGTTGTGAGTAGAGAGGCTATCGCTGGATCGTTGTCCGAATCATGATTATTCGAAGAACGCCTGAGGATTCCATGTTCGAGTTATATCGCGGGTGCTCCAAAAATTCCTAGCCGTAATCTTTGCGGTTATACACAAATGGAGGAGGAGAGGAAGGCTCCCGGAACTTATTGAAAACAACACGGACATGAAATTTTCATATGTTTGAGCTTATGAAGAAGTCCCTTGATTCCTATCAATGAAGCTATTTCTATTTATGAATAGTTTCTTATGAGCAGAAGCTCGATTCTGAAGACAACCTCAAACGAGTCTAAAGACAACTGCCTACTTGCAGCAGATTACGTTCAATCAAATCGGATTTTCAAATTTATTCGGATGTGGGGAAAAGGCCTCAACATAAAGGGTACTTATAGAGAAAGGTAATAAATTGACAACACTTTTATTTTCATTTCATATTATCAATAATTCCTTCTTTACTTTTCTGGTACAGGTAGCATAGAGAAAGTATAGTAATCGTTAAAAAATTTGTACTCGAGATTTTGGTGAATCTCTCCATTTTAGCCCCCCCCCCTAAGTTTGATAAGCACATTTCTGGAAAATCCTCGTCTATATCCGTGTCTGCGACAAAGATTACTCAAAATCATTTTGAGCTATAAGGTTGAAATTTGCTAAAGATCTTTTCATCAAATTTGAAGATTCCTATGAAATTGCGAGTAAATGTTCAGAGAAAGCCCATATGTTCGGCTGTTCGAATATAAGTTGTCACGATAATCACGAAACAAAGAGAGTTAGGTAGATAAAATTCCATGTAAAGATTTAAAGTTTATAGTGTGGAAACCTATCAAATTTTACACCAAATCCAACGAAAGGTTGACTGTCTGTAGGTCTGTACTCTCAGAAATGTGTAAACTCGATCATTCAAAAACGCAGTGACTTAATTTTGGTAGCTTTTGGTAGCGTGCAGCAGTTTATTAAATTTGGTTCAAGATTTTGTAATTACAAAAGCAGTGCTGTTTGCAATTTTTGTTTCAATCGGTTGAGAGAAATGTGTATAAAACACGTTTCTTTTAACTGATACAAATTCGAATTTTATATACTATTAACGCATGCCAGGGATTAATCGCCAAACAACTCACTAAAAATGGCACTGTAGATTCAGTAAAAATACTAAATTCATGCCAAAGGCTATTATTTCTTTACTATGGTGCACCAATGACATGCAAAGAATTATCTGGGATTAAAGATTTTATTAGGGAATATACCAGAAAGTGTTGGTAGACTACTCTTGCTGGTTTAGACTAGGTAAAAAGATTCTGTTTATTTGCCAATAGTAGGAATAGAGTTTATGTTTAAGTTTTAAGCGGAACATATTCATATCGTAAGACTAATTTTCATTATTTTGATCAACAAAACAGGAAATATGAACAAGAAAAGAGGATTTCAAGACGATATATTTGGAGCAGCAATGTAAACTATTTAAGTTTCATAGCAATAATGAACTGTATTGTTGTAATTTGCACCTAAATAATTTTCTTAACAGTCAGTTAAAATTAGAAAAAAAGTTCGTGCAATTGATAACTAAATTGGTATAGAATTTTTTCTTAGTTTTAATTTAAGACAAAATCCTTTTGAGCAACAACATTTCCAGAAAACATGGCAGAAAAATATCAAATTGTAGATAATTTTTAATAAGCGCCGTTCAAAATGGAAGTAGTTCTAAAATGTACATTCTAAGTACTATGGTAAAGCGAACACACATATGGCATACATTATTAGTAGATGCGCATGGCACCTATTATAGATATATTTGCCACTGAATTTCTAATTTCAATTCCTTTCGAAAAGAAGATTGTTACCCATATCTTTGGGCATAGTCAATTTGTTTACTTATTACCAGTCTGTTCAGAGCAATATTAAATACATGTATCTTTATATGTATGTATTTTATCATGATTTATTAAAAATGTCTAAGAATGTAGACATAAAAAAATGCTTGAAAATCCTGTTTGTATAATTTATACGAAATTTGTCTACATTCTCTCATCAGAAAACATGAAAATTAAGAAAAATAAAAAAAAAACAATGGCAAATGGTAAGAAAATAAAATTGTAATATTTTGTGCTTTAAAAAACCAATTTGTTTGCCCAAGATATTGATTTAATTTCATTAAAAAATTTTACGTAATTTGATATTTATAGCTCTCTTTAAAAATTATGAGTACTAAAATTAGATTAACATTTTAATTGTGCTGTTTGCTTTGTTTTTTACTGAATACAAGAAATCAAATCTTACATCAGCACATTGTGTCACGTCAGAATGTTGACATGCAAACATAATTGTCCACTTCAACTAACATCTAATAAACACAACATTTCCTCTAACACCATAGCTTCGATTTCGTATTTATCATTTAAAAGGAACGGTTAATTCTAACTTTTGAATGGTGAAGTACATTTTACATACCTTATCTTTCAGCATGTTGATTAATGATTTAAGATATTAGAGAACATTCTAACTAAATCCGATAAATTATCTGAAGGTCGAAAAAGGAAAGTGAAATTCATTTCAGCATTGCTGTAGAATATGAAAAAATAACATATCTTCAATTTTTAACTTTTAATAAAAAGAGGGAATCATGTGATTAAATATGTATATAGAAATAATGAAAATAGATTAAAGTTTTATTGCAACAAGGAAAAGTAATTCAATAAATTATTCATAAAATTATATGTAAAAAAATTTAATTAAATTTGTATCATTGATATAATAATTTTGGAATATCAAGGTGACAAGCAAATCATTTTGTGAATAACTTTGGAAGTTATTTCCATAAAGCACTAAAATTTCTTATACTAATTTTCGTATCGTAATTATTTTTAAATCAAAACTAATTATTTTTAAACACACATTTCCATCATATTGCCATCCTCCGAAATATATATGATCCACATTTCTAACTGAAAATCAAATGATATGTTCTGTTAAACGTCTACAGAAAGAAATATTAACACTAATTTGGTTTTATTAGTAATCGAGTAATTCAGGTAATTGAGGATGTTTGTTTAGGACAAAGACAGAATTATTTTTAAACATTCCGAGATAAAAGATATTATTTTAAATGTACAATGAAATAGGAATGACAGCACTCTCATTTTCAATAAAATAATACTAAATTAAAATAATATGGAATTGGGAAAAAATAATTTTCAAATTATTATAAGAAAGTTAATTATACTTTAAGAAATGAAAATAAACGTTACAATAGAAAAAGATTTTGGATTAAAAGAATCTATAATACCGTGTTAATTCAAAAGAAAAAATGCATTCTTTTAATAATTTGACCACTATTTAAATAATGAGTAGTTTAAAAAACAGTCATGACCGAATGTATTTCTAGAATTCTACGAAAACGGAGGCCTAATAAGTAAAGTTTTTTTATCTAATTTTTTCTTTAACATACTCTTCGAGATATCATCTAGACTTTTCGAAATTTGAGTGAATGCTAAAAAATGAAGCGAATAAAATAGCAGATGACCTTATCACATGTGTTTACAGAAGGCCGCACCAGCTGAGATTTAAAAAATATGAGTGAAAGGTAATCTAAATGATTGTTAGGAAACTAAAAATAAAGCTGCCATTTAGTATTCCATTATGCTTTAACAGCTGCAATAAAAAAGCATAAAAATTGATTCGCAAAAAAAGTCTCCGAAATAACAATTTGTAAACGAAAATCAAAGCTTTCAATGTATTATTCAATTGAAATTCGACAATTCTTTTTTTAGAGCAAACATGTCGCAGTAATTCGTTTTACTCGTTCTGACGCTACTAAGTTTTAAAAATCATTTTCAACAAAAATAATGGAAAAAAAAAACAGATTTTTTTTTGTTTTATTCAAAACAACCAAGATACACAAGTGATAAATAATTTTACATAATACGCATTTGAAGAGTTAGAATAAAAAGTGACCATCAATTTCCATTGTCACATCAGCAAATGGTTTTTTTTAAAGTTCTGTACTAGAGCAAAATCTAAACTACAGTTTATCGTACTTATTTTTCTCGATGTAAAACATATCAAATTTTGTTTTAAATTTGAAGTGAAAGAGCTTTAAGAATAAAATAGAGTAACTTTTCATAATAATTTCCTATAATCGCTTGGCATTTTCTTCTTTTTATTGAATATTATCATAGTTTCCTCTACTATGTACTATTTTTATACCATGATTTGAGAGCAAAATTTAAACTTTATTTAACCAAAAAATCACATCTCCATTGTATAATACCAACGAAAAATGTTATTTTAAATACTCAAGCATAGGTTAGTGCTCTCAATAACATCTTCTTATTAATCAACTAGCTTGATCATCCATATTTCATTGTGGCTTTCAGTGAAAAGAGAAGGTTTATCATATTGAACTTTGTAGTAACTAGTTTTCCGTACTTTAGTATCGTCTTTCATGACTTCTGTTAGCTTCTTTGCTTCCGCTTCCCATATTTTATCTGGAACGCCCAAAATTTCAGAATAATACCCAGAAAATGGCCTGCAACAAGACAAAAATAGTTTGTATCTAGAATTTTATACATTATTTTGGGCCAAAGACATCTAAAAATTATAATTTACTAGACGCCTTTGGCGACCAGCTGGTTCGCCAAGAGTAATGGGGTCTAAGATTTTCAATTAAATACTTATGTGCCTTGCTCTCTTTATAATTTCTCTGCCAGATATATTTAAACTTCGAAAGTCAAGTAACACTGATTTACTAAATTAATGATATAGATGTTGCAAACGATCATAGAAACCTTTGTATTGTATTTCTTTTTTAGAAAACATAACATTTAATATTTACTTAATTTCATCCAATCACGTGGTGAATGTTACATTTTTTTTTCGATTTAATTTGCAGTCATAGTTAATTTATCTTTTAATTTGGACTTCTGTCAGTATGATTTCAACAGTTTAATAAAAGCTATTTTTTTCCCTTTGCTCGTTCATTATTTATTTTAGAAAATGTCACATATTATATTTCTTTTATTTTATCCAGTCACGTGCTAAAAGTTGTATTTCTTTAGATTTAATTTGTAATGATAGTTTTTTTTTAGTTTGAATTTTCGTCAATAGGATGGCAACACGCTGATAAAACCTAATTTTTCCCCCTTGACGTGCTCGTGCAGATTAAATTTTATTGTTTTGTCCGAAATATATTGTTGTAAAACATGGTTAAAATATTTCTTTAAAAATTCGGTAAAAATAGAAGCTTAAGTTATACATTAAAACAAAGATGCCATTAGAAAGCTAATTTTTTAATCTTTAAATTGATGTAAAAATCATGTTTGTGCGATCATATTTTCGGAAGTTATAGCGGAAAATCGTCGAAATTTCGCTTAAATTTTAATTAATTCAAATTCTAATTAAAAATTCGAAAAAAGGCTCCGAGGTGCACATTCCCAAGCTTCAAGATATACATGTACCAAATTTGGTAGCTGTAGGTCCAACGGTCTGGTCTGTAGAGCGCCAACACACACACACACACACACACACAGACACACACACACACACACATTGAGCTTTATTATAAGTATAGATGTAATCTGTCTAGAAAAATATGCAAGTCAACAGTTGCGGTAATATATGGTTGCCCCAAAAATTTCTTTCTCATTCGTCTTATGAATAGCTTTATCTGGCTCTGTTAGTGCAAACATGCAGGCTTATCTATTAGCCGTCTATGCCATCAGTCATACCAGAGCTCTACTACAACCCAAAAAAGTTCTTTTGCCCATTTGGTGGGATTGGAAAGTCCTAATTTTAACAAACTCCTCCCGCAAGGTAAAACATTATATTCTACAAAATACTATCATCAATTGGATAAACTAAAAGCTGCCACAAGAAAAAAAAGACCAGAATTCATGAATAGATGAAGCGTTGTTTTTCATCATAACAACTCCAAATCACATATTGCATTAATCATAAGAGAGAAGCTCTTACAGTTTTATTGGGATATTTTACCGCATCCTGCATACTCTCCAGATCGCGCTACATCTGATTATATCTTTTTTCTGTCCTTAAAAAAATTATCTTCTCGATAAGTGCTTTAAATCCATCAGCGAAATAACAGCGCTCCTCAAGCATTGTTTCTTGTCCAAAAAAAACAGCAATTTTTGAGAGAAGACATAATGAAACCTTCCGAGAAGATAATACAGCAAAAGTGTTCTTATATAACAAAATAAATAATATTTCAAGTGTAATGTGTATTCGTTTCATATTAGAAATGGAAAAGGAACTTAAGGTGCACCCTAATATTAGTTCTTAAACTTTGTTTGTTAGGAATCAATAATTATCAGACGAAACTTCTTTGCTTTCTTCTCTGATTTAGCTGGTGATTTTTACATTACGACAAGATCACCAAGATCCATTCTATATAAGATATCATGATAATTGCGCTCCCGGGATTCCTGAAAGAATTTCAGAATATGCCAAAATCGTCAAAATAATAGGGTAAGTTGGCAATTATCAAATTAAGGCAAGGTTGCCAACACCAAGTTGCCAATCGCTAAAGTTGGAGACAGTTTTCAATTTTTAATTATTTATTATGGGATGGTAAAAATAAATACATAGCTATGAGACTATATTGGAAAAAGCACAACTACAGCTTTTACGTGACATTATCTTTTTCCCACCTCGTTAACTATGAAGAATAATAAACAAGTGAGGGGGAATCAAATTTTTGAAGAAAAGAAAATTATGGCAATAAATGAAGTGCTGAAAAGTGTTTACGAAAATAATTCTCTTGAAAATTAAATAGATATAATATTTCAGTGAAAGTCACGACGACTGCTTGGAGGACGAAAGAATGGGACGATCGTCAATTGTTTATTCAGGAAAGCATCAGATATGTATCTTACGTCTCTTGTCATCATTTCAATGTCTGGATGATTACTGATTCTTACATAGCTGGATGATTAGTGAATAGGAAGAATCGTTCATACGCTTGATTCTAACAAAAATTTAAGGCTGATAAAATAGTATGCAAGAATCTTCTCGTCTGTCATATTCAGCAGGGATTATCCGAAATTTTTCTCATGCTATAGGTCTATTGCTCTATACATCATTTTCCCTATTCTTCAGTCTTTCCTACCTGTGACATATTGTTTTGGATATCCACACATATACTGTTTTGGACATCCAAAACAGTCTTTATGGCTTCATTGTGATAATGTTGACACAGAAAAAAAAACTGAGTTAACGTCGAGGATGATGAATAGTATTAAATGATCTGTAGTAACATCTTAATAAGCCAGTAACAGCCACTAAACATCGGTGACCGCTTTTATATAGCGAATAAGTTGCTCGGCTGCAAATCAAAAGATCGCGGGTTCTATACTTGGTGGAATTAAACCGAATACATTGGCACAATTCCGCCAACACCACCGCCAAAGATCTAAGGATATTTTGAAAATAAAAGAGAAGGTATAAATAATGCATTATTATAGGCATGGGGTATTTGGTAAGGGTAAAAAAATATGCTTAAATTTTTAAAATAAACTTTAATGACATAAATTCTTATATTTATTTGATAGACAAATTACATGAGGACATAGTGGATATGATAATAGAAGGCAGGGAAGGAAAAAAAGATTTAGAGGGCGTTAATTGAATGCAAAAGTAAAACCACGTTGCGTAAATATTTAGAAGGCGTTAGTAAGTGCTCACGGCAAGATATTCGCTGCTTTCGTGTATTTTGACATTTCTAAGGAAGAGCTTAAAAATAATTGCTACTAAATATATACGAGTTAGCAACAGAGTAAAGCAATATCTATTCACTTGACAAAGAAAAAATATGATTTCTGTTGCTGTTGTAAGAAGATCATGTCATACAAAGCATCTGAAATATAATTTTAAAAATAGAGCGGTAAATGCAGAAAAAAAATGGAAAAACAAAAATTCCATGAATCGAAGAAATTTTAATCAGAATCAATAAAATTAATTTTAAAAATCCAAAGCGATTTGTTGGTCAGTGAATTCAACTGAATGTCATTGGATTCAACTATTGTCAGGTTGTAGAAAGGGCTGGAAAAATAACAGTCGAGCCTAACTTATTTTCCTCTACATTTCATTATCGAAGCGTAATCGGTCTAGGATATGAGCTGGTGCGGAACATAGCAAGATCTTGAATAGGCCTCTTACGTATCGAAATAGACTCTCCCAATATCAAACAATTCTTACGTCATTATCGGTAAATCATCAGAGTCATTCTATATCATTGTTTTATGGCGCATAAAATTTCGTCCATAATCTCTTAACTCTCATTGAAAGAAATAGATTATTTGGTTTCACAATTTGCCATACATATTTTTCCAGTTCTAAATGCCATTTCATATAAAGAAATCGATTTACTGTCAATATCTATAAGCTAGTAATGTTATCTATTAAACGATAAGAATATGACTAAACAATACCAAAAATATTATATAACTATGTAATGATTTTGAGCTTAAGTTTTAAAATTAAAAAAAGATTTTTCTTTTGATCCAATAACCTATCAGGAACTTTAATTTATTTATATTTAATTATTGTTCTTCAGTAACTAGGAATATTCTTGGACGGACCTAGTCCAGATGGCAAAGACGACATTGGGCCTACATTTTGATAAAAGTTTCAAAAATTATGAGTAAACGTTGAATTTTTTTAGTGATACAACAAATCCTGAATAAAAAGAAAATAATAGATTTTTTAATGGTGCTCTTCCACATTTTTTTTCGTATCCCAATCAAAGAAAATGGTAGAAATTTTCAGCATGCGATGATAATTTGTTTGTATTTATCCATTTATATTAGTAATATCTTGCAATTTAATATTTTAAATTGTAATTTTTAATATTTTGCCATAAAATAAATAAATTTCTTTTAGTGAACTTACCTTACAACGTACACTGTTTCAGGTTCTTCAACAATATCGATTCGTATATCGATAGGAAAAGGGGGATTCTTGGCCAAACTCGAAGGTATGAAAAAACCCACTTCATGATTATACTTGTTGAAATGACTGATTTTAATTCTCACAGGCAAAGTTTTGGGGATATTCATACCTATATAATTAATAATAGCGTATCTTAAATATTTGATATTAAACTATCAATGAGGTATCTAAATTATGTAGAATGTAATTTTTAACGTTGTTTCATCGTATGATTTTCTTAAATTTCAAAACACTAACCATTATTATTATAAGTATTAACTATTATTATAAGTATTATTATTATAAGCATTAACTATTTGTTTTCAGTATTAATTTTAAAAAATAGGAAATTTGAAAACAAAAATACTTAAATTTATCAAAGTATTTTCAATAATTAGCAACATAACTTAATGAAATTTATCACATGAGTAGCAGAAATATATAAGAGCGAAAACAACAGCAGTCTGTATTTATTTAAATTCTGTTTGGTCCTGAATGCTTTTTTAGGGCATGCATATGTATTCGGGGAAGCAATTCAATTATACTACTATAATTATTTCAATATTTTTAGAGAAACGAACAGTAATTTTCTTAGAAAAGTAATTGTGTAGAGATACATGAATTCCATAGAGTGTTAACGTATATTGCTTTTTTTTTCTTGCGATGTCGAATAGAACAAAATTCTCGTTTCCCTTCTAATAAAAATTCTTATTTCTAGACAAATAGAATGACAAAAGCTTTACAAAACTTATGCATAAGCAGGTAAATATATATGTATATGGCTGCAAAAAAAGTACGTATTATTCCAAAGCATAATTTAGAGATAATATTCCCTTTCCTCTTCTTCCTTTCTCTGCTTGACTCCTTGACAATTGGTTTTTTATTTGAAGCTATCAATATTAAAAATGATGTTTTCGCATTTGAAAACCATGGCCAATCCTTTTATGGTAAATAAACAGTAATTAGTTCAGGAATAATACCATTCTTCTTTACGTCAATACCAAGCCAAATAGTGATAACTAGCACAAGATCCGAAACTAAACTTAAAATGGAAAGTGTGATAATATACTTCATATAGCACTGGTTTTGTAAATATTGAATATTTCATATTTCTACAAATGAAAAAGCATTTGTGAGGAAGAATAGAAACATCAATATAAGAAAAGGCTGACAAACAAAAATAAATGTCATCGACAAAAGTTAACTTGTTGGGGACTTCATCAAAAGGCATTACCTCCAAATACAGATTCAAGTCAAGAGTTTATTTTTTCCTACAAGAGGCCAGATTTATGTCTGAAATTTGATTCCTCTTTGGGCATAATTTCATTGAAGTTGAAACCTCGAAATATTAGTATACATATTGTTAGGAATCTGTAATACTGCTTCCAGCATAGTTAGCTCCATCGTAGGAAAGACCGTTTTACTACCAGCTGTATTAGCTGCTCATTGAATACCAGATCAATGACCTCCGGGGTTTTGTGACAAATTTGACTTTGGCAATAAAAGGGATGATATTAGAATCTTCAAGAGTTTTGGTGATTGAGCTAATAGGAACTGGTATGCTTGATTATTCAAAACCTTATCTGTCCGGCTAGGGAAACTATAAAAGGCCGGCAATCCAAGCCGAAGACAGCCGTTGAGTGAGAGTCTTCTAATATAGTGTTCGCATAGCAAGTCAACAGCGAAGCACAACTGAGTGTAACTCAAGCAATTAGAAAATTGAGATGTGCGAGAATCTTAGAGCTTATTATAGAAAAAGTATCGAGTCATTTAGGGAGTAACCAGATGTATATTAACGAGTTGGCAACCAAAAGCAGATAAAGCCATGTTCCAACCACTCATGATTCTTTACGGGGTACGCGTCCCCCTCCTCAACCCTCTCTTTTGCGGTTTACTACGATACTTTGATGCCGACAAATTGTAGGTGAACGGGACAAATGTCTAAACACCCTAGAAAACCACAAGATAGGGTCAAGGAGGAAACACATGCCCCGTCTGAAGAATCAGGAATCGTTGGAATACAGCTTAAAGCGAGGAGACTGTGGAGAATAGCAGAAGTTTGGAGAGATCTTTGAGAGTAGCTGCATAGATTCCCCTTTCCTACTCAGTTTGTCAAAACACTTTGTGTGCTGTGGTTGTTCTTTACTACCGATTATTACTTATGGGCTGCTGTTTCTTTTAAGTATGCTGCTGTGCATTGCATGTGCTCTTCTTGCTGTAAATTTGCTGATTACGAATTCGTGTCTGGGTTTCAATAAATGTCGTAATTTGCTACCTAAGTCTGTCGATTGATTTACACCGTACACACACTACATGGCGAACCCATTGACTTAGTGGATTTAAGAGAGAACAATTCCCTAACAATACACAGAAAATGCATATTATTGAAAATATGTTAGAAAAATTATTTGAAAAATATCAAGTTCATATCCAAAAACAACAATACAAACATGTTCATATCTAAAAATTCGCAAAAACTGATCTGTACGAAGACAGACAAATCTACTGTTGATGGTTGAAGGCACAAAAAAAACAAAATGAAGAAAAATCTGCTGACAGGGAAATTTGATTATTTAAGCAAGCATCGCGATTAAAATTAGCACCTCATCCTAACACAACTAAGCATATCTTCGCAGCTTGATTAGTTCCGTTTGATATCCTTAGAGTATTTATTGATTTATAAAAGAAAATAAGCATGGAACCTATAATTAAAGAAATTTCCGAGAACAGAGTTTTCTCAAAAAAGAAATAGGATGATAAAAGTTTTTAAAACCTTCCATCTCAAACTCTTCAAAGTTGTAACAATTTTTCGAAATTAGTTTATGTATAAATTTTGATCTTTATCTGTCCAAGTTTAGAAAGTCAGCAACTTTCATCACAAAAGTCGACATTTTATTTATTTTACACTCTCACAAAGAGGATATGCTTTCTACAACTCTGACTCGATTACCTTGACGGACATTATATATACATAAAATTAATTACTTCTGTTATTTTTTCCTTCGAAATATTCCATCAATCTCTTCGAAGCTTTGCTTTCCGCTGCTTTTCCAAGTCTGTTAATTTCTTCTGTAATAGCCCAAGTTTGTGAAGGATACCTTCTAACTTCATAATCCTGCATAATAAAGGAGGTTTTTTTTATAATTTTTTATGCGTAAAGTCAATGAAATTTTTAATTTATTTGTTACATCAGAAATCTTTTAAATGGGATCATTCCTAAAAAGTTATTATCTCAAAATTTGATTCAATTAATTCATTCTTATCTAATTTTTAAAAGTAATTGAGAACACATGAAAAAAATCAATTTGATTTTTAAATTTTATTCATTTAAGTTCACTTGTACTTTTTTAATAGTTTCTTTTGTTCTCTATAACTATATTACATTTTTTTAAAAAAAATTTCTGTCGATGATATTTAAAGTCAAGAAGAAATCGTCAAATAAGTATGTTCAGTGAATTACACTAAAACAATAAAACATTTTCGGATTTGATATCAAATAATCAAAATCCGCCATTAAATATGGCATAAATATATGGAGATCTTATATGAAGATCTCTCGTTAATTCCAAATTTGGTATACAAAATACCCAGCTGGGAGCTTACTTCTTTTTTATCAAAAACTCAAATAAATGTAGCAATATATTCTTTTTTTATTTCGATAACTCATATAACTGTCATAATGAATAAATATAGCCAAATTACCAATTTATCTTTAATAAAATAAATGAATCATCTATGCAATGGCACTACTTACAAGATGTTTTTCCAAAACAGTGTAAGGTGGACATTCCAGGCCTTTGTAAGTGCAAGCTTCAGCACAAGAGCAAATTAGAATAACCTAAAAAATTACAATGCAATAAATATTTGAATGAACTAAACAATAAACCAATGTTTATGAAGAAAAGATGCTTTGAAACTCAAAAATTAAGATTCCTTTTTAGCATTTATTTTACCTGTACCTTTGTAATGGTTGATCCCACGCATACAAGACAGATTGCTAATGACAAAGTTGATAAATTACGAATAGGTCAAAAGTTTTTCATACAATTTCACATGGCGGTATCTATAACAAAACACGCCGATGATAATTAACTGTGGATTGCGTATGGTAATATATCCACCTGATTACAGAACCAACAAGTTCTATATTGTAAGATGTTTGAAAAATTTCTTTTGAAATTAAGTTTCCCATGCGTCATATTTGAAATAGTTTTGAGAATTATTGTATGAAATTTCATTCAGCATTCTCAGATTGTGCACTAAAATTTGACTAGAAATCTGCTTCCCTGTTTTGAGTTGAAACATCAACAATTTTTAAGATTGCATTCATTTAATCTATTATTTGTAATAAGTAATTATAATAACTCATCAGAATCTATGAAAATTTAGAATTTTCCAGTTTCTTCCTTTGAAATATATACTTGACAGCCAAGTTTTATTTCCGACTTGTGTGTATTTCAATTTTGAATCATATTTTATCATCATCACTGCATTCTATGCAGTTTATTCTGCATTCACATTATAAATATTGCTAAAAAACATTATATATGTATATTACCTTTACTTTAATGCCTTATATTGTTTACTAGACGCCTTTGGCGACCAGCTGGTTCGCCAAGAGTAATGGGGTCTAAAATTTTCAATTAATTACTTATGTGCCTTGCTCTCTTTATAATTTCTCTGCCAGATATAAAACTTCGAAAGTCACGTAACACTGATTTACTAAATTAATGATATAGATGTTGCAAACGATCATAGAAATTTTTGTCTTGTATTTCTTTTTTAGAAAACATAACATTTAATATTTATTTTCATCCAATCACGTGGTGAATGTTACATTTTTTTTCGATTAAATTTGCAGTCATAGTTAATTTATTTTTTAATTTGAACTACTGTCAGTATGATTTCAACAGAGCTAATAAAAGCTATTTTTTCCCTTTGCTCGTTCATTATTTATTTTAGAAAATGTCACATTATATTTCAATTATTTTATCCAGTCACGTGCTAAAAGTTGCATTTCTTTAGATTTAATTTGTAATGATAGTTTTTATTTTTTTTAATTTTAAACTTCCGTCAATAGGATGGCAACACGCTGATAAAACCTAATTTTCCCCCCTTGACGTGCTCGAGCAGATTAAATTTTATTGTTTTGTCCGAAATATATTGTTGAAAAACATGGTTAAAATATTTCTTTAAAAATTCGTTAAAAATAAAAGCTTAAGTTACACATTAAAACACTGATACCATTAGAAAGCTAATTTTTTTATCTTTAAATTGATGTAAAAATCATGTTTGTGCGATAATATTTTCAGAAGTTATAGCGGAAAAACGTCGAAATTTCGCTTCAATTTTAATTAATTCAAATTCTAATTAAAAATTCGAAAAAAGGGCTCCGAGGTGCACATTCCCAACCTCCAAAGTATACATGTACCAAATTTGGTAGCTGTAGGTCCAACGGTCTGGTCTGTAGAGCACCAACACACACACACACACACACACACACACACATTGAGCTTTATTATAAGTACAGATAATGAGACTGTACCATGCGCAATTCCGGGATTTCTTTGTTCTTTATATAGGGGAGAAAAAAAATTAAAAATTTTTTTATGGCCTCTACATTAATAATGGCTATTATTTTAACCAATAAAAACTATTTAATTACCACTTTAAAGTTTAGGATAAATAATGTTCTCAGTGTCACTGTTTGGCGAATGTATGTGAAGATTGCTTTGGAATTGGACTCTCGAATACAGCAGCATGCATTTGACCGTTGAAGAAATATAAAATTGTGAGGTTGGTATGAGCAATTTCTAAGGAATTAATTTGAGGGATAGGCAAAATTTTAGAGAAAAGCATTTACAAGTTTTAGACATTTAATACTCCCTTGATTTAATACTTGATATAATAGTGCAGGTAGATATCTTTCATGAAATTTCTACTAGAAACAAAATTCTACAAAAATTCAAATAACACTAGATTTAAAAAAAATTCATGCATGCAAAGACATGGTTTCATGGTTTAATAGGCATATTTTTTCAATTCAAGGTTCAACGGCTAATTTCTAAAACTTTAATAACAGAAATGTATCTATAAAAAGGGTCTAAATAAAGTAAATAATTACATAATATGTAATATGAGTCGGTAAATGATTTTAAAATTGAAGAATGTTTAGCTTTTATATAAAAAGAGATAAACTACAATCAACTCAGTTTCCCAAACTGACTGATTTATGAAAATTTGAAGATGACTATTCAATAAAAACGAGTAATTTCAAATCACTTCATCGACCATTCCAAATATGATACCTCTATCAACGCTCATGATTTCTCAATATTGACTGACAAACATTTTTATTCAAAACTTCATAAATCAATCAAATTTGATAGCAGAAGATAGAAAACTTCATTTATTTATTTAAAAGTTGAAGTGTCAAGAGCATTTCATAGAATATGATTCCTTAGAACTAAAGGATGTATAAAATTTAGACTTAATAATTTTTAATTATGTTTATGGACCAAAATAAAATAAAATATTATTATTCACATCATTTACATCCTTTTGAAAGTAAAACTAAAACCTGGATTTTACGATGAATCTAAGCAAATTTTTGTTGAATAATTTCTGAAATCTATACTTATAATAAAGCTCAATGTGTGTGTGTGTGTGTGTGTGCGTGTGTGTGTGTGTGTGTGTGTGTTGGCGCTCTACAGGCCAGACCGTAGGACCTACAGCTACCAAATTTGGTACATGTATACCTTGGAGGTCCGGAATGTGCACCTCGGAGCCCTTTTTTCGAATTTTTAATTAGAATTTGAATTAATTAAAATTTAAGCGAAATTTCGACGTTTTTCCGCTATAACTTCCGAAATTATTATTGCACAAACATGATTTTTATATCAATTTAAAGATTAAAAAATAAGCTTTCTAACGGTATCAGTTTTTTTAATTTATAATGTAAACTTCTATTTTTAAAGAATTTTTAAAGAAATATTTTAACTATGTTTTTATCACGTGACTGGATAAAATAAATGAATGCCGGAAGTTCAAATAAAAAAATTTATCATCTCAAAATAAATCTACAGGAATGCAACTTTCAGCACGTGACTGGATAAAATAAAAGAAATATAAAATGTGATATTTTCTTTGAAAAATAAATGCAAAGCGAATATTTCTACAATCGTTTGCAATATCTATATCATTAACTCAATAAATCTTCTTTATTTACGGTAAACTTGATTGAATTTTGACAGGATATGCATTGAAATCTCGACTTAATGGCATATTTATGTAATCGTTTGCAATATCTGTATCATTAATTTAATACTTTTTTTCCCTTTCTCGCTTTCTTTAAAAAAACATACTTAATTTCTTGGCAACATCATCGAAATTTTTTTTAATATTTTGGAAGCATAACCGATGGTTCAAACTGACTAATTTATAAAATTAAAGAATATTATTAGGTAAAGGTGTACTTTTAGAACTTTCTGTCCATCATCTTAAAGAAAATACTAATTTCAGGTCAATCAATGCCCGGAATTACTTCAAGGCTAATGAATATGTGATTTAATTGAAAATTTTAGAGCGCTTTACTCATGGCGAACCAACTGGTCGCCAAAGGCGGCTAGTATTACATAAATTATTGAAATTATTCAGTAGTACACATAATGATTCTGTTTTACTTATACTTATAAAAATATTTGGTTTCGGTAAAAAAAAAGTTTTTATATCAATTTGCAGTTTAATCAATTCCACTTTAAATTAAACATGAAATTTTGTGACAGATGAGAGATAATTAGAGAGACATATACTACATTACCAGCTTAAGGCCTTTATAATTGCAAGAGTGAATTATTTTATATTATTAAAATTTGAACCTTAAAATATTTTGATGAAGTAGCTATTAAAAGACAAGTTACATAAATTATTAAATTGACAATGACACATTACATAAAGTACTTAACTGATAATTTTAAGCAGCAATAAGATTGGCGAACCAGCTGGTCGCCAAAGGCAGCTAGTTCAAAAATAAAACCTCTAAATGAAAATGAACTTCTTTAGGAAAAATTCGTCAAAGAATCCCTACACGAGATGGAAATTAATCGATCACAGTCTTAATTTAGACTTCAAGGCTGGCGGCCACAGCTCAATTAACTCCGTTTCTGAAAGCATTTCTTTGCAATTTATTTATCGTGGAATAAATGTCAATTTTCATAATCAATTCCGATTTTAACTGAATTATTTTTTATGTGCTGAGGATACCATTCATTGCATTGTAAAGATTTTTTTTTTTTTATTTAAAAATGTTTAGTGATACGTTTCCTTTAGACGGGCGCAGTGAGAAATCGCCAAATAATGTAAAATTCCACTGAATTTCTTACATTTGTCATTCGCTTCACTTGGCGACTTGGCTCGCGTTTGGACCTCATTGGGGACATTTGCGTCCTGATAACAGAAAAGTACCTGTCTAGCTTATAATAAATGGTAAATACTTCAAACAATTAATGATTCACGGCTAGTTATTCATATCAGATACATTGGCAAATACATAAAAACAAATATTTATGTTTCTTCTCGACAAATCGACGATTTCAGTGCAATCCTTGTGAAATATGGTTCATGTGCTTTTCAAGAGGAAGGTTACTTAACATTTCTAATTCCAGAAGTGAATTAAAATATAAATTAAAAATTAAGCAAATTTGTAGAGGATTTCAGCTATATCTGTCGAAAATATTATCTCTCAAAAATTATTATCTTAGTATCACTGGTTGAAGTGTAGCACGGTGTGCCCCCGAGTTTTTTGCCAATATGGCAATCCAACGGAACTTTCTTACAGTAACCCTAATTCTGTTTTGTTTACTATTTTTTATAATAGTTGAGTTGTTCATGAATTACCACTGTTTTATTATAAATTTAATATTTAAAATATTGATTTCAGATGATTTAAATTTTGTTCATTATTTTAATTTAAAATTTATTATGCAAAGAAAATTTAGAATAAAATTAATATTAATTAAAATAACATTTATTTTCATTTTTAGTGATAATATTTACAAAAACAAATTTTCGTTTTCCCATTTTTAATTAACACTATGCGAATTCGCAAATCGTCTGTGTTTTCGTATTAAAAGCAGTCTGTCATGGAATTATTCTCCGTTCTCGTAATTCTTTTGGTGCTCCAACGTTTGGTTCCCTCGAAATATTATGTCTGTAATCGTACAGGAGTAGATGTCTGGTAGTTGGGATGGTAGGTACTACTTCGAACCTGCTGAATGGATGAATGATGAGTGGAATATTTTTTTTATGAGTTGAAGAGGCTTCAAAAGAATGTTTTGAAGTGTTGAGTGTTTATGAAAAGATTAAATAAAACAAGTAAGTACATTAAATATTAAAAATTCTGTATAATATTCGTTCCTATAACATCCTTTATTCTTGTAATATTATTATGCACTATTCCTTAATTCAACCGTCCATCTGTTCAATTTGCAAGCGAAGCTACGGCATTCTCGCTCCGTAAGAAAGCGAAGCCCTAGATGTTTTTTTAAAGTTAAAAAATACTGCCCGGGGCCTTCGACATCTGTGGAAGGCACCGGGAAGTATTAAACAAATAATTATAATTAGTTAAAACATTCTAAATAAAAAGGCGGGAAATGGCAACCGTAACTGTTCGGCGGAACAGTTTGTTTATTTTTTTCGCCATATTTGTTGGCGACTTGGCATCCTTGGCGCAGCAAGGGGCACACTATTCTACACTTTTACCGCATCACTATCTCAAAAACTAAGCAACGAGTGTAGTCTACTCAAAATTTTCTCCCATACTCTCTAATAAACTAGTCAGGCCGGAGAACATTTTACTTCATTTTAGCTTTCAATAGTTACGAAATATTTTTTGGTATCAATTTAGTCTTTTAAATGAATCTATTGTGTCGTTATTGGCGCATTATTTGGTGATTAATCTTTGGCATGCATTAATAGTATCCAAAAATCTATTTGAGATTTTCATATGTTCTTCTAAATTAATTGAAAGAAAAATTTAACAAAAAACTGCATTTCTAGTCGTAAAATTCCATACCTGGTTAGATAAATTTATGTCAGGGTCTAATTTGGGTCTAAATAGGGTCTAATTAATCTCAATGGCGGGTCGATCTTATTTTAGCCCAACTTTGGCAAATAATAAGAATTTTTTGGCGAAAGGTAAGAATTCTTTTCCCTTAACCTTTTAATTCAAATACTTTCGATTTGGCGAGATTTTGAAAAAGTCGCCAGAGGTGGGCTAAAATAGGATTTTACCCTCAATGGCTTCAGTTAACAAATTAGAAATTAAACATTTTAATTTATATCTCAGTTATACAGTTACAAACTATATTCAGTAGAATATAGAATAAGGGAATTATCATATAAGGTTCAAACAATTCCATTCCATTGGAGACTATAATTTATTAGAAGTTATGGCGGAAATTTTTGATTCGAGAGATACAACTTATCTAAATAAATTCAATAAGTTATTTAATATTTTTTTGAAAAGTTACTTACAGCAAATAAAACTTTCAGCAGCATCTTAAAAAGATAAAATATTATAAACTTTTACTGAAAGCCGTCATAAATAAAACTCAAAATATTTCCAAATTCAGAAATAGCCTTATAAAAATCACGTGGCATTTAAATCTCGTGGTATTTTAATATGTTTATGATGATCAAGTTGAGATGACTAATGCAATAACTTAAAACAGTAATCAAAATAACAATAGCGTAAAATTAGCAAAAATAAGTATCACTGACAATTGCAAATCTTCCAATTAACTATTTTTTAAATCTTAAAAGACAATGAAAATTAAGTTTTAAAAGTCGTAGCCTTTTTATTATAAAATTTATCCAAGTCAACTAACTATCGATTAACGATTAATCGATTTTTAATTGAATTCAGCTTTCTTTTTGTCTGTAACATCGATGCGTTGATTACGTCATGTTAAGACACCCACTACCAAGATGTAAGATGTAGGGCTTTATAACAACAATGGCTATTATCTCTTGGTTTCAGATGTAAAGAGCAAGAAATTTCTTTAACAAACACACAAGTATATACAAACAAAAAAAAGCAAAATAAAGTTTTCAGCCAAACAGTTACAGAGCAATTTCACTGATGCGATTCAATCCGTATTCAAGTGTCTCAAGTTGAAATATAGAGATACAGTGAAGCGAAAAGTTCACGCATTGCGAAGTGATGATTATGTATCACTTATTGATAGAGACCATAACAGAATGTAATCACTGAAGTTAGTAGATATGAAGTGCTTCATTGCTTGAAGATTTTTTGTTTGCAATTATTTTTTCTAAAACATTTTTGAAGGAAATATCATCTTATTTATCTAACTGCAGAAAAGTTCACAGCTTGTCTCTGTAATAAGTATACTTTTTGAACGAATGAGTTATGTGTTCAATATCATTAATGATATTACACTCATAACGAAGGAGAACGTTTTGGAGGTTAAAACGATTCAACAGTATTGGTGTTATAATTGTTTTGCTGATTCGTCGAACTAAAAAAGCATCTTCTCTCTGATTTTTGGACTGAGAAGAGAGTACTTCAATGCTAGGAATGTCTCCTAAGGAGATGAACTATTTGCTATTTCGATAATTATTGACTGTAATCTGATGAGTCATTGGTTAAACGATTTGTAAGCTCATTTCAGACTATATTCGAGTAACCAGGTATCCACAGGAAGGATATTTGGTTCAGTTTGGCTTAAAGTCCGGACTTTGGAGGCTATATGTTGAATAATTTTTGGCAACTGGATGAAAATATTTTTCAAGGATGTAAGCACAGAGTAGCAATCTGTAAGAATTATATAATCTTTTACAGGGTCGACAGGAGCATCTAATGCTTCAGCAATGGCTAAACTTCCAGCACTAAAAATTGAATTGACTGGATGGATTGGAAACGCAAATTGTTGGATAGATGAAAAACCTGCAATTAATGTATATTGGAGTATTTTGGATGCATCAGTAGCAATAATAAAATGACCAGGAAAGAAATTCCGAATTTATTCATTAAAATAGTTATTAATTTAAAAAAAAAGTAGATTTTTTTTTGAAATTTAAAATCCGTTTGGGAAATTTCGAAGTGACTAGAACTTAGGAGAGGTGACAATTTTTCTGGTTGTTACGTTTAAGTTTTTTAGAATAAACAAAACGATTTTTTGTCTTTGGTGCTTAATAGAATTCTGATCTGCATATCTGAATATAATAATTAGATTGACCATTTTTTTCCAAGAACAATTTCCATACTGTTAAAGGCATGTATTAAAAAACAAAGAAAAGGATATTTGAAACTTTACTTTGAAACATAGTCACACTTAAAGCTTGATCGTATCGGCATTTGCATTCTGTGTATAATGGTCTTTGCAGAAAGAATACCAGACTAAGAGTATTGTTTATTTCTTCGTTTGTTTTTCGTAATATGTTTTTACTTATGTTTCTAAATAAAATTTATAAATTCAAATAATTATATAAAAATTATTTGAATTTTTAAAATTAAAATCAACATTTACTTTAGCATTTTGTTTTTGTGTAATCGTCCTTTTTTAATCCATTTTACAAGATGATAAAATCATAATATAAAATGCGAAATACTTCTATTAAATTTAGAAATAAACTTATACGGTAATAATCCAAGAAGTTAAATATTTTTGACACATAAATATATTTCTTGAAAAGACTTATATTGTAAAAGTCAGTTTGTAGTCATATTTAAATACAGTACAGAATATTTCAACGGAGAATGAAGGCTAAAAATCTATTTCATTAGCCACTATCTAATACATTTTGAAAAACTTATTAATTTAAATACTGATTCCATGAAAATAATTTTAATTTCAATGAATGTCTATATATTTTCAGAAATGTTTTATTCAATTACAGGCTCTGAGATAATCGAGAAAAATATTTAAATATCAATCAATTTTTAATTAATTAAAGGTCTAATTAATTGTTTTAAAAATTTCTTTAAATTAGAGCTAATTATTCGCAAAGTAACTAAGTGCAAAATTTTGTATTTTTAGAATCAATGCAATCTTCCTTGCAAAGTACTCTGAATGGTTTTTGTATCAAGTAATTCACGAAATATATACCATCCTAAAAATACTACCATGTGAATACTTGATTCCTTATAACACTGGATTCTACGCTAGTAATTTCTGCAGACACATCAAAAATTTTAACATACCCTTCACCACCTTTATCTATTTAAAGCTTGAATAACTATTTCCATTCAGTAGAGACTATTTTCAAAATTTAATATTAAATCCCTTTTTTTCCACATATTTTCCGTTTCTGATAGAATTTAGTTAATCTCAAAAAATCTCTTAATTATGCGGAAAAAAAAACTTTTTTTTCCGCAAAAGATTTGAATAAATGAGAGTGAATTTTTTGGCAATTTGTTTTATTATTTGTACTTTTACTGCTCATTGTCCATTGGAGTACAATGAAAATTCTCAAGGTTCGATAAAAAATAAGACTTAATACGAAGACTAAAGTATAGTCAAACAGAACACAAAGACAACAGTTGAAAAAAATCATCTGTATCTTATACAAACAGCAAATTATTTAACAGCAACAACAAATAGCACTTATAATGCAACCAAAGTATTCCCACCATAATCAACAACTTCACGAAAGAATTCATTTGATTCACTAATTTCAACTATCTCGCTTTCATTCAAGTTTTCTTATACGATTTCCAATTTGCTCGAAGAATTTATAGGCCATGATTCCTGATAGAGATTCCGCTTAAGTTCCACATTTCTAATATATTCATTTTTGCCTCCAAAGTATTTAGACATTCGATACATTTGCCGCCAATGTTTGAAGTCATTGACTTCTTTACTATTTAGCATCGATTGAGAGAGCTTGTATATCTTTCTTTACAGGGATAAGATTCATATAGCGGAAAAGCAAGGTTACAGATTCGAAGGAATATTTATTGTGGTTACGATTTTTAAAATGTTAATTTTTACGATGTACGATTTGTTGAGAATTTAGTGAACCTCATAGTCTTCCTGGATTGAGCTAACCTTCAATCCCGTAAATATCACGTGGTCTTACTGTTGCTTCTTGTATATACTATATATATATATATATATATATATATATATATATATATATATATGAACCTGATCGTACAAGGGGATGTGTGATCTTGGCTCTCTCTCCCGAAAGATTTTACGTATTTCAACGTTGGTATTTATCCAAAGTATCAACCTTCATAAAAATGGTTTTCAATATTTTTCACAAACAAAATTGGTGCTTAAATGAAATATTAAATTTTAGCTTTCTAAAAATACAATTTAAATTTATATTGTAAAGAACACAACTTATTTTTTTCTATTTCGTGCAATCACAATTTTAAAACTATCCAACTAATCGCAATATAAACCAATATTTTTTTGGATGTTTCGTATACTAATAAAATTGCAACAATTCACCTTGTGAATTAATATTTATATTCATCTATAATTAATATTATTTTTCAAGATCGGAATATTCAACAAGAAATATATTTGAAAATAAAATAAATTTGGTAATTTCGTATATCAATCAGGTTTTTAAACAAAACAGTAAAGGATTTGAAGGTTTAAATAATGTAATGATTAATGAAAGAATGAAGAGTACTACATAGTGGAATTCACATCAACAATATTTATTTACATACATAACTATAAACATTAATTTTTTAAAATCCCAATTTACTTCACACGTTTCACATTTATTTATATACATATTTATGCACACTGGATTAAAACAATTAAATGTAAATGCTTTTAAGCAATCTCATTACGCTCTTGACCAGCAGTTTTCTGCATCCAGATCTCGTTGCGTCTGTCAAACAGATCAAAGGGAGCATCGTAGCCGACTTCATAATATTCGGTCTTGTCTATGGTGTCATCCTCCAGTACACTGTTCTTTAACTTTTCTGCTTCTTGATCCCATGTTGTCTGCCTCCAAGCGTAACCAGAAAAGGTTCTGAAAATTTTAGAGCATTTTTATTGCAATTTTTATAATTTTGAATGAGTAACATAATTATGTTATACTTTTTCAACAAGAAATGTTAAAAAATTTTTTCATTGTCTCTGTAAATTTTTAAAAAAATAATGTGTATCCAGAAGACAGAGATGTGCAGGAAGTGATATGATGTGATAGTAATGCTATATGCATTTCAATTTTGCCTAAATTATATATCTATCAGAGTAATATGATAGGAACATATCAAAGTTCTTGTCATAACACTGATACACAGCTAACATAAACGTTGCATTCTGTAGCATATCTTTTTCAAGCCTAGGTGCATTCCAGATGCACCTAGTTCCGTACACAACTCTTTTTGCTGCCATGAATGAAATTCCTATCAGCTAATAGCTGGCAGAACGTGAAATATCGCAAGTTGCTCTTGAAAAACCTATTACTCAACTAAAGACTACTTGCTTCACATAGAGTTTATAAGCTAATCATAAAGTATTTATTTCCGATTTTAGCAAAGATCACGGTTTGTAATATTGTACTATGTAGTTAATTTAAATTTTTTGGCAAAAAAAATATTCCCATCAAATAACCAAAGCAGAATAAATTGTAGAATCCATAATCATCTGTAATCTGGTTTTAGAACTAACGATTCTATCCATTGTAATTTTGAGTTTAATGTAAGAACAATGACTATTTTTTGTATTCGAAATTTTTGTTTTATGCCCTTATTAATTAAACAACAGAAATAATTTTATTATATTTCTCAATTAATTGCAATGAGAATATTCAAGGTTCAAAGCTTCGAATATTTTTGAAAAAGGCGTCTTTGAATTTGCTTAAAGAGACATCATATGTAAATTTCTAGAACGTAGTTTTGTTCTGGAGATGGACTTTTCTTAAATATCGTAGTAAAATATTACTTTAATTGGGTATTAAAGTATCAAATCTCTCTTAAAACATTGCTATTATCTGGAAGAAACAATTATTTTTACCAGTTTGATGAAATGTATTAAAAATATTTTCTGGAACTAAGAATAAAATAAGAAAAATCCTCAAATACCTTTTAAAATATGGTACAATGGGATCTTGAGGTTGGTATAGTGGCAATTAGTACATATAGTGTTATGGGACTAATACATGGTACAACAAACATAAAAGAATACTATCATTCTAATGTAATACAAAGAATGTTTTAAAATATTTTATATGCTAAATGTTGATACTGATCATCCAATTGTTAAAATATACCATACCAAGTATAAGTTTTTTTAATGGATTTTCAAAGTAACCTTACCTGACAGCGTACAATCGAGAACCCTCTTTATTGATAGTAATCTCTTTGTCAGTTGGAACAGGTGGATTATCAGCAAAAATTTTTGGAATCATGAAACTCATCTCAAAAATTGTTTCTTCTCCACTGGGAGTTGCTTTCATTCGGACTGGAACAGTCATGTTGATTTTCTGCTCTGAAAATTAGAAAGAATAAATAAGTTTTCAAATGAGTTGATACAACATAACAGCATACCACTTTCAAACTAAATATTTTGACTAAACAACTTAATTATTTTAGACATTTCTAAGTATGGGGATAGTGAAATATTAACATTTGGTGTCTGAGTTCTGACACTTTAGCTAGAGAATATGTTAATACATATATTCACCTTATGTTTTAAGTGTGCATTAATTAAAAATTTGCAGCTTTTCTTAATCGAAGCACTTAACAAAATGCACATTTCTTAGCTATTCTAAATAGCTACAATTATATGATTATTTGGAAATTTTGGAAATGTATTTGTCTGTATAAATTCTAACAATAACTGCTTTCAGTATGAAAGGATAGATTATCCCCATATTGACATGAAATTATGTGTAGCTGGTATGTAATATGCAAATTGCATCATGCCACATTTTTCATGTAAAGCGCGCGGTAAAAAAAAACCGTTTAAAAAAATTTACAAGGCAGATTGTTGGATCTAAAACTACCAAATTCGACTTGTAGTTAATTTATGAATAATAAGGGATTTTTTTATCAGACTTTTAGCTAAAAATAAATCCAAATTAATGTTTACCATCATTATATTAAAACAAAAAAAGACATATTTTCATACCCCTAATTCAAAAATTCTAGGATTACAAGACCTACTTTCTTTGCAATTTTTCAAAAATATTTTAAACGTGTTTTACAAAAATACTTTTCATTTTTTTAATGATTAGATTTTCTTTCATGCACTTTTCGATGATATTAAACACTTTTTTTCCAAACAACATAGCTTTAGAATTAAGAGCAATATTTAAAAGTAAAATAAAAATTTGCTAATGGAATCTAAATAATATGTTTCTACGATGTTTCAGACGGTAACATCATTTCAGACGAAATTTCTTTCAAATTTGTATACAGGAATGTGTGATCGCAAGCACAACGACCGCAATATAGATAGTTTTTGTATAAAGTAGCGATAATTACAAGATACCAAATATTGTAGGATATCATGTTACCACGCATACTTATTAAAAGGTACTTCAAGAAACATCTATAAGAATATCCAATAAGTCCTGCTACCAAATCGTTTTGATTA
Organism: Argiope trifasciata; assembly: GCA_026543055.1. Lineage (NCBI taxonomy): Eukaryota > Metazoa > Arthropoda > Arachnida > Araneae > Araneidae > Argiope > Argiope trifasciata. The sequence goes on along the minus strand of JAPMOQ010029355.1, from coordinate 4,693,215 downwards.
TCTGTATCGGTGGAACAAGCAATGTCAGATCGAATGTTAATATTGAATGTTATTATATATTGTGTTGCCTTGTTGGCCGTAAATTTTCAAATGTCCAGAGGGACCAACTACATGATTGCAAATTTTTTTTATATTGCTTCCCTACGCAATAAATTGCATGGCAAGAAAGAGTATTTTACACAATGCTTTAACGGATGCTTTGGATGACAAAAGTGGAGACTATTTGGTGACAAAACTGAAATGTTATTTTTGCAGAATGTTTGAAAATATTTATGACAGTTGTATTAAAATTCGAGTTCCAAAGTATTAAATATTCTATCAAGGGAGTTTTAAAACCAGAGAAAATAGTGATCAATTGAGTTGAGCTCAAACGAGAAGCTGGGCAAAGTCTCAGCAGCGAGTTCACTATGAAAGCTTTGAGTAAATACAGTTGTTTATTACTGATTTTCTGCTACTGGGAAGTTGTTGGACCTTTTACCGTTATTATAAAACATTGTTTTATTTACGCTTCTTCTGCATTTAGTTACCAGTATATCAAATTTTTATAATAAAACATGGTATTTTGTAATGAAACCTTTAGGACTTTACATTGTATGCTCACCAAGCGAAAATATTTGAATTTTCAGAAGAATACACCAAAATTTTAAAAATCTTGTTTTGTCAATAACAGAAAAGAAAAAGGGAATTTTTCCTAAGCTTCAAATTATTGTTTCGTTGCTATCGCATGCTCTACAATAGAGGTTATCCTCTAGAGGTAGTAAATTGTTTTTTATGTTATCGTGTTATGTTATCGTTGCTTATATTCCTGACATCTTTACAATTGTTTTGAATCATTCTGTATAACATAAACCAAATCACAAATAGCAAAACATGGTTGTGTTACAAAATAAGAAACATAAATAAGTGATAAATTTTCTTACCTCTATCGTTCTTTCCACTGATATATCTAAAAAGCCTCATAAATGCCTTGTATTTTCCTACTCTAGGAAGACGGTTTGTTTCTTTTGTGGTCGCCCATGTAATAGCAGGATAAGATCGGACCTCATAATCCTGTGAAAAGCAAATTTATTTGGATTGGTAAATATTCTAAATTTTTCTAAATGTTTCTGTCTATTGACCGGCTTTCCGCTCAAACAAAAATAAATTTCAAATATTCTAATTATATACATTTTCAAACAAGTGTGTGTTTTGGAGGAGGATTTGCGAAACACATTATAATGTTAAGCTTAAATAGATGAAAGTTTTTCGATAAATAAGCAGCTGTGGCGATGGTGTTGACTGGAATTGTGCCAATATGGAGATTGAATTCCGCCAAGAATTGAATCTGTGATGTTTAGGTTTGAAGTCGCATAACTTAGCCATTCGACAAAAGCGATCGCTAGTGTCTAGTGGCTATTACTGTCTTATTAAGATATCACAACCATACTGCCCTACCAGTGAGTCTGTAGAAACGCGAAGGATTTTATTGCGCCAAGCGTTATGGCGAGCGAAGAGAGTGATTGTTGAGTCAAGTGAATTTGACGACTTTTGCTTTGCTCATGGAGAGAGTTTTTGCTGCTGCGTCAAGTGAGTCTTACGACTTTTCTTTGGTTGCGTTTACTGCGGGTAGATGGCGCCACGGCAGCTGTTTGAGGTCACGATGTGACGAGAGTGTTAGCGGAATTCAACCTCCATATTGGCACAATTCCAGCCAACACTCTCGCCATTTTCTGGACATTCTTCCGTCGACTTTTTTACTCAACGTGATGGGTTTTCTGCTCAATTTCGTAATGTAGTGAAGAAAATTGAGTATACAGAGCAATTTAAAATGAATATAGCGATTACAAATGGCTATATCTATTTTATGAAACAGAATTTATCCAAAAAAATTTACACATAATGTAGACGGAACTTCAAAATTTTGTAATATACATAATAGAGGTTTTATGTGACTTTCCTTACAGAGAAGTCACATAAAATGGACAAACTTCCCACTGTCATTGAACAAAAATGGGATTCAGCGAAAGTTAATGAGTTCTGCCTGATCTCATCACATAAATTTTACGGTTCTTTTTTCTTCTGCGGGCGAAATGTCACACCAAATGTTTAACTTCACATGCTTGAGGTGTGGTTAATTCCCAAGCTAGATACTGATTCCAAGGATTACATCGTTCAGCAAGATGGCGTGAAATTGGCTATTGAATAGATATTGTCCGTGTCACAAAGGGAAGTCACATAGAACATCTATGACATATGTATACTAAATTTTAAAGTTCCATCTGCATCATATGTTAATCTTATCGATAATTTCTTCTTCATTAAATAGTTATAGCTGTTTGTAATAGCTATTTTTTAATTACCCTGTACAAATAAACTTATTCCCGTAAACTAACTCGATCCAAAATCTAAAGAATATTATATTCAATCTTGTTGTCAAGACCATTTGTCTTGTTGTCTTGTTTGAGTCATCGGATTCATACGCATAATAAGGAAGATCAAACAAACTTCCTTTAGAACGAATTTGATGAAAATTCTTTTTTTTAAGCATCTAGTTACAATCAGGCAGATAAAATACTAATCATGGTTTCTTTGAATTTTAGGTTTCTAAACATGGAATTCTTCTTTGAGAGTCCTCTATATTGAATTGGAGATCGGCAGTGTTCGTCTCCTTTAAGAATTAGTATTGAATGTCACAATCCATTCACTGATTACCGTTTCACTAAAAATTCAAAGTTTAAAATTTTGAAATTTCTCTGTTAAAATACATTTTATAATGTAAAACGATTCCAATGTATTTTTCTAACACAAATAATAATTTCAAACAGATATTTAAAAAAAATGTAAGAAATTAATAATAAAATGTATTAAATCATTTCATGCCCAGCGTACTGTAACATTATGAAGCCTTTTTTTTTTTTTGTTAAAGTTTATCATATATAGGAACAAAAGTGAGCATTCCTTTTGTATATCTTCTGTTTAATTAATTTAACATCAAATTTGACTTTCAACAAAGGTTTTAAAGTCAAATTTTCAAACTAAATTTCATTTATAAAGCTTGATATATTTCTGAACTATGACGTTCATTCATTACAAAAATAAACAGACCGATATATAGTTGACAGTTTGACAGAATTAATCAAACTTTAATAAATATTTACATTTCTGATGAAAAAAACATATGCGAAATCCCATTCATCAAATCGATTGCATTTTTGAGTTATCATGTATAGGACAAACAGACAAATATTTTCAAAATTTTGATAATTTTTTCAATTTTGGAGAAACTCTCATATCGGATTGAGCCAGTCAAACAGACATAATTCCAATAAAAAACTTATTTAAAAAAACTGGTTAATCAATGCATTATAAAGAATAAATATTTTTTTAATCAAAACAAATTTAAAAGTTATCTAAATAAACTGAAATCAAATTGGCGTTTACAACGGAATTTAATTTTAGCACAACGAATATTTCTGTTTCTCATGAAATTCATCGTGGCATTACAATATTCTCTTAATGTTTTCTACTCCTGATGATTTTACGACTTCGGTTTTGACTTCCAGATTTTTTAAGAAATTTTCCCCCTTTAATGCATCTGATCGGGGGTACCCCACAGATGGTATGGTGATTGATCCCTTCCGAGGACGGGATATGCTTCTTATAAAATGGTTGTGTCGTGTTTCGCATTGTCTCTTAAGATTTAACCATTGCTCCTATTTATGCTAAGTTCTGATCATTCAAATTTTCCGAGTACTTTAGGGCGGGCCACTGAAGCCATTTATAATGCCCTTTTAATGCAGTAATAAAAATTTTTTAAATTATGTTTCTTATTTTCTAGCACCTTGGTATTTTTTCTTCCCATATTCATTCTGCAATAAAAAAAAAAGTATAGCACTTCTTCGGGAACCGAATGCGGATACCAGAATACAAATCATTATATCAAACTGCTGGTTGTCTTTATATTTCCATCGGTATTCTAAACAGTCTTATAAAGTTTCTCCGATAAAAAAAATCATCTTCAATAATAATCTAATTTTTAAGAATAAATATTTTACTGTTCAAGTATCTATATATTTAGTATTCTATTAGAATAATAAATATTCAAGTTCATATTAGTAATATTTCGGTACAAAGAATAAATTTTTGGATCCTAATCGTTTTTACAATTAATACACACTTTAATTAATTAATTTTTTATAAAAATATATTTAAAAAACGTAAGAACATAAGATACAAACACTGAACATAAATTTGAATTTTAATCGTAGCCATATTATACCTTATTTTCAATGAACATCTTGAATTCTTTTCTGGTGATTGATAATTGCACCTTAATAAGTTTCAAATATTACTTACAGTTTAAAAAAATATTATTTCATATTTTTTACTATAGTAATAAAATCATATTATGTTTATTATTATTATTATTATTTACCATTTATTGGTCTAATATATTTTATAACTCATTGACACAAATATTATAGTATCAGAAAATTAGTTTATCAGATTTATTTGTAGATGGCGCCACGTCAATTAAATCATTTTAAGAGTAATTAATAAGTTAATTAGAATGTCTAATATTATCAAAATATGACATTATTATTGGAAAATAATTATACAAAATCTCATCATTTTATTTCTTAAGGAAGTTAAAACGAATCTTTACAAAAAAATATATATATATATATTATATAAACTGGCAATTTTCAAGACATATTGAAATCTCAATCATGTCTTTCCGAACGGCAAGGAGATAGTTCTAGCAATAAATTGCGTTTACAACAACTGTTAATAAGTTTCAGTACAAATTTTTACAAAGTGAACTCAACATATCTTTTTCAGCAGTCACTAAATCTAGAAAAATTCTTGTAATGAATACTATAAATGATAAAGCAAAAATCAAAAAGAGTCTTCTAACATCAAATATTGTATATTCGGAATTACTCTAAATGTATTTACATTAAAAAGTTTTTTCTCGCTATATTGTATTTGCACTTCGCTATTTAATTTTGACAATCAAACAGAATATTAAATCATTTTGGAAGAGCGGAAAAGTTATTAAAAGTTCATGAAAATTTTTGCTTCATAAGTTGAAACTACTCGTTTAAAAGTTCACTGATTTTCAAATAATTCTACTTTAGAATGACTATACTTACAGCGTGTGTTTCTACTACGGTATATGGAGCACATTCATTATCTTTATAGACACAACCTTCAACAAGAGTGAGGGCAAAAACAATCTGAAAAAATAGTTAATAAAAACATTAAAATGAATAAAAAATATAAAATACAATTATAAAAAGAGAAAATTGATTTGGCATGCTTTAAACTTTTTGCTAAAAGTGCTTTTAAAGTTGTTTTATTAATTAATTGGCAGTATCCTTCTAAATTTAAAATTAGTTCTGTAATATAAAGTATTCTTGAATTCTCTTTTAAATATTAAATTGCTTATTTTAACATCAATTCTTTTTTAAAATCTTTAAAAACACACTTTAGAATAGTAATAAATACTGAAATATTTGCAAAAGATTTTTTTTCACCAGCTTTTTTTAAAAAAATTCTCAAAAGTTTGGCTTTTAAATGCAATCAAGAAATTATTACTTTATAAAATTACTATTTTTACATTTATATAACATTAGAGAATAAGAAAACTGCTTCACCAAATCTGAAGAATTTATATCAGACAAAAAAAGTAATCATTTGACACTTTTCAAAACTTTAGGTAGTAAAAGATAAAGAAAGAAACGAAAACTTTTTAATAATATTGAATACATATTTTTCTTACAAGTTGTGCAAATTAATGTTAATTTATATCCTTAAACTGTTTTCATGGCAGTTCTTCATTTAAAATTGCAGGATATAATATTTTTTATTCAAGCTGAATTTATAATTTTAATACGATTTATACAAATTACAATTAATTAACTCGTTTGACCTATAAAATCGTGTGAAACAATCTTTGCAAGAAATAAGTATCTGATAGGCTGATTTCTCTTTCGAAAAGCAATCAACTGCAAATCAGATACAAGGGCAAAAAAAAAAGTTAAACAAATTTTTAAATGTAAAAAATAATTAAATAATTAAAAGTTATTTATCTCAAACATCATAACTTTCTGCTTATATTTGTGATAAAAGAATTATAAACTTAATTTTTTTTAATTTCACTATTCATGAAATTGAATTACCCTTTTATCGTGGACAAGTTTTAAATCAAAGGAAACATTCGTTAATAAAAAATATTAATGTATTCAATTTTAATATTTTATCATTCCAATTCTGCTTGAAATTTATGGTGCTTATAATGGAAAACAATTTCGAAAACTTTCCAAAAAATTTTAAGAATAACATATTTTTCTATATTTATTACTTTTTATTGTATGAATAATTTGGCAGCATAAATGAATTTGTTTAATAAACAATCTTTTTAAATTTTTCAAAATCGGTTGTAATTTATAAAAGTGATATTCAAGAACTTATTTATCTTCCTTTAGAAATTACTCTTCCAGCAAACTTTAAATAAAATTATGATTGCAAGTCACATTGTGTCAATTCTACATGATCATAAAGTGCAAAAGATTGTTCAGAAAGGATTATAATTAGCTTAAAATGTAAAGTAATCAAATCTAATGGATATAAAAATGGCTATTAACAATGAGGGAATAATTGTTTCTTAAAACACCCACGCACTAATTGTGATGAATATCCAACGGAAATAAAAGTATTAAAGTTATGATTGATATGACCTTAAAGAACGTTTTATTTAACAGTATTTGAACATAATAAAGAATTTATTCTACAAATTCAAGCAAAATCGATTTCTTTTTCTCAAAGAATAAGAGGATTTAACTGTATTAATACAGATTTCAGAAAATGGTTCTCAGTTTAATTACATTACGTATAAATACAAAATATATTTCAATATGAAAATTGCTGCAAGCGTTTTCATTGAAATAACCAAATATAGTTAGACTTCGGACTACATTTAGGGGAAATGGACTTTCAAATAAGCAAAAATGGACGAAAACATGAAATTTTATTTTTATCGTTCCATCACCAAAATATATATTTGCATTCAATAAAATCAATGTTATAAAATGTAATGTTTAATAACATAAATATTTGAATGGAATAGGCTTTATATTATAGACAAAATAATAATATAATTTTATAATATCATTTAATCAATTATATTTATTATATTTCTGAAACGTCTCAGGTGTCTTAATTTTTGAAGAATAGAATTGTAAAATAGAATTGAATAGAACAGATAAAAGAATTGAAAGAGAATTGATAAAAAAAAGTTTTCGGTGAAACTTTAAAAGAAAATAATGTGTGCATTTTACGTTTCGGCTTTTTTTAGATAGTTAAAAAACAATTTTAATTTTAAAAAACAGAAAAAAAAATGTATAGAAATTCAGTAAGTGTACATAAAAATATTGCTAAAAAAGTAGAATTTAATTGGAATTACAAAATCATATAGTTTTGTTCCAAATACATTTATGTTGGGTAATAAGGGAAAAAAAAACTAAAAATGTTAAATAACCTGGAATATTTTGAAATTTTTAAAAATTATGTAGCTTTTAGATTTTTTTTTAATATATCTTTCCTTTATTACATTTTTTAAAAGTAGTTTGAGGTATTTCTATTTTGATACAAGTGCATAAAAATTTCATAACCTTAAGTAAATATTTCGTAAAAGTGTCCATCATCCTCTTAATGGATTAATTAGGAATCAAAGATATCCTTTAAATCATAAAGACAGAACATTATTCTTGATATTGCACTTTATAGCGTTAAGGCAAAATAGTAAAGCTAAATTTTAAGCTACTAAACCATTTTTATCAGAAACAAAGAGTTCTTTTAAAAAAATGCCTTACATTGCTAAAGAGATGGAAAAAAATCTATTATTTTGTGCGTGAAATTATACTGCAAGTTTTTTTACATACTTTTCGATTCGCCCCCAAAGGCTACTGAAAAATTAGCCAAATTCTGCTTTAAATCGAAGAGTTATTGCCCCTACAATTTCAGTTTCACAGGAATATCTATTATTTAGAGAGTTCTTAGCATATATTTTTTTAAAAATACTGAATTTTGCTTTCCATTTGTTTACAATGCATTTTTAATTTCCTTAATATGAATAATAAAGAAAAAACTTATTAAAAAACGTTCAGAAAAAAACTTACCACAGCTACAACTTTCCACATATTGGTGGTGTATTCTTCAGTAAAAACTTTTTCAATTCTCGAGAAGAAAACACTCGCTTCCAAACTTGAACTTTATTTATATACCGAATGTTTATCAGTAAATTGTGAACAAGCTGTTCTTTCTTTTCAGATCGATAAGTGAGATATCACGTTTGCAAAACTGAGCTGCACGTGTGTGTGTCAAGAGACAGCTAAAATTATGTAAAGTTTAAATAGTAAGCATAGCAACGCGTATTTCCTTTAAAAAAAAATGCCAATCTATTAACCATTTCCTTATTAAAACCGTTACGTAAAGACAGCTCTTAAAGAATAGAATTTTATCGCTTGTGATAAATGCAAGGCTTATATAACATGAACAAAAGCATGTGTTAAAAGGGCACGACCGTTTCATAACACGTTTATTAAATAAAACGTGTGGTTATCGAGAGAAGTTTTCAAACATTTTACAGTAAAAATTGTTATATAAAAGGTGTTGCACTGTTTATTGAAATTTTTTGGGTAATATATTTGTTTGTTTGCTATTATTAGAGTCAAGATAAAATAATCTATACATTTTTTGCGACTTTTACTGATTAGAGAAGATGACTTGGGAATAAAATTTCGGCCTTAAAATTTGAGAATCGCATGTTTCATCTGCTGTTTCTTAAATTTGTCAACGAAGATAAAACTTTTCTTTAAGTTGGTGTGGTGTTGAGATTTAGAGGTTAGTATGCTAGAATAAGTTCCATTCTCGTTGCCGAAAATTACGAATTTTTTTCAAAACACATCATATACAGCTTTCAAAACATAACATTCATCTAACAAATCAAATCTATCGTAGATGAGATTAGCAATTTGATTTAGCTGCTATTATTTATATTATTTTCGAACAGTATTTAAATTTATATTTGTAACATAAATAAAAATTCAGTTGTAAACAATTTCAGAAGAGCTTCAATATATTTTAAAATTCCACTATATTAATTTAAGCATAAAAAAGAGGCGAATAGTTTAATCGTAACCAAACAGCTAAATTTTAAACCGTTAAGGTCGGTTCACACGAGGCTTATTATTGTCCGCAAATGTTGCCTCTCTGCTGTTGTCAAGGCATTGTCTTCTTGTGAACACTTGAGACAACGCGGACAACGTTTGTCCCTACGGGACAATTATTTGCCACTGTTCCTTTGTGGATACGCGAGTTTCCGGAAGTAGGTAAGATCATCTATTGCGGGCAATAAAAAGCCTCGTGTGAACCCACCTTTAAGATGGGTTCACACGAGGCTAACTATTGCAAGCAATCGTTGCCTTTCTACTGTTCTCCTGGCATTGTTCTCGTGTGAACCGTTGAGACAACGACGTTGGGACAATGGACAACGTTTGTCCCGACGGGACAATTATTTACCATTATCCCATTGTGGTCACGTAATTTTCCGGAAGTAGGTGTGATCTTCTATTGCGCGCAATAGTTAGCCACGTGTGAACCCGCCTTTAGAAATAAATTTTTAGTCGAAAATGCGTTAAATGTCGTAATATCATTTTATATTAATTTAGTCAATAAACATACTATTAAAAAATTAGGGAAATTTGAGCTTTTAAATAATCTATATGTTCTATTTATCATATTTAGTAAAATATTCTCAACAAATAGCTTTTTAAAATAAAATAAATTCCACTGCCTTACAATTAAAACTGACCGAACTATAAAGCTTTAGATTTTATAATTATTTTGAAATCAGTGTCACTACAAGTAAATGGCATTCATATGACAGATGAACTTCTTTGAGACAGCTTTTGAAATCCCCTAAATTAGCGATAGTAACTGGATTATCTATTGTGGAAAATTGCTTCGTCCCTTGATAGGTTTGTTCCAAAGATTTATGCAGATTCTATAATATTTTTCATATCGGCAACCTATATTTCAATTATCTGCTAATTAAAATTACTAGAAAATAAAAGTAATATTTTACTAAATTAAAATCTGATTTTACTTTTTTGTATGCAACAGAAATATATTGAAATCGTAAAAAAATTCAAACTCAACATTTCAACGAGATTCCATGTTTTAGATTTCCCTGAGATTGAAATATACATTTTTGGAATTATTTTTATCTGGGAACATGATAATTCAAAGAATGCTTTGATCCAGGCAAATGAAATTTGGTGCCAGGCATTTACAATAAATTTGTCGTTATTTATTAAAATTTGAAAAAAAATTCCTTTTATGAAAATTTCCTACACTTAAAATTCCTTTTATGAAAGCAGTCGAAACGAGATGTATAAAATTTGATACACATATTGAACATCTGTAGTGTAGATCCACATTAAATTTTGAACCATATCAGACAAGCAGTCGATGGTTTAGACTTTCGAGCGAACGTAAAATGAGATAACTGAAAGACTAAAACTTTGACAAATAATATTTGATGCATAATTTTGGAGTCTAAAGTGCATATTATTATTAAATTTTCAATTAAATTAATCAAAGTGTTCCCCGCCCTTTGGTCTGCATATTCGGATGCACTGAGCAGGATAATCTAAAAACGTAACTATTTAGATGAATGGAATTTGATATATGATTATGTCACTAAAATTACAATTGTTTGAAAAATTTTGATTTCATTCGATTAAAAAAATCCAAATTATATATTCAGTTTCTTTACTTAACTACAAATCAGAGAACTCTTATGCACTGTCTCTGAACGCACCAGTGCTAACAATTTTATTTTTAGAGCCCTGCACGTAATGAGACAATTTTACTCCAGTTCCTATCTTTTATGAAGGGGGGATAACATCTTTATTACGGATAAGAGAAAATTTCAGAAATAACACACCCGCTGGCTTGTTTGAGGAGGGTAAGGATAGGTAAAAGTGCACTTATTTCTAATCAGTAATGACAGAATTTTGTAATCGTTTTTTTTTTCTTTGATGAGTTAAAGTTTTTAAATTTGGTGCACAGGCACGTTATCAGTGATCATTCACTATTTTAAGACTTCACAATTTAATTATCTCATTAATTTAATTAAATTTGGATTCCAAATATACTTCAAAAAACCAATATCATACTTTGGTCAACATAAAGTTAGTTTTTCACGAGTAGGTCTTGCTTAAACATACAGAAAACCTGCACTTATAATGGAAAAGAACCTAATTTCCAAGCCTTTAGAAATAATGAAAAAATTGACATTCTTGGAAAAGCAGCTCCCATCGAAAACGATTCGGTTGAAGCTCCAAACTCTGGTACCATCTTAAACAACTTCTCCGCAAAATATTTGTAAGGAAATAGTAAAGCATTTAGCATAGTGGAAGCATTGGCCGTTCTATTTATTTTATAAAGTCATTAAAACAATAACATCACAGCCGCTCTCCTGGATTCGTAAAGAAATTCTGTTTGTCACAGAATATGAACCATTTCCTTCTTTTTTTTAATGCTCCCAATTATTAGAAGATGACTATTGCTCTTGCGGAGCAGTCGACGATCTCATCCTCTTTGCGACATCCTGTACTAGAACTCTTTCATAGCTTCTCTGAAAACCTTCAACTGCACTGAGATCTCTATGCTACAAAAGAAACCTTAATCGTTCATTTTCCAAAAAAAGAAGAAACATGATTAAATTCCTAATTGATCTTGGTGAATTATTCCATTTATATTCGCAATCTCATTTTTTCAGTGTAATATTTTAATATTCTTCTCATTGTATTTATATATATTCTTAAGTCTCCTCAAATACCTACTTTTAATAAATGCCGAATTTTTTTACTCATAATATACTTTATCATTAAGTTTTGTTATCCATCGGGTATCTTTCATTCCAGTTTTTATCATTTCTTTGTTGTTGCTGTTGTTCTATGTATTCGAATTTTGTCATTTGCATGTTTCTTTCTAATTGATTGCAATGTAATCTCATTTGTGTGTGTGCGTGCGTGCGTGATTAATAAAGTCCAGCTTCATCTACACCAAATCGGAAAATGGCCACATGAACTCTGGAAACGGACGTACAGTGTGGTGTAGTATTAATTATTTTAGAGGTTTTTAATTAATTAACATTTTCCAGTAATTTATATTTGGTCACCAAAGTCACCAGATCCGTCACCAAGCTCTAAGATTACTGAAGCGACACCCGATCATAAATAATATAAGATGATATAAGATCTATATAAATAATATAAGAAAATCAGTAAGAACTGAATTTTTAAAAAAAAATTATCTTTGTTCTTACAAGGACCGGCACTATATATAAAAAAAGAATTCATAGCTCTTTCATAAATATATTTATTGCTACAAACATAAAATATAATGCCCTCCGTTATTTAAAGCCATTTTTTCAATTGCAATCTTATATGTCTCTCTCTCTAATGATTCAGAAATTAGTTATTAAGCCTGGATAGAACTAAACACTGTATATTCAGGATCTTTTTAAAGAAAGAACTATTACCATGTCTCCCATATAGTCCAAATATTAATCCATCAGATCATCATATGTTTAAGAATTATTTTTTCTGCAGTAGGGGGCTTTCAGAATACTGAAAATTCGGACAACATCTTGACAATGATATCTTACATCTATTTAAATGTGATATGAAAATTCATTATTCCGAAATCATAATAGTTAATCCTTGTCTTCTCTAGTCATACATGCATAGTTTTGATCTAAATTTTATAATCATCGTAATCCTAAATTAATATAGCAAAAATTTAAAAAAAGGCAGTTATTATAATTCGATGAGAAAAATAATAGAGACGCGTAATATTGATTCAGATATAATTCTTCATCCGAAATTCCGAAAGCTCAATGAACTCGCTGCAGTAGGTGTATGGTAACACAGTCAACAAGATTCAATGACAAATAAGGACGTTTATTAATACGAAGAGATGAATATATAGACTTCAAAAAACAGCCGAGATGTAAGGCGATAAACAGCACCCTACAAGTAGCTAATCGGTAAAGCAACCAGAACAGTACACAAAGTGGCCAGACATAACATAGAAGGAGGGAAGACTTCGCACTGCTATCAAACTTTCTTTAAACGCTTACTATTTTCAACTGTATCCATACTTACCTTTACTCAATTGCCAAATCACTATTTACGATAGACTATTTAGAACACAATTCGATGCTGCTTCAATACTGGATTCCAAGATTCAATTCTCAACCCGCTAACGGCATGAGCTTCAAAAAACTGCAGGCCTTTTATAGTTTCTGGAGCAGAGTAAAATAGATTCTCGAAAATTCAGCATAATTCACCTTCTTTTGGTCCTACACCAAAATCCTGAAGTTTATAGTATTATTCATTTTGTTGCCACATTCATCGCCAAATTCCAAATCGTGCACAAATTTGTCACTAAGCCCAGGATCATTGATCCGGCATCCAATCAGGCTCTGATAGAGATATCCGAAGAATTATCTTCCCAATAATGGAATCACCTGTTCTAGGAAGCAGTATTACAGATTTGTAACAATATCCTAAGTTTAATTAATACTCAACGAAGAAGATGCCCTTCATAGTCGTCTAATAATTATTACAGAATGTAGAGAAAGTAAAACAGTAAAGTTGTAAAAGTAAAGAGAACTGAAATTACTACACTAAACAAAAACAACAAGAGGATAAAAATTTCCAAATTTGTCGCAAAGACCATAATCCAAAGTTCAACCGTCTAGCTTGAATCGTTTTTGTTTTATCTTTGCCTCTGACAAACGGACGGAAATTTTACAGAAATGTGTTTTTCGAACTCAGAGAGGTCTAAGGCGTGGAGATTCGTCAAAATCTTGAATTTGAATTTGTTGGCTCTAACTATAGTTTTTTTTATGCTACATACGAGAAAGTAAAAGTGCTAAAGTCACGTCAAAGGTTAATATTTTGTTATTATTGTGTGCCAGTTCTATTCAAGAATATGCGATAAAACTTTTGGAAGATCATTCCCGCTTGTTTAATTACATTTTTTTAACCCTTTGCACTCGAGGGCTCCGGAGCGGAGCCATTTAAAATTGGTCTTCGAACTCGAAAGCTCCGCTACGGAGACAATGCAAATAATTTTCAGTTTTTTACATAAGAACTAAAACAAATCGTAAAAACTAGTTATAGGATGTTTCGCATCACACTTTGGACGATTACAAAATGTAATAATTTTGTAATTTTTTTTTTTTTTTTTTTTTTTTTTTTTACATATATCACAACATTTGTATTCATAAAGAATTTAAAAAAATAACATACAACGATGACTTTACTTTTAATGCGTATAGCAAACTTACAAGTGAATATGATCTTTTCACTAAAATCGCTTCGAGTTGCTGGTAATACGAATGAAAAAAACTTCGAGTGCAAAGGGTTACATTCTGGGTAGTGGGAGAGTAGGATTTATGACGATAGCGAGCAGGGGCTCTTATAATGCTCCTTACTTCACTTGAAATTACTACATGTGATGTTGGAAAGTCTTGTTGTAAACAGACAAATAGAACCAATATATATTTTATGCAAAACTTATTGGTTAATGATAGATTTCCTTCCTTTTTTTTCTACACTTATGTATAAAAATAAAAAAGCTTTTTTTTAAAGATTTTCTTTATTTTCAAGAGGCCTATAGATACATGTTTATTTTCAAATAAGATCTAACATTTTTGTAATGATGTGATAAGATAGAAAAGCCACACTGTGAAAAACACATTTACGTGGAATTCGGAAATGAATGAAGCTTCAGGAGATTAAATTTGGGGAATATAGATGGATGTATATTTTTATTTCATAATCTCAATACATCAAAACCTGTAAAAAAATTCTTTGGAAACTGTGGTTATTATCAGCTTAACAATACCGCTTATCTCATAAAAACGAGTATTCTGTCATCCTGCCTTTTGCACGTTTTATTCTACGGTAGGGAGGAAGGGGGATGACCTCTAAGCCTTTTATCAGTCTGTTTATTTTTTTCCCGTTGAAGTGTATTAGATTATAAAGTTATGGACTTTTTCCACCAAACATAAATGACGTTACGATTTCTACGCCTACAGAAAGGGACGAGTTAATTTATTAACAAGCAATATCTAAAAAGAGAAATAGTTTTTAACAGGAATTTTTCATATGTATGTATATTATGTATTTAAATTCATTAAAAGATGTTAGTAATATTCATCATAGCTGGTTTCACCAAGTTTAGAATAAATATTTACCAGGTTTTGGTTGTAAATCTTTATTGCTTTATTTGTTTATATCAGGCTTGAATTGTAAAATGCTAATTCATTCTTACTTTTTCTTGTGTGAAAAAATAGATACCTTTGGTGACTAGTTGGTTCAACTAGATTAATGCTAGATTAAAATATCAGTTAAATACACCCACGTCCATAAATTATTGATAATGCAAATTCATTGCATTACCTTATTTGTAAAAAATATGCATTATACAAAAGGTAAAGAGCAAAAAATAGGCTATATGTTTGATATAATTTATTAATGCGATTTTTTCGGTTCTTGGAGCATTTT
Organism: Argiope trifasciata; assembly: GCA_026543055.1. Taxonomy (NCBI): domain Eukaryota; kingdom Metazoa; phylum Arthropoda; class Arachnida; order Araneae; family Araneidae; genus Argiope; species Argiope trifasciata. The sequence continues at coordinate 4,677,583 of JAPMOQ010029355.1, read as the reverse complement.
TCATTTTTTTTAAAAGTACTATTTACAAAAACCAATATTACATGGTTGATAAGGTGGTTAATACATAGTATGTATCACATATGAAGCAATATAGTTCGTACAACGCCTAGGCAGGCTCATCAAGCAATGCTATCCGAAGTTCTGGCAGACATGTAGGAGGTTATTGATGGGGTGCAACTCGTTGGCCAAGTATGTCACACACATGCACTACTGAATTCAAGTCCAGTGAGAATGTTGACCAGTCCATACGGGTGATCGAAGGCATTCGTGTACGATTTTTGCACGGTAAGGACAGGTGTTGTCATCCATAAAAAGGAACTCCGCACCCATAGCACCCTGAAACAAATGTACATGTTGTTTTGGAATGACGTCCCGATAGATTTGAACTGTAATGGTTCCAATTTGAACATTTACAGTAATTGAACATAAGGACAATTTTGGAACCCAGAATAATCCCTCCCCAAGCGAGCAATTCTGCACCACAGTAACGGTGTCGTTTAATGATGTTTTCTTGATGGTAACGGGTACCTGTGGATTTCCATATGAAAGTCCTGCGAAAATTAGATTTTAAGCTAAACTTGAACTCGTTGGGAAACATCACACAAGCCCATTGTTGCGGTGTCTACAATGCATTCTCTCTACTCTAGCTAAATCCAGGCGACAGTGAGTTGCAGTAAGTGAAACACATCTGAAAGGTCTATGAGCATATAGACCAATCTGTCCTAAGCTCTGTACACCAATGATTCTCAACCTGTGGGGCGCACCCCCCTAGGGGGGCGCGAGAATTTCCAAGAGAAAATGTTATTTAAAAAAATTGATTAAGTGACTGAAAGGAACGAACACACACACACATACAAAACAAACTACATTTCGACATATTTAATAATTAACTTATTAAATCAAAACAACGTACTAAATAAAAAACCAATTTAACAATTGTTGGTGACTTGCTTGGGCCTGTCTTACAGAGCAAATTTTTTCGAAGGAGGGTTTAATATTAGAAATAGACACTCTCAGTTCTTTTTCTATATTTAACTGAGATCTACATTTTGTCTTCAAAGACGTCACCGCAGAAAATCCATTTTCACAAAGGTAAGATGTTGAAAATGGCAGTAGAATGCGTCATGCCCTTGTTTTTGTGCAGAAAACTCATCATCCACTCCTGCCCGAAATTCAAAGAGTGATTTATAACTAAATTGTCTTTTGGTTTCGCCGCTTGCAGTGAAGTCTATGAAGGTTTCTTCCTCTTCAATTGAGAGTCCTTCGGGAATAATTTGAAATGGATCCCTCGCCCACTTGTAACTTGATATCAGTTCGCCGTCAGCAAGAAAGTACTTTTTAAAATTCTTTGCTAGCATTGCAAAAGGATTTTCAATGATTACAAAAACAACTTTTACATTTTGTTCTTCAGCCTTGTAAGTTTTAATACAATCATTCAAATTTTCAAACATTGTTAAGTTTTCTTACTTTAAATTTCTGCTCCACAATTCCAATTTCCTACAAAAAACATTAACTTTGTCAATCGTATCCAATATATGTGCATTTGTTCCTTGCAGTTGAAGTTTCAATTTATTTAATTTCTCGAATATGTCGACCATTTAGTTCAATTTCATCACAAATAAACTATTGCGAAAATTCACACGTTCCGGTCTGTTTTCCTCTTCTAGAAAAACGGCGACTTCTTCTCTTAATTCATAAACACGTTGCAAAAATGTCCCTCGTGGTAACCATCTTGCCTCGCAATAAAATAGTAACGCTGAATGTACTGCACCCATGTCTTTACAAAGTGCGGAAAAGATTCTTGATTTCAGGGGTCTCATTTTTATCTAATTTACTACGGTTACAACCGTAGTTAACACAATATTCAAACCAGGACTCATTTCTTTGGAATCCAAATCTTTTCTGTGGATCATGCAATGTGTCCAGACGCACTGTGGCGATTTTTGTTTCACAAGTGCTTGAATACTTTGGAATCTTCCGGACATAGAACGAGCACCATTGGTGCATATTCCGACCCAGTTTTTCCATTCTAAGTTTGCCTCGTTCATAAAATCATTTAAGATAGAAAATAATGCGAGTGCTGTTGCTTTGAGTTCTATTGGTTTGCAGAAAAGAAATTCTTCTTCTACTGACAAATCATCACAAAATCTAATATAGGCAATGAAATGAGCATCTTTATTACTATCTGTTGCCTCACCGAGTTGTATTGAAAACAATTTGTCACGTAACTTCGACAAAAGCTGACACTTTTAAATCTTCAGTTATATCAGCAATTCTACTGGCAACAATATCATTTGAAAGAGGTATAGACTGTAGTTGTTTTGCAAAATTATCTCCAAACATACTTTCTACAATCTCAATTGTGGCTGGCAAAATAAGCTCATCACCAATGGTGTGAGGCTTTTTACACCTGGCTATTTTATATAAAACTTTGTAAGAGGCAATTAAAGCTTTTTCATTCACAGAAAAAGTTTTTTAAACAATGATTTTTGCTTTTCATAAGATTTTAATTTTAATTCGAAGAATTCTCTGGGTTTGTTTACGTACTCACTATGAAGCGTTTCAAAATGTCGTTTAAGTTTATTAGGTTTCATGCTGTCTGCCGCCAACATTTTTGAGCAAATGATACATAGGGGCCTTTCTTCTTCATTTACTTCAGTACTAGTGAACCCAAAATTTAAGTATTCTTGAGAATATTTTCTTGATTTTATTTTCGGAACCATGCTCGTCTGTGTACTTGTTGATGCTTGTCTATCGTCAAATGCTCGCTTACGCCCGCTTAAACATTTATCCATGATTCTGCATAAGTCTGCTGCCGTGAATATTTAATACGGTGAATTGCAATTACACGAAAATATATATAACATACACATTCAGAATAGTTCAATGGCGATAGAAGGATCGACTCGAATGAGATTGGAATTGAAATTAGGGTCATAGAACTTTCTCCTTCTCCCTATGAGAAAACATTTGTTCACATCTGTGCACGCTCCTAACTTAACTTTTAAGCTGACCAGACAAATTCCAGACAAATTGAAATTTCTCGCGAAACTGTGAGGATGCCCGACATGGTGGGACGCAAGAGCAATAAAAAGTCATAGAATTCTTGTTTTTTCAATGTTGAGGATCGGTGTTGCAAAATGTCAATAAATTTCCGTATTCTTGGTAATTTGTAAAGTTTAAAATTAAGGTTGTAATGTAGGTTTAGCGCCAAAGTAACCAAAATACATTATTATTGTATACATTTTATTGTATGCGGTGAGAAAGGGGGGGCGATGAAAAGTATGATTGAAAATTGGGTCGTGAATACTAAAAGGTTGAGAAACACTGCTGTACACTGTCTGCCTTGAAACTGTCGTACCAGTGGCTGAAGAGAGTTGGCAATACAGTCTGAAGCTTTTCTCTGTCTTTTTCTTTTGGCACTAACTGCCAAATACAGCTCCTCATTCAGCTTTAAAACTCGGGGACGACCTGTGCAGTAACGTTTATTCACATTACCAACATTTTGGAATCGTTGACAAAGCCTGGATTTGAAGTTCCTCTCATACTTCCAGCTGGGTACGCCCACATTCTAGACGACCGATAATTGCACCACGTAAAAAATCCTCCAAATGGATCCTTTAGGTCATAACTATGCAATTAGTGAAATGAAAGGATTATAAAGCGATTGTGAGCAATTTTACTTCTTTGCCTGTATTCCTTATGCATCACTCTCTTGCGTTCTCATCATACCAGCGTCCAAGCATAAGGGTAGCGCGTCTTTCGCCGCGATCTTGTATCCCGGGTTCGATTCCCTGTTTGGGAATGGTTTTGTTCTTCTTATGTGCTTTGTTTGAGATGTGTAAATGTGCCTCCCTGTAAAAAGGGGTAGTGTAAACGAATGAGATGTATGAAAAAAAAATTGAATTTCATGTTCTTTCCTCTGTGCAAATAGAAAACTTCAAAGTCTCAATATTAATAAAATTATTTTGAACATAAGAAAATGTTTTTATACATAAGAAAATATGCTATGATTTTATTAGTAAGCTTAAAAATGTTAACTTATCTAAAAGAAATTATATTCATAAAATTCAACATTCAATAATGTTTAAATAATATATATAAAAGAATATAAGTAATTTTTCGAAAACACTGACATAGCCATTTGTCAAAATGTATCCTTTGAACCAAAAAAAGATATGGGAAAGGATAGAATAAAATGGTATCAAACTAATTAAAAAGCGATATTAATTAATCATGCAAAACAATAATTACATTGAAAATACTAAGTAAAATTTAATATAAGAAGTAAAATTGCATTACTACGAAAATTTCGGGAAAATAATTCAAAGTATTAATTTCTTTTTTAAAAAGAATGAAAATATTTATATAATCATTTAGCTAGACTAATATTTAACTTCAGTGTTAATGTATGGGATTAACATTATCGGCAGAGTTCCCGATATGCTCAGAACGCTTAAAAATTGAACACAAACTGTTTGTTTGGTACAAAACACATGAATATTAATTGACCCTACTGTGATCCAGACAGTGGAAATTCAAAATAAGAAATATCTGTTGTTCCAAGGAAAAAATTTTTGAAACAGCGAACTTATAATATGAAAAGTACATACTTCTTCTTGCATACAGCGACCACCCCGCCACCATTGAACGTAGCAGTATCGACAGGATTTGTTATGGTCGACTGCTGAATAAGTATTGTCCAACCTTACAACTACCGAACAGTCAAACTAACATTCTTTTCGGGGTGGTAAATAGCTGTCTTTCTTCCCATCTGCACTCTCTCGAACAGTTGGAATGGAACTATCAATTGAATAACTATCAATGGAACTACCATCAGTGCTGTACTTAAATCTTTATTGACAATCTTCAGGTCCTTCCTTAACTCTGAGATCTTCATACATTGCATTAAATAGTGGTAAACCGTACCAATTTCTACACAAATGCATTTATTTTCCTGCCTTCTTCCAAATCTTTGGAAATATGCAGGAAATCTCCATGTCCATATATTATTTGGATTATAAGTGGATGGTATTTTCTTATTTTATTTTCCAGATTAGGAATAAAGTCGAAAGTTACTCTTCCTTTTTTGAACATATACCATCTGTCAAACCATTGTAGTTTTATTTCTTCTCTCAATTCCACTTATAAAACACTACTTGATTTGGGGACAATAATATCAATATTAACTTTCTGTGTCGCCAACTTCGCATAGTGATCCGCCTTTTCATTACCATATATCCCAATATGGGCCTTAATCCAATTCAATTCTATCGACTTTTTAATTTTAACACTTTTTATCTTTTCTTTCAACGTCCCTATTACCTTATTACAATTGTGAGATGACTGTATGGCTTGTAAAACTGACAGGGATTCAGAAGAAATTGAGCACTTCTGTCCGTCCTCCACCCTTTCACAATATTCAATAACTATTTTTAAAGTTTGCACTTCTGTCTGAAAATTTGTTGCATGGTTCGATAATCTCAGAAGACTTTTATCGATTTCTTTCCCGTAGTATACTACTATTTCTTTCCCGTAGTATATACTAGTATACTACTATTGCAGCTCTTACTTTATTTTCATCTTTTGAATCACCTGTAAAAATTTTTATGCCGTCCATTTTTGGCATCTTCATTTGAAAATTATGAATAAAGCATTCGGAAGGGTGTTGTTCGAATTTGTCGAAATACATCTCATAATCTTTATTGTTGAAGCATTTGTTTCCTATTTTAACTTTATTACTAGTAGTCCTTTTTTAAAATTTAGTGAATATTTCCGTTGCTCTAAGATTCATTGGCAAAATGCCCGTTATCACTTGAAGGGCTTCTGTAGAAATGGTTCTAAATGCCTCAGACATAAGGATCAGAGGGCGCCATTGGATTAAATTTAATGTTGCTCTGATTTTCTTAAGATTTAACCTATGTCCCCATACTCCATGCCAAAAAGAACAAATAGCTCAATGGCCCCAGTGTAGATTCTTCTTAGATGGTATTTTCTTTTTCAATAAAATTTATCCGCAACCGTCACTAGTTTATATGTTAATACATCCACTTTTTTCTTGGTCTTTCTAAAATGCGACGTAAAAGTTAATTTACTGTCCCATGTAACTCCTATGTATTTTATTTGATAGACACATTTATATTGTTATTGTTCATTTTTATGTTAAGTGTATCAGTCAATTTTAAACGTTCTCCAAATGTAATAAGTATTTGAATTGTTTTCCTTTCATCAAACTCAAGTTTGCGTACTTTGCACCATTTTATTAGCCTAAAATTATTTGTTCACCTCTAGTTTCGAGTCCAACTTTTGTCCATCCCGAGATTATTAGTAGCACATCATCGGCATATGCCTGTGTAAAGCAGTTCTCTGGAAGATTGATCTTATATTCAGAATTCTTCACCAAGTTCCAGAATAACGGCCAGCTGCATGAACCTTGTGGCATTCCTCAATCCATTTTAAATTTCCAATTATTCTCGCCATTTTGGTAAAAACATTTTCTTTCACTTAAGTAATCTTTAATCACTTGAAATAGGTTGCTTGGGTAATTCATTTTTCAAACGGCATATAAAATGCTTTTCCTCCACACCAAATCAAATGCTCCAGCTACATCCAAAGATATAACTGTTGTTTTTAGTTTTTGATTCATCGCACCTTTTATTTTACTCCATAGTGCATTTTAGGGCTGTTTCACAAGAGTGGTTATAACTAAAACCATATTGATCATGATGCAGTCTGTTTTGTGCCGTTAATAAGTGTTGCACTCTTTGAGTTATCAGTTTATCCAAGATTTGACTTGCTGTTGTTAGCAAACAAATTGGTCTGTAGGATTTTGGTTCCTCTAAGTCTCTATCAATTTTAGGAATTAAAATAAGTTTTGCTGCCTTCCACTGATTAGGGAACGCGCCTAATTCTAAGCATTTGTTGTATAACTCTAGAAGAATAAATGGATTCTTTCTGTTAATTTCAGCAAGGATCCCTATTAGAATGTTGTATAATCCAGGGGTTTTCTTTTTAGCCATTTTATTAATCGGCGTTCTTATTTCAAATATTGTGAATATTTTATCCTTTTCAGTTGTTTTATATTCCTCAATTCTTTTCCTTATTTTCTTCTGTTTTTCACTTTCTTTTTGGGACTGTTCCTCTTTGAAAAGGCATCTCACAATAGTTTCTTTTGTATTTTTGGTTTCTGTTCCATCCTGTTTTTTGACACCATAGTTGGTTTTCCTTTTCATTTTATCTGCCGCTAATTTATAAGACAGCTCAAAAGGGTTCATTAATACTACATAAGCTACATAACTTTTCAAAGCATTCACTACTTTTATTTCTTAACATTCCTCTGTATATTGATTCATTTTTTTATAAATTTATCTTTTCTTCATTCTCTCTTCAGTATGCTTACATCGTTGGTATCTGTGCCTCAAGGCTCTCGTCAATTTTCTCTGTTTCTCCAACTCTGCGTCCCACCAGGGGACCCTGAGATGATTTGTCCGTTTACTGTTTGATCTTTGGCTAATTTCTTGGATGAATTCTGTAAATTCTTTAACCCATAATTCTAAATCTTTTTTTAGATTTTATCCTTTGCATTGTTTATATTAGTATATTTTTCAACCACTTGAGAGCCAATTTTTTGAATTTTCCTCTTACTTAATTTAAATATTTATGCTGGAAAAACTTTCTCCCCCATATTAATTTAAAAATCAAAAAAACCATGGTCACACAGAGTACTTTGGACTACCTTCCATCCCATTGCTCGGTCATACAGGTCTTTAATTGATAAGGAGACATCAAACCAGCTTCTCCCACACGCAGATTGAAATGTTGGCAATGAATTTGGATCATTCCAAATAACAAGGTTTTTCTTAAAAAGGAACTTTATAAAAGAGCCGGCTTCATCTTGTGGTATATGATCGGGAATTTCATTTCCCTAAAGAGGACTGTGAATATTGAAATCTCCTCCTGAAAGTATGGATGATGTCCCCAATTATTCGAACAGATTTTCAAGTTCTCTGCAGATTTCTTCCATATTGTGAGTCGGTGGGAAGTATGCCGATACCACAATAATTTCGCTATTTCCTACTGACAAGTTGGCTGCTACTATGTTTTCACTTGTAAATCTTGTTAATACAGTAATATCTTGATTTCTTACTGCTATTATCGCCTTCCCGTAAGGGTGAGAAATTGTTCTCCATCCTAGGGGAAGTCCTATTATTTCCCCTTTCATTGTATATGGTTCCTGTAACAAGTAAACATTTGGAAAGCTGTCCCCAAATAAATTTGGGAGTTTCTTTGTAGCATATTTGTTCCAACCAATATTATATCGAATAATCCGCCAAAAAACATTGAGAAGCTTATTATCCATAGTTCGTCTGTTTAATCAACTGATCTCTCTCCCTGATAAACACGGGGCAATGTTCCGATGTTGCAATGTGATCCGTTCGAATCATAATTTTTGTTCTTTTGCGATACTCTTTGCAGTTTCTGCATTCTGAATTTTGCTTTGTGCAATTTTTACAGTTATGCAATTCCAAGCACTTGGAGCAGCTTTTTTCTTTTTGCATAGATTTAGATCGAACATGCCCGAATTCGAGACATTTAAAACATCTAAGGGGCTCCACAAATTCTCTAAATCTATAAGATTCAAAACCACACTGTAGCCTTCCTTTATCTTTAATCATACGGAACACATTTGGATCCAAACTTATGATACAGTGAGTCGAGCTGCCTCTTTTTTTCTAAACTGAGCCATTGCTTCATTGCTTCGCTTCATTTGATTGAGAGATTTCAATTCCTCCTCCTCCCTGGGCTTTTCACTTTTTTCCACATGATATATAATTATTTGAGGCATTCTAATCTGTGGAGTAGTAGCTTTGCATACATTTTGCAGATTTGTGTAGTTGTTAATTGCATCTTTTAACGTTATGACCATTTCTGGTGTTTCTCCATTTCCCATTGCTGGCTTCACACCCATAATTTTAATTTTCACCTCCTTTGGGCTGACATTCGCTTCCAATGTTTTTCTCAGTTTAATCGATGAGGAGTCTATTGTCTCTGTAGTTGGTCTAACCACCAATGTTGGCAGGTTTGCTTTGTGTCTTAGCAACAGTGTTGCTTCATTAACTTTTTCGTTCGAGTTAATCATGTTTTGAAGTAATTGATTCCTTTCTTCTCCCACAAGCAGCTTCTTGGAGGCTTCGACCATTCCAATAAAGGATAGACCTAGTTTTAACGGAGTTTTATTATTTTCCACTATGCTATCGTTGTTTAACTACATTTGCGAATGCTGGTACATGATTACCATCAGTTGAATGTCTTTTGTTTCCTGAAGAATTTGATAAAACATTCAGAAATATCTCTCTCAGTTCTTCAGAAGCGTTACCCTCAATCTTATATTTTTGGAGAATGTTTTCAAATGTTTCCAATATACCCAATGGTCCGAAGGGCTGCTCTTTTTCCTCTGGTGTAATTTCATTTTTACTAGCATCCACATTTTTTCCCTGTTTAGCATTTGAAACCTCATTATTTATTTATTTCTCTTTGCCTGTACAAGGAATGCATGGTCTTTTATCTTTACGGAAAATTTCCCCTGATTTCGTTTGTAGATATTTCTTTTTCCGTTTTGTGGCCATTTTTATTTTGCTATCCATCTGCATCGATGGATCTATTATTTCATTTGAATCAGAGTCCGATGATTTTTTAAAATCATTATATGTTAGTCCTTTAAATTTTGTGATTTGTATAAGAGGGTCGGAGATTAACGTTTCCTCATCTTTTGGGGAGTAAAATAAAGTTTCATCATCAGTTACTACTTCACTATTAATTTTCCCTGTCCGTCCTGTTGTCCGATTCCATTTTTTTAAAAAATCTAGTTAGCAAAATAAAATTGTCATCTAATTAGATGCACTAAACAGAAATATTTCCAAACAACCTTGTTGAAAACAAATATTAAATACCTTTATGGTGACTTACAATAAAGTGAAATTTAAAATAAGGGTCTGCACAATAGAAAACTTTGAATTCGGTAGAACAATATAAGAGTTCTGTAAAAAGTTCGTGCCCACAAGTCCTAATGACAGTTGAACTGTGAACGCTAGTACTTTAATCGCAGATTTTTTTTGTCGTGTCTGTCTTTCCACGGAAAGGGGGTGCAGTAGCTTCTGAGAGTATAGACCCCTGACCACCCAGAGGGCAGAAGTATGACTTGTAGCTCAAATGAAAATGACACACACACATTCGCTTGCACAACCCCTTTTTACAGGGGGGGTTCATTCATACATCTCACAGACAGAACACAGAGTAACAATCATGCCCGAACCGGGACACCCAGATCAAGGGGAAGACACGCTACCCCTGTGCCAGAACGCCGGCCTTTAATCGCAGATGCATAAAGTAAATAAACAACAAAAATGTCCGCCCGATAGGTGGGCGTTGCTGCAAACTAAGTACTTCAAAAATGCATTTTACAACAAAATTCTAAAAAAAAATTTTTTAATTTCATCATACTTAATTTTTTAGGATGTCTTCAACGCAGATTGAACAAAATTATATAAAAATATCCACTATTTACCTTGAAATTTGCTTAATTTCATCAGAACAGTAAAACACAAAATACCTCTGTCGCTGTGGATCCGAATCCCCTGAAAAGTACATACTATCAACTTTACGACGAAATAAAGAATGGTGATCTCAAGAACTTCGTTTTAACATTATTTGATGCAAATCGTCTGCAGCTTTACTTGTTGGAGGTTATGTTAATTCAATTTCCTGATTTCTCAAGCGTTAAGCCTGAAACTATAGACTTCTAGAATATTCCATCTTTTTTTTTCTGTCAGTCATTTTGGGATTATCCAGTATCTGATCAAGTGATTTTTTTTTTAATTATTTTTTTAAGTTAAACAAGATATCTGTTTACTATCTGTGTAGTTAATGAAAAAATAAAATAAAAAATATAGTTAAAATACGACGAAATTTAGAAGACAGAATAATTGGATATTTATGATTTTAATAGCGCCATGATTTTATACGATTTCCATTAAAACGGTTTGCAGTGGTATCTTAATAAGCCTATGATAGCCACAAGTAATCGCTTTTGTCGAATGGTTATGTCACGCGTCTACGAATCTAAAGCTCCTAAGCTCTGTCCTAACTTAATACAATCCGCTACAAATTCATCAAGACAAAAAACAGAACTTAAATAAAGCAATTAAAATAAAACGACGTTAATTTCTGAAAATTTGGAGAAATAATGGTTGCAAAGTTATGTCTGCAAGATTTAAGGAAAATAAAATATAGGCAATATTCCCAACAATCTGTTTGACCGCCAAATGTGAATAATCTATAATAATAAAACTCAATGCATGTGTGTTTTGGCGTTGTACAGACCAGACAGTTTCACCCGTTAAAAGACTATTATATTCAAAACTTCATAAAGTGATCAGATTTGACGCAGAATAAAAAAACATTCATGTATTTATTTAAAAGTTGAAGAACGTAATTCTTTGGGATCAAAGGTCTGCATAAATTAATTTTTTGAAGAGTATTTACAGACCGAAACAAAATATTTTGTTATTCACGGCATTTAAATTCTTTTGAAAATAAAACAAAAACTGAATTCCCTGATGAATCTGAGAAAATTTTGTTCAATAATTCTCGAGATATTGCATAAATTGTGAAAAATATTCTATAGAGCAAATAAGGTTTAAATGCAGAAAGATTCTGTTTTCAGTACTCATATATATATATATATATATATATATAACACAGAAAATTAAGATACATTATGGTTTACGGTCTTTATAATAGAATGAGTGAATTATATGACTATCAAAATTTGAAGCTTTAGAATATCTTGATGAAGGAGCTATTAAGAAAGGAGTTGCATAAAATATTTAATTATTTAAATTTTAATGAGTTTTAAGACTGATAAAATGGCTGGTCACCAAAAGAGGCTAATTTTAAATAAAGGAAAAGACTCACTCTAATGTGACTAAAACTGAGTAAATTATAAAAATGGGAACATTACAATTTTTTTAAAATCCATAACCATTGACCGTCGCAAAGATAATAGGCCAGTTAGCACCCAAAATTTCCCAAATTCTGACTGACTTAAGAGTTTGAATATTCAAAAAGTTGATTGTTCTAAAATTGAAATATTCAAAACTTCATAGTTCTGTTAGGTTTGATTACAGAAGTTAGAAACATTATTATTAGTTTTATCTAAAAATGGTAATGTCAAGAATATTTCGCAAAATATGATTCCTGAAGACCAAAGGATCGTATAAAATTTAGACTCTGTAGATTCTTGTAGTGTATTTACTGACTGAAAAAAAATGATTCTTTGCATTATTTAAATCCTTTTGAAATTAGAACTGATTTTTATGATGAATCAAAGCAATTTTTATTGAATAATTCTTTGAGATATTGAATTATGAAAAATTCTGTAGAGCACATAAAACATTATGCCGAACGATTCTTTTTTTTTTTTTTCTCTTATTTTTTTTTATTGTTTTCAGGGGGGGGGGGAATGTTAATTGAAGTGTTTAATTACTTTCATTTTAATTTAAAGTTCAAATTTTACAGGTGCTAACAAAAAATTTAACAAATACATACTGAAATGAACAGAATAACTTAAGGCTTCCATAATAGCATGAGTTACATGATTACCAAAATTTGAACGTACAGACATTTTAATGAAAAAAAGTATTAAGAGACAAAATTGCATTAAAATTTTTAGTGAGTTTTGATTAATACCAAGGAACCAGATGGTAACCAAAAGAGACTAGTTATAAATAATATTTCAAACAGCATATAATTCAAAAATATTAGAATCGCACAAGTGCGAAATCTTTCCCCCCCCCATTAGTTTAGAACAAAAAACAAACAGATTCCAAAATAGGATTTTGATTAAATACATACACCATAGTTCAGCAAAGACAACATATTTTATGAAATACTCTTTATGATGTCATTTCCTTGCCATTTTAATCTTATGATTGTAAAGAGATTTATTACAAGTTTCGATATTCCTTCTGAAAGATTTAATTCCGTAAAATAGTGACAGGCATTAAGATTTACATAATTTCACAATTCTTTGCTAGGGTCTTAGCTTTGAATTCCATCCTATTAGACATATTTTCTTCCAACTCGCCCCTATATTAACGGAATCAGCGCCTCTTGGTGCATGCACAAAAGTGTAGGTCACCATATTTGAAAATTGACTATGCAGAAATTTTTAATTGACACCAAGTTAATGACTTCCGAATTTGACAAAAAAAAATGAAGATTTGAGGAAATACAAGATTTATGGCCCTATCACAAATAAAAACTGAAAATCGACGATTCTTCAAGGAAATTACATGTAGCGTGTTTCTTAAGAAGAACCTGTAAAACTTAGGTGTCACATGAGGAAACAATCTCTATCTGAAATTGTGTCAGCATAGCAAGCTCATTAACTATTTAATAATAGCGTTTTTCAATTATTTGAACCAAAACAAAACCTACCTAATTCTAGAAACAACCTACAAAATGTTAACAATGAATATTGGTGCAAGCATTTCAATTTGGTTACAACTGGCATTCTAGTAATTTTAATTTATAAAGAATAACAAAATACTTTGATAACATTGAACATATCAGTTACTATAAAAGTAAGTGAGAATTAAAAAGCAAAATACAGAACTAATACTGAAAAATCCCTTTTATTCCGAATAAAATAGTTACAAAATATATATATATATCATAAATTAAAGGAACAGATAAAACAATTTGATATTTCAGATCTTATTCTCAACATTTTTATAAATACATATGGAAAAATCTCGACAAATCGTCATTCTTTATTGATATCAAATAAATACTAATTATTACTTGAAATCCAACCAAATTCATTCTTATAGTATGCTTTCACTTTAACAAAAAGACAACATGTTTAAAAAAACAATGTAAAAAAAAATTATACCCTGCTATTTCATAGAAACTGCAGCTTATTTTCTTATTTTAAAAATATAGATACATTAGACATGTTAAAAAAATTTTATTAAAAAAAGCTGCCAAAGAACATTTTAAGACCAAGTAATCATTTATCAAAACAAATTACATTATCTTCAGATTGTACGATCTAAAAAAATTTTTAAAAAGTTTATATATTATTAGGATTTTAAATAACAACCCAGTTATTAAAGTATGATAAAAAATATTTATCAATTTTGACATGCTATACATTTTTCCAAATCTAAACTTAACTGCTAACATATATACAACCTTTTTCAAAATTTGAATTTCCAAAATAACATGAATCAACACAGATCATAGATATTTTAACAATATTAGCAAAATAATAAGATTCCAATGATGCATTTTGTATTTTTATAATAAAATAGGATTATTACAAAAACATCATATGAAACAAAGAGTTAGCTACTTGTAAAGGTGAAATACATACAGCATACATAACACAAAAATTAATAAAATCACAATGTTTTTTTTAACATATTAAAACTGAAAAATAAAATACAAGAATTTAAAAATTGCAATAATTGTCAATATTGCATACAAGATTTAATATTGCATTGATTACTAACAATTATAAAAACAAGGTTTTAAAAGCAAAAATTTAAAGTAAAGCTTGTGGAATATCACCGGGTACATGTTTTAAGGTCAGTAACCTAAAAATGACTCAAATTTATACAACTAATAAAATCCACAGCTTTAACTATTTCAAATAAAATAAATTTCCTAATCAAAAAGAATCGAATGACATATATACAAATAAATTTTCAACAAATAAACAAAAATAGAACAATTTTGATTCACAGTTTTTTAACAATTTAATATTTTGTGTGTTTTAAAAGCTCTTTCTAGATATATACATCAATGATTCACTGAAGAAATTTTACTCATTTTAACTAAATCAAGGAGAAAAAATGAGTAAAGTGGACGGCTTAATAATGCACATTCAGGCATCATGAGTGTAAATAATCACATGTATTTATAAACATTTTAAGTTTTAAAACAAATTCATTTGATAAATTTTCCCATTAAAATATACTAAAATAGTAACCAATAAGTAGAATTTTCTAAATTCAAACACTGTGCCAAAATACTTTCTAAAATACTATCATGGAAGATTCTTTGTTAAAATATATTTTTCCTGCTCCAAGAAATTTCTTCTACACATGTTTAACTTTATCAGAAAGTTTTATAAAAACTATAATTTTACTTCAGAGAATTTATCAAAAATAAAAAGTGACAATTTAAATGGCTAAAATAGGAAATACGATAAACACCATTACATTTTGAATATATATAGCTAATGTTCAATATCAAAGTATTAAGATAAAGATAAGCAAAATATAATTTGATAAATTTTCAAAACTAATGTTTAAATTAACAGAAAAATCTTTCATGGATTACCAAACTATTCGTAATAATATTGTAAACTGAATTCACAATATAATGAAATAACTATATAAATGCTGTTTCATGATTTAAAAAAATAATGAGATGACTTTCTAATAGTTACAATCTACAGAATCTAAGCCAATATAATAATGTATTTAAATTTCTATAATTTATCATTTTTACAAAAATTTTTATTCTTTAAAAATTCTAGAATTCTGATAAATAAAACCTCAATCAACAGACAAAAATTTTATAAATAAATATTAGAAACATGAATTTAAAAATCATTTGTTCTTCTCAGAAAATTGAATGTATAAATTAAAACAAAATTACAACCATTGGTCATAAATCACATCTAAAATTCCAGTATATATAAATTTCTTTATCGTCAATTTCACACCTGATAAGTTAAATCTAAGTGGTTTTTTAAATGCAATACTAATGAATATTAAATACAAATCCTAATTGCAATGTTTTTCTATGTTTATCATTTAAATCTGATAAATGCACCACATAAATATATTCTTTAAAACTAATTCAATATTTGAAATTTAAAAAAAAATTTCATTAAAATAAAAATAAATAAAATTTTAAGGAAGTTAAACACATTTAAAAAAATAAAAATAAAACGTTTATAACACTATACAAATACACACACAAAAAAAAAAATCACAACCCAAAACCAAAGAATGAAAAACAATACTTGAGATGAATATCGTGAGATTAAAGCATAGGTACATGAGAAATAACTGTTAAAAGACAATTTCTTGAAATATGTAATGCAAAATAGATAAGATTATGGCCTGTATAATGGAAGATAAAAGTACACATTAACAGGTAAATACTTAGAGAAAATAACTCCAGAAATTCTACTCACCTAATTCTCCCACCCTCTTCCCATTTAAAAAAGGGTTTATAAAAATTTATCTATATTAAATTTTTGTTTCACTTTCCAAAACTGCAAACAGTTTTCAATATACTGCACATTGAAAATAAAATATATAAATTGTCATAAAATAAGAAAAATAACAGATAATTCTAATATTATAAATATTTCAATATAAATAAGAAGCAACTATACCATTGCAAACTTTTTTTCAAAAATACTGCATTTTCCTAAAAATAACCAAGTAATCTTATGTCCAACAGATTACAGTTGTTACCAATTTCCAAAGTAAACTGTAAACATTTAAATGTAGTTTTATAATAATTATCTTGAAGTCCACGAAAAATAGCCGATTCCTAATTACACATGTGCAATTAATATTATATCACATGTCTATAAGTAGTGCAAAAATGAAAGATTATATTATCTCTATGGGCATTCATATAATATTTATCATATTCAAACAATTTTTATTTTGATTCATCAACTTATATATTATTTTTAATAAATATATCTTATTGTCTTTTAAAATATATTTCAGGATTTCTTATTTGTCATCAATACTATAATACAAAAATTTTCATATAACATTAATATGCTTCACTAGATATCAAGCAAGAGTAGAACAGCTGCATTAACACACAAATAAAAGAATATTAAGATTCATTAATGCATAATTTGTATAAGCTCAGTATTTAAAGGCATCCTAAAATTCTTAGATTTATTTAAAAAATACTGTTATTTTTCAACATTAATGCCTTTTTAAAAATAAAATTCCTATTCAGATTAAATAGCCCTTCATTTAAAATGCAATCATATAAAAAATATATATGTGTAACATTTTTTTCCATTTTCAACGTCTTTCTAGTAAAATATTCATTCAAAGAATTGTTATATATCTTAATAAGCCAAACTGAAAAGCTCTAACATTTCAACAACTCTTTAAAATTTAATGAGAATAGAGTTCTTTGTAACAGTTCAAATTATAATTTCAAATTTTAATTGTATAAAATAGTATATTACATATTAAAAATAAATGTATATATATTTTACATAGACATTATATTAAAATTCATGCATATATCACAACCTACAAAAATATCTATATTTACAACCCCATTTGATTAATCACTAAAGTTCCTACCCACACACCTACTCCAGATAACTTCAAGAAATGCAATTTCTTTCCAAAAATACAGTTTAAGTAAATGCTAAAGTTTCGTTTCTTAATAACAACAATAAATAATTTTCTTATTTAAAATGTTTAAACAAAAACTTTTCTGCATATTTAAATGCAGACGATATCCTTTCATAAGTTCAGGTGCATTCTATTCAGAAAAAACAAACAAGCATGGCCAGTATAAAGCAGTGCAAATGCCACTAAACTCAACCCCAAAATACATTTTGTTTTACAACTAATAACTTTAATGGAATACAAAGAAAAACTTTTGATTAGATGTGCCAATCATCTCAGACACACTCCATAACTTTAAAATCTCAAACAGTGAAATAATATACAATATAAAATTCCTTTCAACTTTGTATGATAATTTTATGAAAAAAGTTCCCGTATATTGCATTTTGAAGTAGGCTTAAAACGCAAATGCTCCTCAATGAACTGGCAAGGACACCTTGCAGTTGCACAGTGCCGTGGTGGAGCGGGAGGTCCAGTCTCAAGAGTACCATCAGGATGCAATGGTAACCTCAAATCCAAACGTTTTCTTACAAATTCTTTTACCCACCTTTGGCTGTATCGCACAAAGAGTTTTTCAGCATATTTCTATGAAATAATATACATACAAATTATAACCAAATACTGTATAAATAAAATTATTGCGACATTAAAATCAATTACAAAAAAAGTTGTAACAGACTATGATCAACTTCAAATATTATAGAATCAAAGATATTTAAATAGAACTTAATAGAGAAGATTACAAGCTATGAAAAAAAATATGAAACCATTTAAAGGGAAAGAAAAAAATATGCATAATCGATTCATGTTCATATATAAATTTATTCAAATGGATTTAACAGAGCTAGCAGAAAAAGAAAATACAAATACAACTCTGCTATATCAGATTCAGTAAAAGATAATAGCAGTATACAGTCTATAATCATATGCATTTCAATCCAAGAATCAATAATATAACTATCAACATTTTTATAAATAGTATTCAAAATTAAATAAAGTGATAAAATATTTTTATTTCCAAAAGAAATAAAAAAATATTTTGTATAATAAACATAGGAAATAAAAGTTCTACATATTTCTGTATTTATAATGTGTATTAAAATTCAGAATTCAAGCTAAGAAATCTTCATAAGTTTTACCATACATTCATTAAGATGACATAAAGCAAATGGCTAACTAATAACCAAAAATTTAACCATCTCGCATGAATGCAATATTCAAAGTTGATACAAGTTAAGGCTTAATTTCTCTATGCTTTTCAGATGCTATTTTTGCACTTTGACAAAATTTGAAATAAGAATACATATTTCATGATTAAGTTTCCCATTCAGCTTTCTTTGTTTTTATTTCATTTTTAAAGATTTATTGAAAATTTAATTAACATTTCCTTTTTAAGAAGAATCATAATTTCATCTTTCCTATAGTGTTCCTTTACTTTATTTACTTATAACATAAATTTTCTATAATAAATTGGTATACATTATAAACCCAACTTTTAAAACAAACGACATTTTTAATGTTTCAAAATTGAAAGAAATTTTAAAAAAAATTACAGATA
This sequence comes from Argiope trifasciata, assembly GCA_026543055.1. Classification (NCBI taxonomy): domain Eukaryota; kingdom Metazoa; phylum Arthropoda; class Arachnida; order Araneae; family Araneidae; genus Argiope; species Argiope trifasciata. Next base: position 4,658,548 of record JAPMOQ010029355.1, on the reverse strand, counting down.
CAGGAAAACAAACAAACAGCAGTTAGTTATCAAAATCTAAATATGCATTATGAATAGGTGTAATCAAGTATGTTATTTAATTTTAAACATGTGATGATAGCCATGTGTTAGGATACTGATTCTGGCCTGTGTATACAGTTTATAAAATTTATAATACATAATTTAAAATTAAAATAACTTTTTTTAATGTCAGCAAAATTCTCAAAATAATCAGAAAAGGTACTTGGTTATTTCTATAGACAATTATTCCTTAAAATAAATTTTATGAATAGTATTTAAATTAACAACAAAACTCTTATAGATAGTGAGAAAAATATTATTTATGCATAAAATAACAAAAATGTATGTTCCGTAATGTGCCGTCTTACTAAATAACTTACCTCCTTTTGACAAACACGAGTAGTATTACTACCAGTGATTATGATATCTGAAGTATCGATATCCATTCTGGACTGATCAATAGAGGATTGATTTCCTTTTGGTTCAGATGCAGCAGCCTATAATTTAATGACATAAAAGCTTAGTTTCATATTAAATAATATAGCAACTACAACAAAGAGAGAGAGAGAGAAATAAATATTGAAGAGTAAAAGTAAAAAAGTAAATAGACAATGAAATTGTTCTGAAAATTCATTTGAATATTGGGGGAATTCAATCATATAGGAAATGTTCCACAAAAAACTACTTAAGCAATCAAGAATTCAAGTTTTTGTAACTTTAACAGATTGATAATATTAATAGAAAATTTGTATAAGCTTTTCAAGCTAGAAATAAAAAATTACAGGTACTACATTTCTAACCTCAAAATTTCTCTCTAAAAAGGCTACTTAATTTTAAGAAATAGAATATGATTGAAGAAAAAATATTTAATTTATTTATTATTTATTTTTTAAAAATTTAAAAAAAAAATTATTTATTATTCAATTGATATAGCTTTAAATATTTCTATTTTATCAGGTAGTATTAATGTCAGTAGGTTTTATAACTATAGTGAATTGCTCTTTTTTTTTAATGTTAAATTATTTAATCAAATTTTTTTCACTGAAAAAAGTTGAGAATAATAAATAAAAGGAAGAACTTCAGACTTACAAAGAGAATGCCAAAACTATACTACAAAAACTTACTTCCTGCATATTTATCTTTTCCTCATTCTCAAGCATATCCTTCAGGTATTTCTGAATATAAAAAAGGAGAAAATGTAAAATTGTTACAAAAATTGGATGTTACAAAACTATTACATTTACATATATTAATGTTTTTACAGTCGAAATTGCAGTAATTAAATAAGAATTCTGATATCATTTCCGACAAACTAGTATATCCAATAATCCTATAAAAGTGTGATTTTTGCAATTTTAATGAATAAAAAATTAACTACATACAAATTACTACTTTAAAATAACTACTTAATTAATTTCATTAAAACATTTCTTATATTTGTATGCAAAATTTTAAGATTAAATAAATTAGTAGCTAAGGTTATGTCACATGTGAATAAATATTCAATATATTTAAATTAGTAAATTCAAAAGAATTTCAACATAAAATCTTTATATCCCCTAGCAAATGTTATTGCTAACTATGATATAAAAATATATAGTACTAAAGAATTTTAAAAGTGTTTATACTCTAAAAAAATTACATAATTGTTTTCATAAGCATGATAAAAATTTAAGTAAAAAATTAATTAATTAAAATCTAATTTGTAAGTGGTAGTTGAAATATCCCTTTACATTAAAGAATAGGCTAATAGACATTTTGAATAGTGAATTCAGCACTAATGGTTTTAAAATCAAAAAGACAAGTTTTGAAACATTTTTAATAGTAAAAAAAAAAACTAGAAATATTTTTTTAATTAAAAAGACACCCCCCCCCCCTTCAATAGGAAGCAGATTTAAAAAAATTCCATGTAAATATATCCCATAATTTGATCATTTAAAATTTATGCTAAAGAAATTTTGGACAAGATAAAGCAAGTTATCTGCTTGGACAAAGAAGAAAGATTTAAAACGATAAAAGTTTATGCCAAAATTTTTATTAACTCCTTCGTCACACTTTATAGCTGTAAATCTATTCAGAAGTTTACATAGAATAACACGGTCAAAAATGCATACTTTTATAAAATTCAACAATGCATTAACTTTGCAAAGTAGTTATAAAGATTTTAAATAAAAGAAATCGTGGAGTATAATTGATAAAGTAATTTGGAACTTTTAAATGCATAAGCAGAAATATTGTTCAAAAATTTCTTATTTCTGCCAAAAAATATTCACATTTTTGCTATAAAATATTTGGAAAATGCTTAAAATAAAAAAGTCATTTAAAGTTTTAATAAATTAAAAGAAAAATATATATTAATAATAATTACACCATTACCCCTCAAAGCAGCTATTTTACAGTGGCAGTTTTGGCATGTCAGTACATTTAATGTTAAACTGCAATTCTTAATGAGCAATGTATTATAATTGAATAACTCAAAATATTTTATTGCTTTGTGAAGAAAGCATAAACATTGCTTTAAATTAAAGATGAAGAAAAAAATCAAAGTTAAACAGGAATTAATTGCTACTAAATGATTCCATAAATCAATTCCATGCTTATTTTTCATTATTTCAATGCAGGATTAATTTACTATCAAATTATTATTTCAATGCAGGATTAATTTTTAAATAAATATATACAAACTTCTTAATATATGTAAAACCATAAAAAGATCTTTAAACTATGCATTTTAACTTTGACAAAATATTTCACCAGGGGCAAGTGAATTACAGGTTATTATATTGTTTATTCACATCATAATAAACACAAAAAGAATACTGATAACATCAAAAGACTAAAGATATATTAATTGCAATACAATGGACTAGTTCTTTCATGTACTTTTGACAATAAATGTTATATATTAATTCATTATCATAATTTAATTAAATGTAAGTGAACGATTTTGATACTAAAACTCATAAAAATATGTAATAAGGAGGTAGTTAATATGCCAAATAATTCCAATTATTATAGATTTATACATAATGTATAGATCGGATCATTTCTTACATAGCTTTTAATGTGCTAAGAAAAAAAAAGAACTAAGCATGCAAAGTTTTGCTATTATTCCAAAATTCAATTATTTGCAATTTTTTTTTTTAATCCTCTTACAAAGGCATATATAAAAAGAATTTGTCAAAAAAAAAAAAGGTAACATATGCAAAAAAAAAAAAAGTACCATGAAAATAGTATTAATTTTGAAAGACAACTATTAAAATTCAAAAAATAATTCACAGCTGCTTTAAACTGTAATAACCTTTTTATCAACTATTAGTACCAATATAGATATTTAATAATTAATAAAGCATATCAGAATGAAAAAATTGAAAGGCAGGTTATGTATTTAAAAAGTATACTTACAATGCAATAACTCACATCAAAATACACAAATATAAGCTATGTAAAGTTAAGAAATATAAATGGAAGTTGATAGCATAAACAAAGAAACAAGTATAGCATTTTCTCTCTTGGAGAATGCATTTATTATCTTAATTAGTTAATAGTTCAGTAAAAAAGGATTTTAAGGATATATTTGAAACGTAATATAAATTGGGCTTTTTATAAAGCAAAATATATATTTCACAAGTCAGAAGAGATTTCCCTGTTTCTACTGTTTAATATTTTTCTAAGAGGAACAGTTTATTCCCTCACCTAGAAACTTCTCAATCCAAAAAGGTACGATACTTCACAATTAAAAAAAAAAATCTTTTTTAATAGAAATCCCCCGCCATTATGCAAGAAATAATTCAGAATCAAAATCAAATACATATATATATTTTCAGTTCATTATGACAAATTAATGGTATTATCTATAACTCAAAAAGCATGAAAATATTTCAAAGGATACATTCACTTTATGGCAAGATATCTTCCCTCTGTCATCCAAACCAACTAAAATACGATGCTTATACATCAAAGCATTTACACTTGCCATACATTGCTCTAGCATTCTATAAAGCTAAAAAATAAATTGAATAAAATAAATGTACAAAGATAGTAAATATGCACATCTCAGTGACTTTCAAGAATTCAGATCTTTAAAATATAAATTTTATTTATTTATTTTCCAGCTACATGAACAAGATTACTTATGAATATATATCAGATATCTATATTGGTAAATTTTTTAATACAAGTTTTAAAAAAAACAATTTAAAAAAATGCAATACAGCAATATGACAGGAAAAAAATTTTATAACAAGAAAAATTAGTTTTAATAATTAAAATGTAATAACTCAAGTAAGAATTACTTACTTTTATCTTTAACCACATGCAAACAAATATTCCAACAGCATTTATAATCAACCACACAATTCCACCTCCAAATAAAGCTAAACCTCGAACACCAGAAAATAGCAGCGACAAAAGAATGACAAATCCTAGCATTATCCATAAAATAAGAACTCTTTTGTAACAAACATTGTATAAATTAAAACGCACATCATTGACAAGGACCTGCATTGTCATGACATAGTCTTCAACAGTTAACTGTAAAAAAAAAAAAAAAAAAAAAATTAAAGCAATAATTAGCTTCAAACTGAAATAAATATTTTGATTAAAATGCTTATGGATTTAATTAATGAAAAAGTAATATTAATATTCATGGCTACAAGAATAGCATTATTTTAAATTACAACTTTAAACACACAGAAAAATTATGCAAAATTATACAAAAACTTTCATTACATAATACAATGAAAAAATCTTTTTAAAAATCTAAATGCAATAATAAGTCAAATAAGAGCCAATAAAAATTATATACTTTAAAAAGAATCATTTTCCTTAATCACATACATGAAACTGAGATAAATAACAAAAGGTTCTAATAAAGGTCTTTATTTTCAATACAATTTCATAAACTCTTGATTACAACCATCTATTTTCTTTAGACTGAAAGTAAATATTTTGCTTTCCAGTCATTCAAGATACTTCAAAAAATATATTAATAATCTTTCTAAATATAAGAGATTTTTACATTATTACTATTAACACTTTTTTCAGACAAAAGATTGATAATAATGATTGACATGCTTCCCAACATTATTCACATTTAAATTTAACTGATTCTCCATCCCTAACTTTAGAATATGATTAATGTCTTATAGGTGAAAAATATATATAAATATATATAAAGGAATAATTTTATATCTACACTACTACTACTTTAAGTAAATTTAAAAATAGAAATTCCAAAATTTAATTAATTAAAAGTGATAATTTAAACATATTGGTTTATAATGGTGTTTTTTGCATAAGTAGAATAGCAAATGCTATAATGACAACCCTTTCTATGGTATTATAATCAACATATACCAAAAGTATTTCAATATATTGTAATTTCCAAATATAGCAACATTTACTAAAACTAATGGTAAAATTTTCTGGAGTATTTGCCCCCCTTCTTTATCCTTTTCATCTAATTATATTATGAAAAAAGACATTAAGAAAGTATGAAATAAAAAGTTGAGATATCCAAGTAGCGTTAAAATACATGGGGAAATGTTACAGTAATATTAATACCCTAACATTACAGATTACAACTCTTTAAGGTGTCTAGGTGTTAACTGCCATGAGTAGTTAAGTTTTTATGAAATAACATTTTATATAATTTATTACATACAAATATATGCACTATGCTGTACAAATACTGTAATGATATATGTACACAATACAAATACCTATACCATTTAAAAATAAGTTGACTTTGAACACAAGTTCACATGGGACATTTCTAAGTCTTAGGATAAATATAAAGATGTATTATGTCAGATCAGATAATAATGGGAAGTAAATTATGTAAAATTTTGTTGGCAATGATAAGGATAAAAGTATTAGTAAACAGAAATATGTTCAATTCATGAAGAAAAAAAAAGCAATAACAAAACATTCTTATGAAATAAAATCTTAAACCTTAGTTGAAGTAACTGAGTGAGAAGAGAATTAAAAAGTATCAATAACACAGTAAAATCAATTATTACAATCTTAACTCTCATGTCAATCAAAAAATGAGTAGATTTTTGATTAAAAGCATTCAATTACTTACAGTCAATCCTTGAGCCATGAGTTCCTCTGGAACCAACTCTGGTTTAAACTGTGCTTTCGTAATCCAAGGGCACTTTTGGTTTACAGGAAGTAAAGTCACTATAACATCCCCATTACCTGAGCAAAAGAAAAAAAAATACTTCAACAAAAAACAAAAACTTAATTACAAGCATTAAATGCATTAAACTAAATCAACAATAATTTATTGGTAAGTGAAACAAGACATACAAAATAATGTTTTAATAAAATCTAAGTATTCTAAATATTATATTTTTCAAAATAATTTTATTTCTCACGAATTTTGTGAGAGATTTAATGAAATATCTAAACTCTCTATACTGTTTCAATAAACAAAATACTTAAAATAGATTTTTATAACCATTATTATATTTTTTAAAAATCTTTAAGTATTCAAATCTGCTACACAAATAATTTATCTCTTCTATTTACAACAAATGAATAGGTTCTAACAATTTTATTATTAGTATAAAAAAAGTTTCAACAAGGAATTCTAATGGAATAGAATAGGCTAATTAACTTTTTGTGTGTGTTAGCTGCTAAGCATGCAGAAATCTTTCAATGATACATGCAATGTTCACTAATGAATCATCAAAATCAAGAGATCAAATTCACTTACAAATTTATAGATCATAATTAAATTCCTGCATTCTACAATTTTTTAACTAAGAAACAATTCTTAATAGTTTAAAACGTTATATATCATTAAAAAAATATACAACAAAAACAACACAAAATGTTTTTAATACTAATAAATTAACAGCAGCATGCTCCAAATGCATACAATGTCATCGACATTTACTTGGCTCATATTTCAGATTTGTACCTTTACAACAATTTATCTTTTAAAAATAAAACTTTTTAAATTTTATATAAATAACTTTAATAATACTTTATATATATATATCCTTAAAAAAATAATTTCTGGACATTAATCCACTTAATTTCTTTTCTAATATACATATATGCTTTTAAAAATATGTAATCTAATTATTCTGCATTTCATAAATTCAATAAAAAAATAATGCTACATTTTTTTTTTACTTACTGAACCCTTGACTAATACCATGGTTATTAGGTCTTTGATGAATAACTACCGTTTCAGATAAAGGTATATTCTGCATGTGGCTATGCCCATTGTCCTGGGCAAAGTCTGGTGGACATGAACTTCTACTAGAAGGCAAAACTTCAGATGTTGTCTTCCTCACTGGTCTGGAGGGAGCAGGAGGTGGAGGTATAGCATTTTTCGGTGAAGTTCGACCAGTTGAAAATCCAGAATGGGGAGGAGAGGAAGATCTTTCATGTTTTGAATCTATACTCATATCCATATCAGAGGAATTCAAACTTTCAGATAAGTGGAGAGAAGTATTAAGAACACTATCAACTTGAATAGTTTGTGTTGGCACAATTGTTGCAACAGAATCTTCTTGTTTCGAATCATCTTCAAAGCGAACCCACGACTGAACAGGTGAGCGTCCTCTTTCAGTCATGATGGCATTGGAATCTGTACTGTTAGTGTCTAGACTTTTATTAGAAGTACTTAATGTTTTATCCATGATGAATTATTTTATATGACGGACACCTAAAATATGTTAAAAAATATTATTGAAATTTACATATATTTTTTTAAATTATATAAAATTTATTTTACATATAAATAATATTACAAACTTCATATTATAACTAAAGTCTTCAACAATTTAATCATATTGTATTGACAGGACAATTTACACCATTCATCATGTAATAGTATTAAACAAATTTCCATTTTTTAATCTAATGTAACTATTATTATGTGTTCTTTCTAGCAAAATCAAAAACTGAAGCTAATTTTTTTTTCTCCACTGCAATATTATTTTGAAGACACAAATATAAAATAAACTATTCTACAGTAATAATTTTTCATTACTTTATCAATCTTTGCGCCATGTTGACTTAAAATAAAAAGAAAGTCAGCTTACAAAGTTTGTAAAAATTTCATCAATAATTAAATTTGACTTATATTATTTCAAAATAGAATGCAAGGCTATAAATGTGAAATGTTATATAATTGTAGTAATTTTTGTTCTTACATTTGATGCAACAAAATAAAATTTATATTACACCAAGTAATTGCAAAATGCAATTCATTGCAGAATGTATTTATAAAAAAGTGTTTCAATAATTGAAAACATTCAATAACTGATACTTGAAAACTTAAAAAAATCTATGTAAAGAACAACAGGACCATCATATAAAATATTAATAAATGGTAATAAAAATAAGTCAGTTTAATAATGCACTAAAAAACTTATAACAAGCTATACAGCTATTAATTATATTTTACCATGTAAGAAACTTTAAAGGGGAGGGAGGGATTATAAGAAACAAAGGGGAGGGATTATAAGAAAATGAAAATAAAAGTGCTTTTATAACAAAAATACACACAGAAAATTGGAGAAAAGAGGAAAACATCTTAAAAACAATAAAAGCATCCTGACCTCAAATACAAGTTTCTCCTTTAAATGATCTCATAATATTAAGTATGTGTTTTGTTTATTACATGTCAATGTCTATTTTTTTTTATTTCATTTGACCGTCATTATCAATAAAATATATAAAACTGATATGAATGAGATGAATAGCAAGGAGATATACTAAGCTTATTAAAATATTTTCGCTATTCGAGAATGAAATAGGATGATTTAGTTAGGATTTCTGCAGTTAATTAAAAAAAATTCTGAATTGATGATAATGTCATTCCAATAAATCTTTGACAACAATAAAAAACAAACTGAAACAAAAACAAAATGTTAAAATTTTTGCAAACAAACATTTTGTTCGTGAAAAAACAAACTGAATAAAAAATAATTAGATATTCCCACAGCTTCCGAAATCAGCGAATATTTCAGATTTTTAAAATATAATTTAAGAAACATAATTTTGTTAAAGGAAAAGAAATGTAATATACAATAATAAAAATCTCTGTATACCTGAGAAAAATTCATGCACTTTTCTTCCACCTCCTACTTTTTACAAATGACATTAAGTTACGGTCACCGGTTAGATGTCTTTCCTTTTGAATAATATCTTGACAAAAAGCAATCGAATTTCAAATTTCAACTCAAATAAACAAATTGGATATCGCGACGCATGTTTTCCAAATTGAATATTCAGCTGAAAAATAATGATATAAAAAGCATTGGAATTCTACTCGTTGAAATTCGAAATACATTTTCATGATGTATTTAGAATTATTTTGAAAACTACATTGACTTAAAAAGAAAAAATAGCAATTAAGTTTTCTAAAGTTTATATCAAGTTTGACTTAGATATCTTAAAAATTTCTGTACAAAAATTTTTTTGAAAAAAAAATTGTGAAATGGAGTTGTATTAGTATAAATTGTAAAATTAAACTGTACAAAGTTTGAATTATAAAACCAGAACTATGAAAATCTGAAATTTACAGTATTTAAATATTTAGAATTTCGAAATTTATGAAGTATATGATTAAAAAATTTCCTTTAAATTCTTAGTAAAGCAGAGATCCGTTTATTTTATAAAGAAACCACCATAATGCGGTAACATGTAATCGATAAATTCCCTGTAAAAAAATATAAGAATAAATTCCAAAACTACTGTATATTTTCCCTTATGGCATATGATGCTTATTTTTCACAGTATTTTAGTAATCAAAATTTATTTAAAACCAGCTGCTACTCAGCACGTTGCTGTTGCCGAAAAAAATAATATCAAGTGCAATCAATCAACAATTTGACAATGTTTTATCGAAACTGGACGAAAGGTACGACAGTACATAAAAAACGAACCTACGAACTAACAGATATTCATTTTTATTAATTAGATTTTAGTATTCTTTTAGAATTGTAAAACTTGGTATTTTTTCAGAACGGTAATGAAAGGAATTTTTTATTATATCTCATAATTCGTTTAATATTCGTTAAGGATTCACAAATTTAATTTTAGAAAATGTGATTAAAATATTTTTTTTAATTCCTTCAACGTAGAAAATATATTTATATCATAAAATCGTTAATATAGTTGAAAAGATATTTCTTGAAAATTAAGATGGTGCAAAATTAGTTGTACTACAATATTTTTGGTAGCTACTGCGAAAAACACTAAAATTTAATTAAAATTTAAAACACCCACTGTCGGTCTTTCCAAAACTTTCTTACATAATCTATAATAACGTTATTACCTCTGAGAATGACTTGCATGACATTTGTTTCATATAGCTACAAAGTATTAACCTGTGGAAGGTGAAATGTGCTCAGAATAGAACTCGGGACCTTTGGGTCGGAAGCCTAGTAACATAACCACTGGACAAAAGAAATTGCTAAGTTCCATAGATGTTATCTGGCTTATTAAAATATCACCACAGATTCGCCCTCCAGTGAGTCGTAAGTGAGTCGATGAACGACATGCATTGTTGTTTGCTGTTGAGTGGCGATAAATTGGTTTGTTGAGTGAGTGGTTGGTGTATGTAGCTGTTGCCTAATGCGCCGTTATCTAGCTTATTAAGATATCATCATAAACCTTTAACAGATTTATCATTTCTACAGAATATGTTGTCTCCTCGGCAAGTTATTTGGAAATTAATCCTTGGTAAATAGATGCGGTTAAGGTGCGAAATGTTTTTTAGATGTTAGATAATTGTTGTATCCCTATAACCATCCCGTAGGTGTAAACAATAAGCTGACCAAGTTTCATCGCAATCGGATAAACGGTTTAGGAAGGCATAAGAGACATACAAACATTCATTTTTATTTATATAAGATTAGCCGCCTTTGGTGATCAACTGGTTCACCAATGTTACTGCTATTTAAAATTATCTGTTAAATTCTTTATGCAATTTCATTGTCAATGAAATATTTTCTGTGACTTGCCATTGTTAATAAAATACTTTATGTAACCTGTCTCTAAATAGCTACTTCAGCAAAATATTTTTAAGCTTCAAATTTTGATAGTCATATAATTCATTCGTGCAGTTATAAATGCCTTAATCCCGTAAAGTACTTTATGTCTCTCTAATTATCTGTCAGCCCTCGCAAAATTTCAAGTTTAAATTAAAGTGGAAATGATTAAACTGAAAATTAATATAAAAAACATTTTTTATTAAGGTAACCAAGCATTTTTTAAATATAAGTAAAAGAGAAACATTATGTGTACTACCGATTAATTACAATAATTTATGTAATATTTCAAGAATTATTTAACAAAAAGGACTTAGATTCATCATAAAATTCAGGTTAAGTTTTACTTTCAAAAAGATTTAAACGATGCGAATAATAATATTTTATTTTATTTTGGTCTATAAACATAATTAAAAAATATTAAGTCTATATTTTATACATCCCTTAGTTCTAAGGAATCATACTCCACGAAAATGTTTTTGACACTTCAACTTTCATATAAATAAATGAAGGCTTCCATCTTCTGCTATCAAATTTGATCGACTTATGAAGTTTTGAATAAAAATGCTCAGAAAATTCAAAATTTTCATTCTTAGGCCAGTCAAAACTAAAAAATCCTGGGTGTTGATTGAGGTATCGTCTTTGGAATGGTCGCTGAAGTGGTTTAAAATTACCCGTTTTTAGTGAATAGTCATCTTCAAATATTCATAAATCAGTCAGTTTTAGAGACTGAAATTATTGAAGTTTATCTCTTTTTATTTAAAAGATAAACATTCTTCATTTTTATTGCATTTATAGACTCATGTTACATGCTATGTAGTTATTTATTTCGTTAAGACCCTTTTTATGGATGCATTTCTATTATTAAAGTTTTACAAATTAACTGTTGGACCCTGGATTAAAAAAATGTGTATATTAAACCATGTTTGTCTTAAATAAAGCTTATTTATTTAATTCATAATATTGTAAAGGTCACAAAAAATTTCTTTACATTTACTTTTTAGAAAAAACATATTTCATATTTATTTCATTTCATGCTGACATATGCTGAAAATTACATTTTATATGTTTAATTTGCAATGGTTATTTATTTTTTAATTTGAGTATTTGTCAATCTGGTGGCAACATATTGGTAAAAGATAATATTTTCCCTTTCACTCGTGACGTGCTCGTGCAGATTAAATTTAAAGGTGGGTTCACACGAGGCTTATGTTTGCCGCAATAGAAGATCACGTCTACTTCCAGAAAATCATGTGACCACAACGGGACAATCGCAAATGATTATCCCGTCTAGACAAACGTTATCCGCGTTGTCTCAAGTGTTCACACGAGGACAATGCCGGGACAACAGCAGAAAGGCAACGTTTGTAGACAATAATAAACCTTGTGTGAACCCACCTTTATTGTTTTGTCCGAAATATATTGTTGAAAAATATAATTAAAATATTATATTAAAAATTCGTTAAAAATAGAAGCTTAAGTTATGTGTTAAAAATGTTACCATTAGAAAGCTAATTTTTTTTAATCTTTAATTTGATGTAAAAATCATCTTTGTGCGATAATATTTTCGGAAGTTATAACGGAAAAACATCAAAATTTCGCTTAATTTTAAATACATTCAAATTCTAATTGAAAATTCGAAAAAAGGATTCCAAGGTGCACATTCCAAACCTCCAAGGTATACATGTTCCAAAATTGGTTGTTGTAAGTCCAAAGGTCTGGTCTGTAGAGCGCCAACACACATACACAGTGAGCCTTATTATAAGTAAAGATAAATGTGAGACAATTCCCATATTTTTTCTCTCATTGCATGACCAAAAGTGTAATTGTGAAACGAAACGTAGTTAATGCACTGCTTTAAAAGAAAAAAGTGATAAAAATTGTTGAGTGCCTCTTTAAAATAATACATTTTTCTTAACCTCCGAAAATATGATTAGTATTTTAAGATAATTAATTAATAGACCTTTTGGACAAAAGAGTGAAGAAGTTAAACCATTGACTTTCCAAATATTTAAGCACATTTGATGTTTGCCGTTAAAAGGGCATAATAATATATTCCGTATGTTAGTCTGGATCTGATTTGTCAGCTTGTGTGACTTGAGGATTATATGATATGTTGTCCGATATGTCTACTTTGATAAATTTAAGTGTGTCATATTCGTCCATGTTTCTTTCCTTCGTGACAAAAAATTCTCCAACAATACTTTTTAAAACAGCTACATAAAAATGGACCATAGAATGGATCGAAAGATTCATACTTATTTTAGACTAATTTTTCCACGACACGCATTTTGTTAACACTTTTAATCATCTCAGAAGGGCAGATTATTTTACATCCGAGGCTGATCAGCCAACAACTCATCAAAGCCACATCCACATCTTACTTCATCATATAGGAAATTTACATTGAATCACTTAATTTTATAATAAAATCATCTCCTTTAATTTCAAATGAAGAATTAAAAAAATAAATATTTAACATTTTAATCTCATTTTGAGTACAGTCAAACATTTTGTTAATATTGAATTGAAAAAATAATATAATAAATACAAAACATACATTATTTCAATGCTGTCTTTTTATTATTGATGAATTTAAAACCTAGGCAAAATAAATATTAATTTTAAATGTAAAATTAATTATTGTAATAACTATAATCCTCTCCATTTTTATCACTCCACTGTAATCACACCTAGATCAGAGTATTCCGCCCTGTTTAAGTTATATATTGCCATTCTTAACTTAACAGTTATAATGGTAATAACACCATTATATATAGCCTCACATGTCATCTGATAATACGTAGCTATCGGTTGTGCCACAGTTTCAACTATTTTTTTTTATCCTCTAAGATGTAAAATAGACTTCAAAATTAAACTAAGGCAGCTCTTTTAATGCGTATCATATTCATTCCATTAAATGATATTCCTATATAAAATATTAATTTGTCGTGATATTTTATTAATATCATAACAAATTATGTGAAGAAATAAATTTAAAAGAATATTGATAAAATTTTGATATTATAAAAGAAATCAACTAAATAACAATAACTTATATAAGTGAAAAATTTTATGATAAAAGCAAAAATGCCTCATTATTCATATCGCACGTTATTCTGTATATTATTCAAATAAGATCATGAAAATATCATTGCAATAAGGCATGACATTTTAATTAAACTGCAAAAGTGTGAATTTAATGTTTTGGGGATAATTTTTTGTTTCGATCAATCTCTTTATTCTTTCCTTGTCAATTTATTTTTGTACTTTAAATTTTAATGTGAAATTCTAAAAACATGTAAACCTCTGCAGAAGCATTTGCATGCTTTTTTTTTTTTTCCAAATTTGATATTCTTACCTCCATTTTTTTTTTTTTTTTTTCAAAAAGACTCTTTGTAATTTTATGTAAAAATTTTGCTACACACTTCGTTAAAGTTATTCTCGTACTTGCATGTATCACTTGTTTCTTTGATGTATCAGTTGTAAGTCACCCCTTCGGAATTTTAACCTCTGGCTTTTGCGTAATTTTGTAAAATACTTTTAATGAGTAATTCGATGAAAAAGAGTTATTTTTCATCCATATTAAATATGTCATTGTCGTCATATCTAGCCTCCTGTCAACATTCACATGAAATGATATCGACATTTGTCGGATGTTATTCAGTGTACGAAATCTCTCTATCCGCCCCTTGCTGGCAGAGAATTTTTCAATTCTCAGGCCATCCGCAAGTTCTTTTGTCTTGTGTTAAATCATGAGTTTCCTGATAGGATTTTTATTTTTCGCACGAACAGTTTTAAACCATTCCAAAATAGCCTCATTTATGTCAACATAGTTTTCATGACTCATTCATTTGACACCCAGAAATTTGAAGTTTCCGTACTCTTTCAAAATCACATCTTTTGTTTAGTGACTTTATTGATTTGAGTTCTTTCGCAGTTAAGTTATTAAAATTCCGCTAATTTGAACTTCTCATATTGATGCAGTACTTGAATGTGCTGCTAGAGATTTAGACAAAAGTGCTCCAACATTGTTGCAAATCTGATAAATGACAATTAATAAATTTTTTAAAAACCTAAATTGCGGGAGTTTTTTTTAAATCTATCCGAATCTACTGATAGCCAAAAGGATGCAAACCTTACCTTGAACCTTTCGGCTCAAAATTAGAAACATGAAACGATTGAGTTTTCTTGAAAAATGAAATAAGTGAATTCACACGGCGACCTTAAAGAGGGGCTTGGGTGGTTGTCGTTCACTGAACCCTTTTAACTTAAGGTTTATGTTTCAAAAAATCTTGCAGACATGACGCGAAATCAATTCTTAAATCTTACTGTCGAAAACTCGACCATTAAGAGGGGTGCAGGTATACAAGTGTGGTCGTTCGAAGATGTTTCACTGGATTTATATATTTGCGAGAGTATGTGGCGAACAAACCTTAATTTGCTCATGAGAGAATAAAGTCATTGCGGATTGCAAAAAGAATTATAACATTTTTTGCAATAAGCAGCGCAGTATCGATCAATTGAGCGAAATGATATAGTCTTTATCCAAAATGATATAACAGAGCAGTGAAAAAGCGGAATAAATCCAACATACAAAAGTGTAAACAATATAAAGTTCGAAGGTAAGTGCACATTATATGAAGAATAAGCAAAAATGGAAATAACGAAAAGAAAAAAATTATATTGTATACATTAAGTTACACAGGTGTATACAACAAATTTATACGCTTTTCATTTACAAGTTATATTTCAGTTTGTATCTTCATCGCATCCAAAATTTCCTTTAAAAAATCCTAAACTGGCAAGCAAGCCAAGGTTGCGTTATATGATATACTTCAGGTGCTTCAACTACCCTACAAAGAATTTAATAGGTCCGTTTTTAGTTATTTATTTTTCTTAACTTCTATTTTTGTTTAACCTTGATTTTTGTGCTCTTTTCTTGGCATTTTTATTTATTTTGCATCTCAATTTTTTATCCCAGATTTATTCTTTCTCTGTTGCAATGATCTACTGCAGTATTTGGGCGTAGAACTAGACTTATATTAGAAGTTTAGATATTTCACTTGCCCTTTGCTGTTTGCAGACCATACTATAGTTTCTTTACGATCTGCCTTGATTTGATTCCCCAATGAGTAAACCAATATGTCGTTCGTCAAGTTTCGTGTTTTGTTTCCATTTTGAATTTTGATTTCATATTTTTTCCCAAAACATTCCTTGAATGACAACATTTTCCATATTCACTTCGCATGTGCTTTCCATCCTTTAACTTTCTTCTTATCCGTTTTAAGTGTTTTACTTCTCTACTGTCTTTCCTTCGGTTTTTAATTAATTTCTTATTTATGTTGTCATATATTTTTATTTGTTATTATTATTATCTATATACAGATGTTTTGTTACTTGACCTGCACATTGAGGGTAAAACGGAACACAATGTCAGAAACCATGCTGAGAAAATGGATTAAAAGTACCGATTACCAGTTTTGAGATCCAAAGACCTCGCATAAGTGAGTGTTTTAAAGACACTTTATAGTATAATGTCACACAGACTGTGATATAGCCTCCACCTACTTATCTATAAGTAGGTGGCGATCTGACAAACATAGAGACCAAGCAATGGGTCCTGAAAATCCAGTTCGCCTCCTTAAATATTTAGCATTGGAGTGATTTTGGAATTGGAGAAAGAAATGCGCATTGGACTTTGAATCGTCGGATTCATTTCCTGTAGAGGGTGTATGGTGTGGGAAACACTATCAGCAGGCCTTTAGTAGAAAAACAACACGTTTATTTAGACGAAGACATGACAGCACAAAGACAATAAATATTTACGACCGAGAGCGAGCACACTGCAGCATACAACAATAACAACAGTAGTCCACAAGTAGAAATCAGATAGTGACAACGTCCACAGCGACCAGACAGAATTCAGCAGGAGAGGGGATCCTTGGAGCTTCTTACAGTTTCTACAGATGGCTAAAACACTTCTCTGTCTCTTCCCGTTTAGCTGCCGATTTACTACTTCACCAAGACTCCGCAGCTTAAGAGTGCCTGCCTTTCAAAGCTCTCGAGAGGCCGGCCTAGAATCTTCTAGGCCAATCAGGAGCATCTGGGCGTACCTCAGCTCCTAATGAATGGATCGATAAAATTCTTGAAGTTTGGAGAATTATCCATTTTTGACGCCAGATGGTCTCCCAGTTTGTCGCCAAGTTCCGAGATCATTAATGGGGCATCCGACAGTATCCAATTCAGAGAACTGTAAATCATTCTTTCTTATGATGACACCATTTGGGATGAGAAGTAAAATTATAGGTTCGTAACATTAAAGAGAGTTTCCTATGAGACGAATATTCGAATTACTTTATAACTTTTCATTTATACCAATAATATTCTTGTTAGTATATCAGGATGCCTATGCAGAAAGAATAATGAGATAGAGAACTTTGGTAGAAGATTATAATTTGATATCTTGCGATTATATATATATACAAACTATGTTACAGGTCACGCTTTACATTCAAAGGTCATGGCGTGAAATCGTTCATATTAGCTGGAATCAAATGGTGTCTTAGAATTCTATTTTGTTTTTACTTCTATGTCACTCTTGCAGAACACTCTAGTTCAGACAACTTTCTAAGTGAAAATTCATACCTCATTGTGAAGAATTCAGAACAGCCAATAAGAACGTCTGTGAAAATATCAGCAAAGTCAACGTAAAATATTATGTGAAATAATTTCAAGATTGGGAGAAAAAAAATCAAACAAGATAATTTTTAAGTAATTAATTCCTTTTCTGCTAAAAATATCTGAACGTCTTCTTATTTTTTCTGAATACCTTCCATATACGCAAATAAAAATTTAATCACAATTTTAGAATAACTTTTATAGAATCCTTAACGAAACTGTATTATTGTTATGAAGCATCAATGTTTATTTAAAAACTGATTCATTTTCTATTTAAGGATTTGTTTCTTAGAATTAAAATTTTATATTATATTTTATAACAATTAAACATTCAATATCAATAAAAATAAAGGTTTTGAAATAATTTACTTTCACCCAAATTAATATTTTAATGTTATAAAATTTAATCAAATTTGTGCCAGATTTCTTCATGTAAATATTCAGTAAATAGATATCATGACAGAATAAACTTTGAATAAAATTTTAAGAGTAATCTAATTGCAAAATTAAATATTACATAACCAGTATTCTTCGAATATTATAAACATAATTTAATGCATATTGCGTTCGGAGACTGTAATAATATTTAAGATGCAGATGCTTTGTTGGAGAAGGATTTAATTTAATGTTTGGAAAATATTTGATTTACCACCAGCTGCTCTGAATCAAATAGCGTGAAACATACTTTGAATACAATTTCGCTTAGGAAGATAAATTTTATTCGATGACCATCTGTCTGCGAAGCGTTGAAGCATAAAAAACAATGCAGATCTGGTCTTTTAGAGCTAAGAACCAAGGTTAATGGTAAATATATTTAAAGTGAGTGCATATAAATAATCGTGGGTTGTAAAAATTATTTTACTCTGATTAATTTATTATCTTCCACTAACGTTCATATGCATTAATTATATTTTAGACAAAGATAAGTTAATTCGAGCTCTGATAACACTTTTATGAATGTTAAAGCTATGAATTAATTCAGTTTCTCAAGATTCCATTTCTTTAAAACAACTAAATAAAATTTTGACTCATTAATTTGTCTAAAAATTCTGCATTAAAATTTTCTTCACTAATGAATACTTTCTTATTGTATAAAAATTGCTTTTAAAATTTAAAATAAATTTCAAAATCAAAAATTGTTAAAAGGAAAGGTAAAAAAACCAAACAGTTGTTCCCAGTTGTTGAAAATAACAACTAAAAACATTGCCTATTATCGAAAGATATAGACTAATTATTTAATATATACATTTATGTATGAGGCTTATACATTATATGCCATTTGCTTTCAAATATAGCAAATACTAAAAAAAAAAATGAAAAATGTTTATATCTATGTTTCTAAACATCACTGTTCTTTTCTGTAATATAATTTGATGTATAAAAATAAATCACTAATTTTTTTTTGTTAAATCAAAAAATAAAACTTATCTATTGCAAAAAATATAACGTCTTTAGTATTATATCATAGCAGTCGATTATATTCAGAAAAAAAAAAATCACTTTTCTCATCGTACACTTCATAAGCAGACGATTAATAAGTTAGTTGCAGTTTAATCATTTCTTGTTTTAGATAAAAGCCCAAATTTTAGTTAAGGTGGAAAAAAATAAACAAGTGAATAGATATTAAGTTTTTAAAACTGTACAAGCTATATATCTAATAAAAATTAATAAGAATTTTGAAATATTTTCTGAGAGGACTTTTAAGGACAGGCTATATATATATATATTAATTTATTAAACTTTTTCACATTCGTTAATCCTAGCTAATTAGTTGGTCTATAAAAGCAGTTAATGTATCATAGTAAGAAGCTTCAATAAAAATAAAAGGAGCTAGAAAAAAGATATTACTTTATTTAGAATATAAAATAACATAATGTTTTAGGTAAAAAAAATTCTTAAAACTTTTTTTTTTGTCTTTTTTAAAGCGTGGATGATAATAAGAAACTAAATACTGTGTGTAAAACGT
Organism: Argiope trifasciata; assembly: GCA_026543055.1. NCBI lineage: Eukaryota > Metazoa > Arthropoda > Arachnida > Araneae > Araneidae > Argiope > Argiope trifasciata. The sequence continues at coordinate 4,638,880 of JAPMOQ010029355.1, read as the reverse complement.
ATTGCATATTTTTCTAAGAGAGCAAGACTAATTTTTGAAATGTATTAAACTTATTGTTTTATATCGATAACTAATTAGAAATAAATTAATTATTAGTTTGTTATATAACTATATGCAATGACAAATGCATCATTCTTTATGTTTTCTATGGTTTATGAAACATAAAAACTATAATTTTGTATAATTAAATCATAGAATTTAAACATTTCTTAGCGAAACAAATCGAAAACAATTATACCAGATAAATTATATTGAGCAATATGAAATTCTAAATTTTGAGCAGCTTGATTGTTAAATCATTGTAAAGCCAAAATTAGAAATATTTTTCAAAAATGTCAGCTCTTTGAATTCAGTGTAGTAGATAATTATGATGACAAAAATATATTATAATTAAAAAAATTTCGCATAAAATCAAATTAAAATTAAAAAATTTCATTATTTTTTATCTCAAGTTTTATGAGAATGTATTAAGTTTCCTAAGTATTATTTTTATCAAAAATTTAGAAGATAGAGTGTAGGGAAAAGATATCTTTTACAGAGTTTTTAAAATAATTTTTCAAAAATATTTTGATTTTAAATGGAGTCACAATTATTAAAACAAATTTCTAATATCTTCAAATGTCGAATTAAAAACATTTTAAGTTTTTTAAATGATGCTAACGGATATTCTATTGAAACGCCGTAACGTGATTCAATAAAATTCCCTACAAATGAACTGCCGTAAAAATGATTTTATTGGAATAAAATATTATTCTAAAGCGGAAAGAAATAAAACGTCGTCATAAAGGAATGCTAAAAGTAAATTTTAAATTAATCACGCATGTATAGACTTGATAAAAAAGAAATACCAATGATTTTCACAGGAATTCCAATGATTTTTTCTTTAAAAAGTTCATAAATAATGCTAATAAAAATATAATTTAATGCAGAAATTTTAAATCCAAAGTTATATTTGGAGAAATATACTCATGCGAGGAATATACATAAGATTACTTTTAAAAATAAATTAATATCTGAGAATTGGTGGGTTTTAGAATTACTAAATCGTGGAAATTACATCAATAAATTATCTAATCGATGAATGAATGAATTACACAAAAAATAAATTAATATGACATTTGACATCCAATTACGCAGGTGTAACACGCTCATTACAGCCGAGGGTTGTATAGCATACTATAGTACATTCCTAAGTATAATTTAATGTCCAATTCTTTTAAATTTATTTTGAATAATTATATTAATTAATAAAAAATGTGTAGATTTTCGAGCTGATGTACGTTAGCTTTAGCAAAGAAATTGTAACTGAACATTTATGGATTTTTACTTATTTTTAATCAAACATTGGACTTCAAAATAAATTTTCTTTATTATATTTTCTTCTGTCCTGATTCTCCTTTGTAAAAATATACGCAACTGCTCTAGACTTATTAGGAAAAATATCATTACATTGTAAAGTTAAAATATATAAACATTTTTACATGCCATTTTGGTAATATACGAGAAAGATATTATATATCTTTGCCTTAATTTTTATTAAGTATTAATTGCCTCTGGTGATCCTTTGGTTATCCAAGAGTATATCTCTCTAAAATTTTCAATCAAATATTTATATATCTTCGTATCTCAGTAGTTTCTTCAGAAAACTATTTTTAAGATTCAAATTTCAATAATCACATAACGGATACTATACTCATGTCCAAAATTAAGGTCGGTCATTAAAGTGTTTTTCAAAGTAATTCTAAATGGCTATTAGTAAAATTTAAACAAATTATATTTTATATATTGTGGAGAACCGGTAATACGCTATTAACCTTTGTTGAGGGAAAAAATATTGTTTGGCATTAGTGTTTGAGGAACTACTGAAATTAAACCGTTTAGACATCTGGAATTTTTGCTTGCAGTTTTGTGAATATTGCATTAAAACAAAAACAAAAAAAATTTAACCCGTTTCCTGTGAGAATGAGTTCTCATAATCGTTTAGATGATTCCTTGATATGGGGAGCCGTTGGCAGGCTTGAAGCTAGACAGTCTCAAGCGGAGGTGGCTCGGTAGTTACAAGTGGCACCGAAAGTGATATCCAGGTTGTGGAATTAATTCCAAACTAGTGGTACGGTTACCAGAAAGGGCGAAGGCCATCACAGAGCAACGACGCCTGCAGGATCGCTACTTGCATTAAATGCACGACGCCATAGACTGACAACTGTTTCTCCACTTCCCCGTGATCTTGCTGCTGCGTCTGGAATAAGAATTTCCAGACAAACTGTATACTGGTTGTTGTGGTGTCGAACACATCAATCTTGGGCAAAGCAGAGAATGGGGGAGTGTTCTTTTCAGTTCAAGTTCTTTCTTTCATTGTAGTGTACCTGTGTGCAAAATTTCGTGGCAACACAGTGAATAATTTTTCATTTTTCGCAGATTTTATGTTTGTGACTTTAATTTTGGGCAGGAGTGTATTATAGAAGTTTTTCATATGTTGTTCACTGTATTCTATATGTCTCTCATATTCTGTCAGCTGTCATAAGATTTAAATTTGAATTTGAAAAAGAAGAGATAAAACTTCAATAAATACGAAATCATTTTAGCTGAAATCAAACATATATTTCTTTAATATGACAACATAAATCGAATATTTCAATACCGCAATCTTAAGTGTATTTCAGATTTTTTTTTTCATTGCAAAATTCAGTTTTACTTTCAAAAAGAATTAACTGCAATAAATAATGTTCTTTTTCTATCAAAACAAGTACTTCTGAACATAATTTTAAATTTTATATATGCCTCAGATTTCTTAAATCAGATTCAGCAAAATTATCTTGAAAATCTAAGACATTCAATAATTTCATTATTTTAGAGAATTAATTCTGGGGCAAGTCATGCCCAAGATGGCCATATTTTTTTCAAGACGACTGATAGAGAGATCTAAAATTGAGCATTTTAATATAATAGACATTTAATTTTTTATAAATCATTTAGTTTTAATTTCAAATTAGCGGAACTTACTTTTTAAAATTTTAATGCTTCAGGAATATTTTTTGAAATAGGATTCATGGAACAAAGGATCCGTATAAAAATTCTTAATTCATCGGAATATTCAATGATCCAACTATCTAAAATATAATTATTTATTTCATTTAGACCATTTTTATTAGAGATATATATGCCAATAAATAAAGTTTTCAGCAATTGGATGTTGATGCCTGATTAGGGTGGATTTCAGTGCACATAAGTTTTTCTCGCATTTATAATTTTTTTAAAGAAAAGATCACATTGTAAAAAAATACGTCATAAGAATAACATTTTATTGGGTTTAATTTGCAGAAGGAGTTAATTCAATTTTTTAATTTGTATTTTTGGCAACGCATTGATAATTTTTAACACTCATAAGATATTCATGTAACCTAAATTTTATTTTTATTTTGTGCAAAATAAATTAATGCGGCATATATTTTTTTTAATTCGTTAAAAATAGAAACAATTTATTGGGTAAAATATTGGTAACATTAAAAATATGATTTATTTTAACTTTAAGACAATGTAAAAGTCAAATTTTTTATGCTATACTTTCGAAAATTATCACGAGAAAACTACAAAATTTCGCTTAATCTTCAATTAAAAATTCAAAAAAAATCATTCAAAGGTGAACATTTCTGCCTTTGAGTATATATGTGCTAAGTTTGGGAGTTGTAGGTTAACCCTTTCAGGGGCACTATGCCAAAAATGATTTTTTTTTCGAAACAATTATTTAAATCTGATTATATCCTATTACTGACATGTAATTTACAGTTTAAAAAAATTAAGGTCCTTAGGGGGCTCGGGGGTAGGTGACATACTGGGTATGTCACCGCGCATCTAGAACATGTTTTGGAGCGAATTCACAAATATGCAACTCGTAATTAGAAGGTATTTTTATGAAATGAAAGCAGTTTTAGGGATTCATGACGCTTTTTAACATGAATGACGCAAAAAAATGAGCTTTTTGAATTCGAAAATAAAGTTTATCGGAATAAAATGAAGACAAATTACATCATATGAAAACATGCTTCCATCTTGAATTTTTTGTGTGGAAACAGAATACTTTCTAAGACTCGTGCTGCCGTCTATTGGCAAGATAAAGACTTAAAAAACGTTGGGAAATTTTATGTAGTTATTTCAACGCGATTTTCTAGTTTTAAAAAAATTGTAAAAAGGTGACATATGGAGTATGTCACCGCCCTTGAAAGGGTTAAAGCGTCTGGGCTGCCATTAGACATACACAAACACACCCACGCACATCTTTATTAAAATGGTGGATAAATTTTTATTATCAATTTCAATTCAGGAAAAACGTGTAAAGTAATCCTTTTAATATCACTTGCACCATATTTTTCGCAGCACTTTCAGCAATCCATAAATATTATAAAGAAACATATGCGCTTTGTTGCTGTACGTGAGCAACAGCGAAAATCCTGAATTAAAGGCAATGCTTTGAGAAGCCTACAAATGAAGCCTTTAAGATGAAAGACATGTAATTTTCATTGAATTTCTCTGAAGACTGAGAAGGAATTACGTTATATTGCAATAGGTTTAAATATTAAGTGCGATACTTAATAAATTAGTAATTGTCAGATGTATTACTATGAAACCAAATTACTGACTCTCTCATGGCAAATGAGAAAGCCAGATACAAGTCTCGAGGAAGAATGGTACAGGAGAGTTGCATCGAATACCCTTTCACGCGGCAAAATTCACTTCATAGTAAATCATATTCATAAATATCAAGACTACTCAACAAATGAGACCAAAATGCCACTTGTCAAAATTAATTAAATAATTCATTCGTATTTCAAATAATTCATTCATAATTTCGTGCTCAAAAGAGCAGCCCTCACGAAGAAAATCAAAATACATGACCCAGACTGACGATACAGATTTCTGACCCTACAATATTTATTTAAATGCTTATACATGTCATACAGATGTTCGCAATATAATTAATCTTTCTTTTCTTTTTTTTTTCCTTTTTTTGTTAATAATCTCGTTTCCCTGTAAGTTCAACTCATAGTGGCCATTTGTTTAAGTATTTTTGTCCCCTCCATTTATTAGTTACTAGCCGCCTTTGGCGACCAGCTTATTCGCCATGAGTAATGAGTTCTAAAATTTTCAATTAAATCACATATTCATTAGCCTTGAAGTAATTCTGGTTATCAATTGGCCTTAAATTAATATTTTCTTTAAGATGATGGACTAAAAGTTCTAAAAGAAAGCGTTTTTATAATAATATTCTTTTAATTTTATAAATCAGTCAGTTTTAATGATTGATTTAGAAGACTGATTGATGTAGCAACTTCTATTTAAAATATTAATAAAAATATTTTGTAAAAGTATGGCTTACAGAGCAAAGTATGAAAAAATCTTAAACTCATTATTCATAAATGCATTGTTTGACTCAAACTACATAAAATGTAATTATTTACTTCATTTAGATCAAATTATTAGTATTAAACAATATTAATGCGTATTAATAATATTTTACAAATTGGCCATTGGAAAGGAATTTGAATTCATATCCTGTATAAGTAAAGATAATTTATTCAATTAATGATTTAAATATTGCAAACGATCATAGAATCCTTTGCCTTGCATTCTTTAAAGATATCACATTTTATATTTATTTTATTTTATCCAGTTACGTGCTAATAGTTGCATTTCTTCAGATTTAATTTGCAATGATAGTTTTTTTTAAATTTGAACTTCCGTTAAAATGATGGCAACACGGTGATAAAACCTAATTTTTTCCCTTTGACGTGCTCTTGCAGATTTTATAGAAATCTTAGCTTTGTATTTATTTTTTTAGAAACTATCACATTTTATAATAAAAAAAGATATTGAATTAATGATACAAATATTGCAAACGATAATAGAAATATGCCATTAAGTTGGGATTCCAATGCATATCCTGTCTAAATTCGATCAGGTTTACCGTAAATAAACATTTGTTGAATAAATGATTTAGATATTACAAACGGTTACAGAAACCTTTGCTTTGCATTTATTTTTTTTAGAAAATATCACATTTTATGTTTCTTTTATTTTATCCAGTCACGTGCTAAAAGTATCATTTCTTTAGACTTGATTTACGATGATAGTTTTTTTTTTTATTTGAACTTCCGGCATTCTTTTATTTTATCCAGTCACGTGCTAAAAACATGGTTAAAATATTTCTTTAAAAATTCGTTAAAAATAGAAGCTTACGTTATAAATTAAAAAAACTGATATCGTTAGAAAGCTAATTTTTTTTATCTTTAAATTGATATAAAAATCATGTTTGTGCAATAATATTTTCGGAAGTTATAGCGAAAAAACGTCGAAATTTCACTTAAATTTTAATTAATTCAAATTCTAATTAAAAATTTAAAAAAAGGGCTCCGAGCTGCACATTCCTGACCTCCAAGGTATACATGTACCAAATTTGGTAGCTGTAGGTCCAACGGTCTGGCCTGTAGAGCGCCAAGACACACACACACACACACACACGCACGCACACACACACACACACATTGAGCTTTATTATAAGTATAGACTAGCCGCCTTTGGTGACCAGCTGGTTCGCCATGAGTAATGCGTTCTAAAATTTTCAATTAAATCACATATTCATTAGCTTTGAAGTAATTCTGGGCATTGATTGGCCTGAAATTAATATTTTCTTTAAAATGATGGATCAGTTATTAATAGTTAAAGAGTCGGTAGATCATTCGGAAAAACTTTTTGAGTTTAATGCTCTAATAATTTATCGGTTATACTTCCAAAATATTAAAAATGTTTTTTTTTCGGTGATGTCGCCAAAAAATATATTTTTTAAGGAAAGCGAAAAAGGGAAAAAAATTATTGAATAAATGATTTAGATGTTGCAAACGATTATAGAAACCTTGGCTTTGCATTCATTTTTTTAGAAACTATCACATTTTATAATGAAAAAAAAATTATTGAATTAATGATACAGACATTGCAAACGATTATAGAAATATGCCATTAAGTCGGGATTTCAATGCATATCCTTTCTAAATTTAATCAGGTTTACGGTAAATAAAGATAATTTATGGAATTAATGATATAGATATTGCAAACGATTATAGAAACCTTTGCTTTGCTCTTATTTTTTTTAGAAAATATCACATTTTATGTTTCTTTTATTTTATACAGTCACGTGCTAAAAGTTGCATTTCTTTAGACTTGATTTACGATGGTAGTTTTTTTTTTATTTGAACTTCCGTCGTTGTTTTCTTTTATTTTATCTAGTCACGTGCTCAAAAAAAAAGATTAAAATATTTCTTAAAAAATTCGTTAAAAATAGAAACTTAAGTTATACATTAAAACACTGATACCATTAGAAAGCTAATTTTTTTTTAATCTTTAAGTTGATGTAAAAATCATGTTTGCGTGATAATATTTTCGGAAGTTATAGCGGAAAAACGTCGAAATTTCGCTTTAATTTTAATTAATTCAAATTCTAATTAAAAATTCGAAAAAAGGGCTCAGAGGTGCATATTCCCGACCTCCAAGGTATACATGTACCAAATTTGGTAGCTGTAGGTCCAACGGTCTGGCCTGTGGAGTGCCAACACACACACACACGCACACACACACACGCACACACATAGAGCTTTATTATAAGTATAGATTACTTCTCCAAAATTTGAATACAGTCGTGTAGGATTTGTCACCGATGGGATTCTTTCTGGAGATCCCTCGATAGTTTGTCGTCACTTTCTTCCTTTTAACAATTTGTTTTTATTTGTTCTTTCTTTCTTACCATTTCTTTTATTCCTTCCATCTTGTACACATCCAATTGGTGAGATAATTTAATGTCATTGGCGCCGGGGCACAGGATGGCGTTATGTTATGAAACCAAACGAAAACAATCCGTTTGGAATTAATAAAGGGGATTGGAAAAGTATCAAATTTTTTTATATTGACATTCTATAACTAAAGTTTTCTTAAAAACCCTTTTTAATTTAGTTAAAATACATTACATCATGCTAGATTGACTGCTTTTCTCTAAAATAAATAATCACTTTAAATTAAAATTACATTAAATTTACAGATAAATAAATGTTTTAAATATTTTATCTAATACAACTAGAAGGGAATTTCTCAGGTATATTTATGCATTGTTCAAACATGCGTATGGTATGTGTCCTGGTCATCAAAAGTAATTTTTTAGCTTTCACTGAAGGTGAATAGAAATATACCAGTAAAAAATAACTTTATTTTTTTAAAGCTTCAAAATATAGCTAAGAAAATTGAATATACCATTTGAAAAATATCTTCCCGTTGATGGATTTGGTATCAAATTCCACTCTAATAAATCATTTTGTTGTAATGATCATGTATTACGTTTTCACCAGTTAGCTCGTTGCATTTTTTTAATCCATTCTCCAACTCATACAAAAAGAATATTTTTTTTTCTCCTAATTCATGAAACTCGAAAGTATCAAAGTTCATTTAATTATGGAAATAGATGTTTGTCATCAATTCTTCACCGTTATATATTTTGTGTACGAGAAAGAAAAAATAACTACCTTCATCTCATATTCAAAAGCTCTTGCAAACTTTCAAGAATTATATTTTATTTATTTGAATTTAGAAATGAGTTCAAGCAAAAGAATCTCTTAATAATATAGTGTATAAGCAAGCGCTTTAATTAAATGAATAAGCAAAAGCCGAAATCTTTTAGAGAATCAAATTGATTTAGTACCATATGGCATAAATCTATATAAAGCTTAGAAATTATACAATTACTTAATAATGGAAGTTTTTAAAAACAAATGGAAAAAAATGGTAAGAATAATTTACTTCTTACTTCTTAAGAATAATTTACTTCTTCCCTTTAATTCTTTACTTCTTAATTTACTTCTTCTCTTTACTTCTTAGTCGCCTCAGACGACCAGCTGATTCGCCTGGAATGAAAGGACGTAAAAAAACTTCCTTTAAGTCGTTTATACTTGATTTAATGACCTTTCAGCAAAATTTTAAAATTCGCAAAACAGGTAACTGCTATTATTATAAAGGTCATATGCTGTTTGCTCATTGCATGATGCATCCAATTAATACAATGGGATCTTACGAAAAGTTTATCTTTCCCTTGTAATGGATTTACGGTGATACAGTCAATAGTGCTCTGTAACAAATAACGGCTTTTATTCACACGAAGACTCTGTAGTGGTAAGTTCGTAAGCCAGAGAACACCCTAGGGACACGAGTGTACACTTTTGTCTAGCGATTATGTTACGATGCTACGGACCCATGGTCCCGAGTTTGAACCTAAAGAATGCACTTTGATGACCCTGATTCTGAACTAACCAACGCAACCTTCGTGGCGCACTCTACAGGTAGCAAATATCTGCTTGGCGCAGCTTGGTCAAATATGGCTCTTGCGCCTAAAAACCCTAACAAACCAACCAACCTACTGGTATCAAAAGTCGCCATAACGCTAGGTGCAACTAAAACGTTCGTCCCCTGCCATAACACTTGGCACCATAAAATCCTTCGTCGCCTGGCATAATGCTTTGCGCGATAAAAAAAATGTTCGTCGCCTGCCAAAAACACTTGGTGCGATAACATCATTCGTCTCACTTCCAAGTTATTGGACGAGGAGTAAGGTGCTGGTAAGTTCATAAACCAAATAACAACCTAGGGACAAAAGTGTACATTTTTGTCTAGCTGTTATGTTATGCGGCTACGGACCCGGTAGTCCTGAGTTCGAACCTCAAGAATGCACAACTCCTTTGTGCTTAAAATGCCGGGTGATTTTAACGATTCGCCATGTTTTTATTGAATGTCCCAATTTTAATCTCCATCGTTTACGGTTTTTTAACTTCTTGTCCCCGAACATGTTTACGCTTTTGAGAAAGATCCACACAAAAAGGTTTTTAAAAGCAAATGGTATTTATCAATTTACCTAAAACATTTCTAACCAATCGTCATATTTTTATATAGTTTTATCATTGAACTTTTTACAGTTTCACATTTACATTTCGTTTTTTGAATTTTAATGCAGTGTTTGCCTTTTTATTTGACCATATGTATAGCGCAGTATTGCCTTTTTTGACTTTTGTACCAGTAAACCCAACCAAAGACATGGATACACAGGCGATAAATATACAGATTACTTAAGCAATATAGTAGCCCACTAGTAGAATTGATAATAAGCAACTACAACAGCAAAGAAAGTGACCAAAAGAATTCAGCAGGAGTAGAGAGTACTTGTAACTATTTACTAAGGTCACTCCAAACGCCTGTTATTCTTCACTGTCTCTTCGCTTTAGTTGATCCACCTACCGACTCACTATTATCTTACTGGCTGCTCCAAACACGACGACTCAATATTGTCTTAATACTAAATTCCAAGACTCCGGCACAACTTAATTCGCAATCCACTAATCGCTTGAGTTTCACTCAACTTTTGTGTTTCGCAAGACTGACTTCGGTCTTGATAGCCAATCTTTTATAGCTTCCAAAACAGGGGACAGAAAGTTCTAGAACAATCAATAATAATAATAGCCTAATATTGGTCCTATCACTAGAATTCCTAAACATTTTAATATAATCAATTTTGTAGCCAAGTTTGTGGACAAGCAGGCCCGGGGGCTGTTGAAATGGCATATGATCAGCATCCAATAGAGCTGACCATAAAAATATCTTTCTTATTATTGAACTGAGCTGAGAAGCAACTCTACAGAATATATATATATATATGCTTTGTAAAAATGTTTAATCAGCGAATCCCACGTAGCGAGTGATTGATAAAAGTTGCTGACCTAAACAAATAGGTTTTGAAAAAAGATCCCTGTGCTTCCCTGCTTTGATTTGACGCATTTAGAAATCTTTATAAGACTCTTAATAGTACATTAGCACTGTAAACAATATTTTCCCTTTTAATTTCAGTCCTTTTTAAACCACTTCTGCTTTGTCTGCGCTACTTGTAAATATGCATGTTTCTGAAGAAAGAATAAAGTGAAATTATAAATGAAACGTCTTCTTTGATGTCTTCGAGCCTACCATCTGCTTCCAAAATTTTAAATCTTTACACACACACACACATACTATATGTGTGTGTGTGTGTGTGTGTGTGTGTGTGTGTGTGTGATAAAAATAGTAATATAAATTTTCCTGATTGAATAAAAAGTTAATGTAATAAAACAAGAATTTTCAAAATAAAAGAAAGAGCAACAATGCATTTTTAGATATCCGTGATAATTATAGTAAAAAATAGTAGTGTTTAAAAATAAATGAGCTTAAAATAGTTCAGAGTTACTTTCTTCTGATGTGAAATATTACTCTTAAATGAAATAAAAAAGTTATGCTTTAAGCTGGAATTTATTCGAAACGAAAACGTAAATTGAATATTTAGTGATGGAAGGAGAATCCAAGAAATATTTATATCAACAACGAAAACGATTTAGAGTACCTACAAAAGAATTTATTTGAAAATATTATTATTTTTTCATTTTTAATATTTAGTTAACATTAATTTTTTACAATTATAATTAATTTTGTAGGGTAATTAAATTATTAATTGATATTATTTAAAAATGCATTTTTTTTCGTATTTTAAAATGTTGAGCAATTATTTACTCCGGAGTTATTCAGGGAAAATCATAAAATTATAATTAGTTTTCAATGAAAATGGAATAGAATTTTTCGAAGTATTTATTCGTGAGTGAGTATCTATTACCCAAGAAGCAATTAAAAATCAGATCTGGCAACGTTAGTTTCAGAAGTCTACTCAGTAGAATGATTGGGAAATTGTTATGACAACTAAATTGCTGCCATCGAAAACAATTTTTAATTTCAAATAAAATCACACAAAGGCATCCATTCGAGCTTTCCAAAGTACAGGGTGATTATAATTAAAGTTTAAGTTTCAAAACGCTATAAAAATAGAATCACTGATGAGAATGACTTCAAATTTGAATTGCATGTTATTGAAGAAGGCGGAAAGTGTATGGAAGAAGAAACAAATTTAGTTTTAGATTTTAGAGACAGATGACGCTGTAAACGACAGAATCGCAACGAGAAATGATTCGTAAAACAACGGCTAAGGTGTAACTTATACACAAAAACGCATTGACGAATTAGAATTGTCGAGTAGTTTTATTTGCATGTTAGTATACATATCACATCGAAAGGGACAAATCGGTTTCAAGAGTTTTGTGGCGACATACCGCATAAGGATCATTCATCAAAGAAGTTCGTAAATATCCCGAGACTAGTGCAAAACATGTTCAATATGGTATTCCATCGTTGTGTGCAAAAAGTTGAAAGCGAGAAAAGCATGCTCCACAACGAATCACCGCGTCTCCGCGATGATATTCAGAATGTGTTGCGAAATGCGTGCCTTTAATTCCGCTAAGTTTGCAATTGGAGCACGGAACACAACATCTTTCAGATAACTCCACAGCCAGAAGTCACATGGAGTAAGATAAGGTGATTGGGATGGCCAGGCTGTTGGGAAATGATGGCTGATAATTCGAGCATTTCCGAAATGGAGCCTCAGTAGTTGTTTCATGGGATGTGCAGTGTGCAGAAGAGAGCCATCTTGCATAAAAATAATTCCATCCACACATCCACGCTGTTGCAGTGCTGGAATGACGTGGTTGCGTAAAAGAGAAGCATAGCGAAGACAAGTGACGATAGCGGTAACAGGACCGGAAGCAGCCGTCGGCTCTAAAAAATATGACTGTAGGATGAATGATGCCGTAAATCAGCACAGGGTAACCGTAACACACCGTAACCTTTTCAGAATGAAGTGGTAGGGGGTGAGATTTTCTGTTGTCCATGTTCGACAATTCTGTTTAATCACTACCCTATCAGTTGGGATTCATCTGTCCGCAAAATTTTCCACTGCCATCCATTATCCACTTCCATGTGAGCAAGAAATTCTAACGCAAACAACAATATCCTACAATGTCTCCCGTTTCAAAATATCCTGCAGTGTTTCCCTTGCTGGCAGATCAGACGGAAGCATCTCCTGCACATGGCCAATTTTGAAGGGATAGCATTGCAGGATGTTACGTAAAATTTTCAGCACCGTGCTCGTAGGCCTGTTCAATGTTCGTGCAATTCCTCGTGGACTGCATGGTTGCACACCACCGACCGACTCCTCCTGTAATGCTGTGACCACTTCTTCAACTACCGACGAATGCAATCGTTTTCTCCCTCTACCATATTGCACTTCAAACGAACCTGCCGTTTCGAATTTTCGCATCATTTTCATTAGATCCACGACACTCATTGGACCAACGCCTTCTTTTATACCCTTCAGTGTCCTGAACTTTTGCAGAGTTACTCTTACATAATCATCGTTCTTCTAATACAGCTTTACCAGCACAGCTCGGTACTGCAGAGAGACAGACACTCATGGCGAAAGTCTGAGACGGGAAATGAGGAACTGCCTGGCGGTTTTATAACCCTGAAATGTGTTGTGAACATGACAGGTATTTTAATTTACATCTTCTACCACTTACAACGCCATCTGTTGCTAAAATTTGAGACTAAATTTTTTTTTCATTCACTTTCCGCCTTCTTCAATAACATGCCGTTCAAATTTGTCGTCATTCTCATCCGTGGCTCTTTTTTATTGCATTTTGAAACTTAAACTTTAATTATAATCACTCTTTATATATATGTAGAGATTTAATTAACGGTCATTACCATTCCACATTTAGTTTTATTTTATTGTAACAGATGGCACTAGGGATTCCACTGAATACCACTGATCTAAAGTCTAAGACACATGACGTCAAGTTTCAGAAAAGCGAACTATAAGCATTCGCTAGGCAAACGGAGAGAGAGAGGGTCATTTGTTTCGAATCATGATTATTTAGTACGCAACCATGGCACATAGTTTTGCTACGGAACACTTAATTAGGCTTCATCCTTGATGTCATCTAAAGATATCTCTATTGTAAATAGCCTGTCCTGTCTTAATTTTTAATGCCTTTTCATATATTCTTTGCTGTAAATAAATTTACTGTTTTCATTTAAAAGCTTCTCTTTAATCAGTGGCTATCAGCGCTATGTTTGAACAGTTTAAGTTTTTTTTCTCCTCCTAAGTCGTTGTTAACATTCTCATGTTTGAAATCAAGAGGTATGCATAGTTTTATTTTTGTATTGAATGTATTATTCTTTTAAATATAAAATATCAGCAGCGCTGGTTTAATTCGAATTGGTTATTTCTCTACTTCTTATAAAGACAACCGTGTATGTGTGTGTTTATTGGGAACTTGGTTAAACAGAGCTAAGATTAAATTAAGTTTGCTAATTGCTCTTATTATAAATTATTGTTATTAAAAATTACTATTATTATTTTCCGCTTCTATTATTAATGATTATTAACTATTTGTTATTAAATGTTTCTTTTGCATATTTATCTTCAATGATTAAAGTACTATCAAAATAAGTCTACATAGCAAATATCACATATGTGAATTTTACTAACAAATGTTTTAAATAATTTTCTTCTTATTTTGATTCAATAAATACTATAAATTACTATTTGATTTAATAATTTCTTGCGATACTAAATTATGTATCAACACTTCGCTGATACATAGTTAAGACACTTTAATCCTCAAAAAGTGTGTATTTATAGTCTCTATTTCCATATGTTCTCCTTTTTCCCCCCATAAATTTTGAAAAGTTTTTCAACTCCATCTTGTCGAAATCATAAAACTTTTATTCAAAGAATCTCTTTTAATCGTCAAGATCAAGAAGAGAGAAAAATACATCGAAATAAATCTAGGTAAATGAGATAGATTGTTAATCATAATAGATCTCAATTAATATTAATATAATTCTGCTGGAATTGCTAAATGAAAGAAATTCGATTATGATATTTTGTGATATTTCTTTTGGAATTTCAAGTAGCCTTGGCCTTGATCAAAATTTCAACACCTGCTCTCCATTATTTTTTACACTTTGGATTCTAGCATGTGCATGCATACCCATGTTATGCCAGCTGTCATGAAATTATGCAAAAAAATCATTAGGGTAGCGTTTAAATATTGCTATGTTTTATACTAAATGTCTTTCTTTTTAAAGTAATAAACAACAAACAAAATTTTCTACACTTACACAATGTATGGTTATTTTAATGATGCAATCTGCATCTATAATTTTTCAAGGAAAAAAAGGAGCAGCCATTAATCAAATTTTATTTTTATTTTTCTTGACGGAATTGCAGCTTATATTTTTACTTTCTCATATTCTTAGTATGGAAAAAGCCCATAGTAATCGTCAAAAAATTCGAACTCGAGATTTTGTCGAATCTTCATATTTTAAACCTCCGTAAGTTCGAAAAACACATTTTTAGAAAAAAGAAAGTGTAGTAAAAGATAATGTGTGACAAAGTTAGCTCAAAAACGTTTTAAGCTAAACGGATGAATTTTGGTCTTTACACGAAATTTGTGGATTTCTGGCAAATTTTGAATTAAATCTATTTAAAGGAATTCCTTCTATCAAATATAATTTAACACGATAATTGCAAAATGAAAAGAGCTGGATAAATAAATTTTCGATACACAGATTTAACATCTAAAATTTGGACACTAGCCAAATTTTAAACTAAATCCAACGATGACTTGACCACTGTTGATCAATACTTTCAGAAACAGGTAAACGTGATAACCTAAAAATATAATAACTTAACTATGTCAAATTAGATATAAAATTTTGTGACTACAAGTGCAGTTTTGTTTCGAATTTTTGTTTCAATCGATTGAGAAAAACTAGTCTAAAACACAAATTATATTTTTCGATATTATTAACACATACCAGGGATCAATTGCCAAATAACTTGCCATGGATAACGCTATTAATCAATAATTGATTAATTGTGGCAAAAATTGATATTTTGTACGTCAATGCCTTGTAAGACGTACTTACTAGAGAGTATGCGAGGTTATTCTCTAATAAGTACAGTGTTTTACTAATAAGTACATAACAGAGGTTTATTAGAGAGTATGCGAAGAAGTTCGGGAGAGATTACTCCTTTGGTTTACTTTCTCGTATTCAAAATATATAAAAAGCGTTGTGATTGTTAAAAAATTCGAACTGGAAATTTTGATGAATTTCCACATTTAAAATCTTTTTCAGAGTTTCGAAAATACATTTTTTCCCATTATGACTGCCTATCAGTCCCTTTGCCTGTATATGACAAAGGAGCTCAAAAACATTTTGAGCTAGGTAGATGAGATTTGGCATATGATTTTTACGCTAAATTTGCAGATTTCATCCAAATTTTGTTTTGTTCATTCAGTAGAAATCTATCAGTCCAGCTGTTATATGTTAGCACGATAAGTAAAAATAAAGGGAGCTAGATAGATAACATTTGGTAAACAAGTCGTCCATCTAAGACGTAGATACCTATCAAATTTGGAATCAAATATAAGTTGGGTTGATATTCCTTAGGTCTATACTTTTACAAGCACGTAAAAGTGATAACCCAAAAACAAAATGACCTAAATACATGAAATTTAGTATGTAATTTACAAATCACCTTTGTAACTCCATGTCATAGTTTAATTTATATCGCTTTAAAATAAAGACAAATTAAATTTCCGGGGAAACTATTACTAAATATTTTTAAAAACCGAGGATCACTTAATAGATTTAATAGAAATGCTAAATTCGAGCAAAAGATCAATGTTTAGTAAATATTGTTCGCCGATACCATGCAAGGTATTTGCGACCTTATCCGAGGTCCATTTTAAGTGGGATCCGTATTAAAGAATAAGTGAAAAAGTTTGGTCAGATTAATCCCGTTTATTTATTTATTTACTTGTTATTTTTTATAGATAACTAGCTGGTACCTGGGGCGTTGCTGCCGCAGTAGACATAATCTTGGAAACATCGTTTGGAATTTGAAATAGTTATCTTGTTTAATTAAGAATGATAGGAAGAATGATAATTATTTTTTTATCGACAGTGAATGCATTCATTGAAATTGAAGGCGAAGCATAAATAGTATTTATTCTATTTTTATTATTCTATTTTACAAACAAATATTTATTTTTATACATAAGATTTATGTGTTTTTTTTTAAATTGTAAAGCTTGGTGTTCTTTCAGAATGGTAATGAAACTATTTTTTTTTTATCATTCGCAATTCGTTTAATATTCAGAATTCTCAAGATTAATGTTAGAAAATGTGATTAAAATGTTTTCTTTCGAGATTGACTAAAAATTGAAAATATATTTATTCCATAAAATTTTTATTATAGTTGAAAAGAAAACGTTTTGAAAACTTAAATGTTGCAAAATTATTTGTATTATATTTCAGGAAGTTTCTGCAAAAAAACGCTAAAATTTTATTTAATGTTTAGTTCAAAATTTCAAACTTATAGGATTGGTTCCCCGAAAACTTTCTCGTACTCTCTCTAATAAAACTATTACCACGGAGAAAGACTTATGTTGTATTTATGTACAATAGTTGCTAAATATTAATATCTAACTTGAATTTAGCATCTTTATTGAATTTGTGGTGTCTCTTTGGCGACTTATTTGGCGGTTAATCCAGGATTAAAAGATGCGGTAAATAGATCTGAAAGTGTTTTTAATACTTTAGGATGATTTTATTATGCCCATGACTTCGCGTGAGTGCAAGCAATATGTTGTTGAAGTTTTATCGGAATCGAATGAGAGATAGGGCAGAGCATAAGAATACAGACAAACATCCATTTTTATTTACATAGATGATGGATTTCTGACAAGTCTGACTTAGTAATTGCCTGGTATCGCTGAAACAGAAACAAAAATTCCTTGCCTAAAAAATTAAATTTTTACAAAAACAATTTAAAAATTACCAGTAGTTTGTAAAATGAATAAATTTCTAGAAATAAGAATCCTATAAATTGCAAACTATCAATAAAATACTAACGTTTTGTCTTATATAACGAATCAAGTTTTTATTAGTTTCATTACAGTTATTTAATTACTACAGTATTTATAAAGATTGATGATCTGCTTACATAGTATTGAATACAAACACAGATGCCACACAGTCACGAATGGTAGTAATAAATAAAACAAAAAAGCATACATACTTTCACAAAAGTAAACCAGTGTGACTGGTATCCTTTAAACTTTTTCACATACCCTCTAATAAAGGAATTATCCCAGAAAATGTCTTGAATGGTACTGACGTAAAATAGTTACGAAATATTAACTTTTTGGTGTGAAATCACCATTCTTAATGAGCTATCGTGTCATTTTTTGTGGATTTTTTTTTTTAAGATTTATCAATGACATACTTTTAATAGTATTCAAAAATAGAATTTACCTTTTAGATACATTTTTCTCAATTATCTGAAACAAAAATTTGACATAAAACTACAATTGTAGTCACAAAATGTCAATGATATATTTATCATTACGTTTTTGAATTATCACAGTTTCATGCATCTGAAAGTATAGACTAACAGACAGGCAGCACTTGTCGGATTTGGCTTAAACTTTGATCATTTTCTACACCATAGACATTAAATCTGTGTACCAAATTTTATCTGCCAAGCTCGCACCGTTTTGAAGTTATCATTTATTCAAAACGGAGCAGTATACCTGAAGTTAATTTATATTATCATCAGGCATACTGCTTCTGATTATATTTTGCCTCAAATTTGATAGAAATCTATAAATCTAATGTTAAGACTTAATAACAAATTTCATCAGTCTAGCTCAAAGTGTTTTTGAATTATCTTTGTCATAAACAAACAAACGGAGCATTTTCGAAAAAAGTAAAATATGCTTTTTCGAACTCCGAGAGGTCTAAAACATAGAGATTCGTCAATCACGTATTTTTTTAGGATTACAATACTTTCTCTACGCTACATAAAATAAAATAAAATAAACCAACCGAAATAAAACATTAATTTGTTGATTAAATTAACAATGTGTTGGAATATGAAACTAATTTATCACTCTTTAGTGTTAGACCGTTTAATAAGCCCTTACAACCAGTATGAAAATATTAAATATCCATTGCAAATTTTTACGAAACGATAACTTTAAAAAAAAAAAAAAAAAAAACTAAAGGCTTTAAAATTATTTAAAGTTTAGGGACTGAATGAAGAAACCGTAAAGATGATTCAATGATTATAATCCCTTGTACTGGCAATGAACTTTTATCTAAAAATTTTCCTAAAGGCATTGAAAATCCAAATCGGAAGTTTCAGAAAACTTTTTTCGTTTTTCCCCACTTTATCTGCCGTTTTTTGTAATGTTTCATGCTTCATTTACTTTGTCTGAATAAGTATAACTTTTAATAAAAGTGTTTGAATGCATGCTTGTGGAACGGTTTATTAAAGTACATTATAATCCCGATAAATCGAACTAAAGAGGAAAGGGAAGTAGCTTCGGATAAAGAATTTTTCGGTTAAACCATTAATATTTAGTATATTTTCTATCTAATTACAGTATATAATCATTCACGTTCTTAATATAAAACCAATTAAAAACTTCTTTGTTGGTTGTACTTTACAAAGTTAAACGCATAGTTAAATTATTTTATATTACAGTTGGCGAATTGATGTATATTTAGTAATGGTTTATAGCCTCAGAATTATTAATTTAAAACACACACTTTTTTTGTGCTTGCCATCCAACTCTCTACGAATAATAATGCTCCAACATTGGTTCAATGTGTTTTTCAACTCATAATAACAAAATAAGTGGATAATATCTGTATTAAAATATTAGTTATTAATCCATGGGAGACATTACATCACGCCATTTTACACTCCTTTTATACTATACGCCGATCACCGATTAAATAGATATTAGATGATCAAAAACATTTTTAAAGCACATTTTTGAACACTTGCTTGAGTTTCAATTCTGAATGTTACATACATAATTAAATTGGAAAAAGAATAATTTTGAAAGATTTAAGCTGAAATATATAAAAATTTAAATAAATAAAAAAAAATAATTAAGAATAAAAATAATAAGTAATGAAGAAGGTGTTTTAGGAATATTTATATGTATAAAATGATAAAGTATGTAGCACAGAAATCACTCTTATTACTTATTCTAGAATGGCAGCAGTCAAATGTAAACAATACATTAAGTGGTTTTAGAGCTGCAGCGAATTCAGTGCTTCCAATGGAGCTGAAAATATTATAATTGTTTTGAAGCGGATTTACCTTGTCAGTAAAAAAAATCTATTCACTCAGAGGAAAGAAGATATATATTTTTTTTTAAATGTGTAACTGGCTTCGAACAGAAAGTTTAATCTGGCACAGAAATAGTTGTCAGATGGATAATCGCTATAATTTGAATGCGGAAGTTGATATTCATATCTTTCAAAACAATTTCCTTACAAAAAGGATCTTTTTATAATGTTAAGACTCAAAAATCACAAATCAGTTCCATTTGTTAAGAGTTCCTCTTTGATTTTAATAATTTTTATAGAGAGTCGATAGTGTATCAAGTTGAAATTAAAATATTATTAAAATCAAAGAGGAACTCTCAACAAATAGAACTGGCTCATTTCAGAAATTCAGGCTCATCCATCCAGGCATTCAATCGCATGTTTTTGCCTAATATTAATTCTATAGTGGGTAGCATTAATGCATGTAGTAACTTACGGGCAACTTCCAGAAATACTTTTTTTTTATGTTTTAAGTTTCTCGTAATCGAATTATACAAGAAGAAAATATTGCAATCATTAAAAAAGTATCAAACATAAGATTTCGACAACATACGTTTCAGATTTTCCAGAGTTCGAAAAGCATACTGTTGTGGATCTGTACGTAATATTGAGTCCAAGCATAAATATACTCCTAGTAAGGAAATGAGTTTTACAAAATATCTGGTCTTTGATGCCCGCTTGCAGCAAACTTGGTGGGGAGTCTGACTTTATTGACGGCAAAACAGAAAGAACCCGAATATTGGAGAATCAAATTCATTAGACTCGAGCTCCAAAGCTTTTTCTGGAAAAATTGATACGTTTTCATGGGATCCGTAAAAAGCGGATGAGAACAGAGGGGAGAAATCAGTCGGGATAAGAACATTACGAATGAATTCTTTCTTTAGAATTTTGATCTTTAGTAAGCTCTTTTTAAGTGCTTTGTGGTACTGCCGTCGTTTATTAACGATTTTCTACTTGTGTGTGAGCTAGTGAAATTTTTGCAAAAGCTCTTCTTTCGTAAGCTTCTATTGTGTTGTTTGTTTTTTTGTTACCGTGGTTTCATGACGAATAAAAGATCGTTACCTCTCTTCGAATTCCTTGAATTATTCACCTCATACCCATCTGAGGGATTTTTCAATAACAATATTTTTAGAATTATATCTTTCTGTCTGTGAACACGATTACTCAAAAATGCTTAGAGCAAGTAGAATGAAATTCGGTATGATATCAAAACTAAGTTTATTTCAAAATTTAAACGAAATCCCTTCACAAGAAGCATGTCTAAGTTTAAACAAACATAATAACTTATAAAATACTTTTAGGGATATATTATTAAAATTTGGCACACAGTTTAGTATTTAAAACTATTGACCCCCTCACCTCATCAAACTTCGAACCAAATTCATCTAGTGTTTGATTATCCATCAAATCCGTACTTTTGCTTTTTCGGAAAGGCGATAACTCATAAACGGAACATTTAGGTAAATTAAATTTTGTACGCAGTTTTAGCATCTAAAATATCGAGCTCAGGAGTTTCGAGTAAAATTCATCAGGAGTGCCCGACTGTGGTCTATACATCCTCATATACATAAACGTGATAATTAAAAAATTTAACCATCAAAATAAATGAAATTTAGCTCATAATCATTCTGCCAAAGTAATAATTTTGTATCAAATTTTGCTTTTAAGAAATGTACTAAATGCCTGCTTGGTTTCCTTCTCAATACTACGGAGCACAAAACGATCATATACAAGACTCTAAACATTAACTCTAACTCTCGTCTGAGCTCCCGTAGCGCTCACGGCGTTTCTTACTTTTATGCGGGGATACTCTTCAAAGCATTTTTATTGAAGAGTATGCCAAAAATTTCGAGGGACTACTACTACTTGTGTTAACATCTATTGTTTGTTTAAATGCATGAAATTCCACCAGAAAACTACTAAAAAAATCAATTTTCATAATTATGGACAACTATATCATTTATTTTAAAAGAATCATTTTTTTTAAATGCAAGCTGGGCCGCGGTGTCCCGGTGTTAAAGTCTCGGCTTCGGAACCGGAGGGTTTCAGGTTCGAGACTCGATTCCACCGAAGAACCGTCGTGTGAGGGGGTCTGTTGCACGTTAAATCTGTCAGGCCAAACGTCCTCCCGCTGGTGTGGCGTGGTGTGGAGAGGGGGGTGCCAGTTCAGGTGTCGTCCTCGTCATCTGACCATGGTTCAAAATTACGAGGTCCGTCCCAAAATAGCCCTCGTGTTGCTTTAAAAGACGGGACGTTAATATAACTAAACTAAACTTTAAATGCAAGCTTGAAAATCCCTAGCAAAATTTAAAATTTCATACAAATGAAATCGTTTTCATAAGCAAATAAAATTTTGAAAACGACTTTGAACCATAAATGTACTTGTAAAAGAAATTCTAAGCCAACAATCGAATGGAGTTATATGGTTTATTGTATAATAAATTTTCCTAGCTCAATTTAAAATTTTAGATAACTTAAATGAAATCAGCTGTACAGGCAAATAATATTTTTAAAGCGGCTTTGAACCATAAATGTACTTGTAAAACAAATTCTAAAGCACAGTTGAAAGGAATAATACAGCTTATAGCGTAGTACTTATTCAGCAGTCGACCGTAACAAATCCTGTCGATACTGTTACGTTCAGTGGTGGAGTGGTGGTCGGCTGTATGCAAGAAGAAGCTTATAGCATAGTAAATATATATTTGCATACTTAAACGTCTAGCTGTCCAAAGAAATTCTAACTTCTTTTTCACTATTTGCAGAACATTATTCAACACGAAGCACAACAAAGCAGTTTATAAATTCATCACGTGGATCTAATTTTTTTTTACAAAAAATATCTGAAAATATTTTTAAAAATTGTCGAAGCTAAAGGAAAACTTTACTTTCTTGTTTTTAAAGGCTAGATTCGTATAAAAGAGAAAATTCCGAACGATGCGATACTCCCAAACACATTAGGTCGAATCTATGACCCATATCAGGAAGCCCAGTCACTCGACTATGCAGTCACGATTTTACTACACAAAAAAGAAGTAAAAGTAACAGGAGAAAAAAAAAGACCCAACATCGGCTGGAGGGATTTTATTATATTATTTAGGAATATCACGAACACTGACGCTGAAGAATAAATATCTAAGGAAAGAAAAACTCATCTTCGATATCCGCAATTCCTAATCTCCTTTCACTATGTTTCCTCGATTGTCTTCTTCAGTTTTAAATCTCATCTGATTGCTTCAGTTCGGACATTTTGGGATTTACGTTTTAGCCCCTATATAATCCCATGAAATTCCATAGAACGAAAAATTCAGTCTCGTGAACCTTTTTTCCTGTAATTTAGGATATTCATTCGAAAATTTTTGATTCCTTGAATAAAATTTCTATATACGGTGAAAAAAAAATTAAGTATATAACAATTTTATTTTAAAACTATTCATGAGTTTCATTTATAAGGAAGAATACTAATTAAATAAGAAAAAAAAACCCTGCTGAATTTTGATTCCTATTTCAGTAGAAATTCACAAAAGACTAGTAGATTACCAGCAAAAATCCAAAAACACATGAACCTGAGTTTAGTTTAGTTCAGTTATTTTAACGTTCCGTTGCAAAGCAACACTTAGGCTATTTTAGGACGGCCCTCGTAATTTTTTACCATGGTCAGATGACGAGGATGACACCTGAGCTGGCAACCCTCCCCCCTCGTACTGGAGAATTATGCATTAATCCCAATTTTTGTTCTGGAGTTTTTTCCTAATAATAAAAGACGCAGCAAACAAGATACTCAATCAAAATATAGCAAAAAAGAAAAAGAAGAAAAAAAAAAAAGATGTACACACAGAGAGAGAATGCGAGCGAAAAATTCTGCAAAGCATAGTATAAACAAACGTGAAAAATCATGATTTGGTTGTTCAAATTATTGAAATCAATATCAGAGATGTTAAATGTAATTTCGAAATTTAAAACTTATTTGTACATTTTTTCTCATATACGTAGTATTGAGAAAGCGTCATCAAAAAATTCAATCACAAGATTTTAATGAATCTCCATGTTTTAGAACTATCTTTCGAAAAATGCATCTTTAAAAAATGTCCGATGAGACAAAGATAACTCAAAAACTCTTTGATCTAGACGGCCTTTATATAACAGAAGAAACGTGTAATCACGTAACTCAAAAGCGCTAAGAATTCAAATATATCAAATTTGGTATGTAAATTTGAGACTATAAGTGCAGGTTTTTTTTTGTTGTTAGATTTTTGTTTCAACCGGTGGAGAAAATCATGTCTAAATTACAATTTCGATTTTCGGATATGATTAGATACGTGATAGTAATAAATCGCCAAACACACGCCAAAGATCACATGATATATTCAGATTAAGTGCCAAGTTAACACCAAAGGTTATATTTCCTGTCTCTTATACATCAATGCTGTGTGTGCAAGACACTTTCTGAGATAATATCTTTATTAAAGAGTATGCGAGAAAGCATTGGGGAGATCACTCCTGTTGGTTTTAAATATATTGTGGATAAAATAATTCACTGAATATTTTGTT